>PYUH01003998.1:134050-217454 GCA_016808085.1 Suaeda aralocaspica | reverse complement strand
TTTTTTTTCATATAACTTTTAATTAGGCTTATTAAAAAAAATTGAACACGTAATTTGCCACATGTGCAGTTTCGTTTTCCAATTTTCTGTAGAACGAAGAGAGTTTAAATAGAAAACTAAAGTAAACTAATGTTAGTATTTTATTTAATATAACTAAACAAACAAAGTTGAGGGTAAGCGAATGAAACTAAAAAATCAAAGAAAGAAAAATTCCTTCAAAAATAAAACTTGTACAACAATGCAGTCGAATGAAACTAGCAATTCAACTAAATTAAACATTCTGATAAATGAAACAATGTGAGTGCAATTATGAACATCAAATGTGAGTTGAATTACATAAGAAAAGAAAAAGAAACAATGAACAACCATGCAATCACAACATCCTTAGAGAGGGAAAATGAGAGTTTAATGAAGGGAAGTGTGATGAAAGAGAGGGAAAGAAAAGGAAGGGGAGGGGAAATAATAAGTTTCAAAATTTTTCTATTCCAATCAAATATTCTTCTCCATTTGCTCAATACAAGTTAAAAATTAGATCGAATACTTCATTATCANCTTTATTATCATAAACAACGGCATTAAAAATTTATCATACAAAACAGCAGTAATTTTTTTTTTCATATTTCAATCGGCTAATGAAAGCTTTAGAGCGAATTAAAACACAACAAATAAATAGTTAAAACAATTACAAAGAAACAGCAAAATTAAAACACAACAAATATTGGGAAAGCGTCGGCAAAATTTAACAAATTAAAACACAACAAATACAAAACATCAGTAATTTTTTTTCATATTTCAATTAACAAATTTAACATTCAATCTATTATTACTAGATTAACCTAAACAATTACAAATAAATGTCCAAAATAAGAACATAAGCATCACATTTGGAAGAAGAAAAAATAAAGGTCCAAAACACAAAACACAGTAACAAAGCATTGATGTTGCTTTTAACAACCCATAATCAACGAGGACAAGCCCTAATATTCAAGTGTGTCTTAAACACGTTTTTTTTTTCATATAACTTTTAATTAGGCTTATTAAAAAAAAATGAACACGTAATTTGCCACATGTGCAGTTTTGTTTTCCAATTTTCTGTAGAACAAGGAGATATTAAATAGAAAACTAAAGTAAACTAATGTTAGTATTTTATTTAATATAACTAAACAAACAAAGTTGAGGGTAAGCGAATGAAACTAAAAAATCAAAGAAAGAAAAATTCCTTCAAAAATAAAACTTGTACAACAATGCAGTCGAATGAAACTAGCAATTCAACTAAATTAAACATTCTGATAAATGAAACAATGTGAGTGCAATTATGAACATCAAATGTGAGTTGAATTACATAAGAAAAGAAAAAGAAACAATGAACAACCATGCAATCACAACATCCTTAGAGAGGGAAAATGAGAGTTTAATGAAGGGAAGTGTGATGAAAGAGAGGGAAAGAAAAGGAAGGGGAGGGGAAATAATAAGTTTCAAAATTTTTCTATTCCAATCAAATATTCTTCTCCATTTGCTCAATACAAGTTAAAAATTAGATCGAATACTTCATTATCATAAACAACGGCATTAAAAATTTATCATACAAAACAGCAGTAATTTTTTTTTTCATATTTCAATCTGCTAATGAAAGCTTTAGAGCGAATTAAAACACAACAAATAAATAGTTAAAACAATTACAAAGAAACAGCAAAATTAAAACACAACAAATATTGGGAAAGCGTCGGCAAAATTTAACAAATTAAAACACAACAAATACAAAACATAAGTAATTTTTTTTCATATTTCAATTAACAAATTTAACATTCAATCTATTATTACTAGATTAACCTAAACAATTACAAATAAATGTCCAAAATAAGAACATAAGCATCACATTTGGAAGAAGAAAAAATAAAGGTCCAAAACACAAAACACAGTAACAAAGCATTGATGTTGCTTTTAACAACCCATAATCAACGAGGACAAGCCCTAATATTCAAGTGTGTCTTAAACACGTTTTTTTTTNGTGCGTCTTAAACCCGTTTTTTTCATATAACTTTTAATTAGGCTTATTAAAAAAAATTGAACACGTAATTTGCCACATGTGCAGTTTCGTTTTCCAATTTTCTGTAGAACAAGGAGAGATTAAATAGAAAACTAAAGTAAACTAATGTTAGTATTTTATTTAATATAACTAAACAAACAAAGTTGAGGGTAAGCGAATGAAACTAAAAAATCAAAGAAAGAAAAATTCCTTCAAAAATAAAACTTGTACAACAATGCAGTCGAATGAAACTAGCAATTCAACTAAATTAAACATTCTGATAAATGAAANCGATAAATGGAACAATGTGTGTGCAATTATGAACATCAAATGTGAGTTGAATTACATAAGAAAAGAAAAGGAAACAATGAACAACCATGCAATCACAACATCCTTAGAGAGGGAAAATGAGAGTTTAATGAAGGGAAGTGTGATGAAAGAGAGGGAAAGAAAAGGAAGGGGAGGGGAAATAATAAGTTTCAAAATTTTTCTATTCCAATCAAATATTCTTCTCCATTTGCTCAATACAAGTTAAAAATTAGATCGAATACTTCATTATCATAAACAACGGCATTAAAAATTTATCATACAAAACAGCAGTAATTTTTTTTTCATATTTCAATCTGCTAATGAAAGCTTTAGAGCGAATTAAAACACAACAAATAAATAGTTAAAACAATTACAAAGAAACAGCAAAATTAAAACACAACAAATATTGGGAAAGCGTCGGCAAAATTTAACAAATTAAAACACAACAAATACAAAACATCAGTAATTTTTTTTCATATTTCAATTAACAAATTTAACATTCAATCTATTATTACTAGATTAACCTAAACAATTACAAATAAATGTCCAAAATAAGAACATAAGCATCACATTTGGAAGAAGAAAAAATAAAGGTCCAAAACACAAAACACAGTAACAAAGCATTGATGTTGCTTTTAACAACCCATAATCAACGAGGACAAGCCCTAATATTCAAGTGTGTCTTAAACACGTTTTTTTTCATATAAATTTTAATTAGGCTTATTAAAAAAAAATTGAACACGTAATTTGCCACATGTGCAGTTTCGTTTTCCAATTTTCTGTAGAACAAGGAGAGATTAAATAGAAAACTAAAGTAAACTAATGTTAGTATTTTATTTAATATAACTAAACAAACAAAGTTGAGGGTAAGCGAATGAAACTAAAAAATCAAAGAAAGAAAAATTCCTTCAAAAATAAAACTTGTACAACAATGCAGTCGAATGAAACTAGCAATTCAACTAAATTAAACATTCTGATAAATGAAACAATGTGAGTGCAATTATGAACATCAAATGTGAGTTGAATTACATAAGAAAAGAAAAAGAAACAATGAACAACCATGCAATCACAACATCCTTAGAGAGGGAAAATGAGAGTTTAATGAAGGGAAGTGTGATGAAAGAGAGGGAAAGAAAAGGAAGGGGAGGGGAAATAATAAGTTTCAAAATTTTTCTATTCCAATCAAATATTCTTCTCCATTTGCTCAATACAAGTTAAAAATTAGATCGAATACTTCATTATCATAAACAACGGCATTAAAAATTTATCATACAAAACATCAGTAATTTTTTTTTCATATTTCAATCTGCTAATGAAAGCTTTAGAGCGAATTAAAACACAACAAATAAATAGTTAAACCAATTACAAAGAAACAGCAAAATTAAAACACAACAAATATTGGGAAAGCGTCGGCAAAATTTAACAAATTAAAACACAACAAATACAAAACATCAGTAATTTTTTTTCATATTTCAATTAACAAATTTAACATTCAATCTATTATTACTAGATTAACCTAAACAATTACAAATAAATGTCCAAAATAAGAACATAAGCATCACATTTGGAAGAAGAAAAAATAAAGGTCCAAAACACAAAACACAGTAACAAAGCATTGATGTTGCTTTTAACAACCCATAATCAACGAGGACAAGCCCTAATATTCAAGTGTGTCTTAAACACGTTTTTTTTCATATAACTTTTAATTAGGCTTATTAAAAAAAATTGAACACGTAATTTGCCACATGTGCAGTTTCGTTTTCCAATTTTCTGTAGAACAAGGAGAGATTAAATAGAAAACTAAAGTAAACTAATGTTAGTATTTTATTTAATATAACTAAACAAACAAAGTTGAGGGTAAGCGAATGAAACTAAAAAATCAAAGAAAGAAAAATTCCTTCAAAAATAAAACTTGTACAACAATGCAGTCGAATGAAACTAGCAATTCAACTAAATTAAACATTCTGATAAATGAAACAATGTGAGTGCAATTATGAACATCAAATGTGAGTTGAATTACATAAGAAAAGAAAAAGAAACAATGAACAACCATGCAATCACAACATCCTTAGAGAGGGAAAATGAGAGTTTAATGAAGGGAAGTGTGATGAAAGAGAGGGAAAGAAAAGGAAGGGGAGGGGAAATAATAAGTTTCAAAATTTTTCTATTCCAATCAAATATTCTTCTCCATTTGCTCAATACAAGTTAAAAATTAGATCGAATACTTCATTATCATAAACAACGGCATTAAAAATTTATCATACAAAACAGCAGTAATTTTTTTTTCATATTTCAATCTGCTAATGAAAGCTTTAGAGCGAATTAAAACACAACAAATAAATAGTTAAAACAATTACAAAGAAACAGCAAAATTAAAACACAACAAATATTGGGAAAGCGTCGGCAAAATTTAACAAATTAAAACACAACAAATACAAAACATCAGTAATTTTTTTTCATATTTCAATTAACAAATTTAACATTCAATCTATTATTACTAGATTAACCTAAACAATTACAAATAAATGTCCAAAATAAGAACATAAGCATCACATTTGGAAGAAGAAAAAATAAAGGTCCAAAACACAAAACACAGTAACAAAGCATTGATGTTGCTTTTAACAACCCATAATCAACGAGGACAAGCCCTAATATTCAAGTGTGTCTTAAACACGTTTTTTTTTCATATAACTTTTAATTAGGCTTATTAAAAAAAATTGAACACGTAATTTGCCACATGTGCAGTTTCGTTTTCCAATTTTCTGTAGAACAAGGAGAGATTAAATAGAAAACTAAAGTAAACTAATGTTAGTATTTTATTTAATATAACTAAACAAACAAAGTTGAGGGTAAGCGAATGAAACTAAAAAATCAAAGAAAGAAAAATTCCTTCAAAAATAAAACTTGTACAACAATGCAGTCGAATGAAACTAGCAATTCAACTAAATTAAACATTCTGATAAATGAAACAATGTGAGTGCAATTATGAACATCAAATGTGAGTTGAATTACATAAGAAAAGAAAAAGAAACAATGAACAACCATGCAATCACAACATCCTTAGAGAGGGAAAATGAGAGTTTAATGAAGGGAAGTGTGATGAAAGAGAGGGAAAGAAAAGGAAGGGGAGGGGAAATAATAAGTTTCAAAATTTTTCTATTCCAATCAAATATTCTTCTCCATTTGCTCAATACAAGTTAAAAATTAGATCGAATACTTCATTATCATAAACAACGGCATTAAAAATTTATCATACAAAACATCAGTAATTTTTTTTTCATATTTCAATCTGCTAATGAAAGCTTTAGAGCGAATTAAAACACAACAAATAAATAGTTAAACCAATTACAAAGAAACAGCAAAATTAAAACACAACAAATATTGGGAAAGCGTCGGCAAAATTTAACAAATTAAAACACAACAAATACAAAACATCAGTAATTTTTTTTCATATTTCAATTAACAAATTTAACATTCAATCTATTATTACTAGATTAACCTAAACAATTACAAATAAATGTCCAAAATAAGAACATAAGCATCACATTTGGAAGAAGAAAAAATAAAGGTCCAAAACACAAAACACAGTAACAAAGCATTGATGTTGCTTTTAACAACCCATAATCAACGAGGACAAGCCCTAATATTCAAGTGTGTCTTAAACACGTTTTTTTTTCATATAACTTTTAATTAGGCTTATTAAAAAAAATTGAACACGTAATTTGCCACATGTGCAGTTTCGTTTTCCAATTTTCTGTAGAACAAGGAGAGATTAAATAGAAAACTAAAGTAAACTAATGTTAGTATTTTATTTAATATAACTAAACAAACAAAGTTGAGGGTAAGCGAATGAAACTAAAAAATCAAAGAAAGAAAAATTCCTTCAAAAATAAAACTTGTACAACAATGCAGTCGAATGAAACTAGCAATTCAACTAAATTAAACATTCTGATAAATGAAACAATGTGAGTGCAATTATGAACATCAAATGTGAGTTGAATTACATAAGAAAAGAAAAAGAAACAATGAACAACCATGCAATCACAACATCCTTAGAGAGGGAAAATGAGAGTTTAATGAAGGGAAGTGTGATGAAAGAGAGGGAAAGAAAAGGAAGGGGAGGGGAAATAATAAGTTTCAAAATTTTTCTATTCCAATCAAATATTCTTCTCCATTTGCTCAATACAAGTTAAAAATTAGATCGAATACTTCATTATCATAAACAACGGCATTAAAAATTTATCATACAAAACATCAGTAATTTTTTTTTCATATTTCAATCTGCTAATGAAAGCTTTAGAGCGAATTAAAACACAACAAATAAATAGTTAAACCAATTACAAAGAAACAGCAAAATTAAAACACAACAAATATTGGGAAAGCGTCGGCAAAATTTAACAAATTAAAACACAACAAATACAAAACATCAGTAATTTTTTTTCATATTTCAATTAACAAATTTAACATTCAATCTATTATTACTAGATTAACCTAAACAATTACAAATAAATGTCCAAAATAAGAACATAAGCATCACATTTGGAAGAAGAAAAAATAAAGGTCCAAAACACAAAACACAGTAACAAAGCATTGATGTTGCTTTTAACAACCCATAATCAACGAGGACAAGCCCTAATATTCAAGTGTGTCTTAAACACGTTTTTTTTTCATATAACTTTTAATTAGGCTTATTAAAAAAAATTGAACACGTAATTTGCCACATGTGCAGTTTCGTTTTCCAATTTTCTGTAGAACAAGGAGAGATTAAATAGAAAACTAAAGTAAACTAATGTTAGTATTTTATTTAATATAACTAAACAAACAAAGTTGAGGGTAAGCGAATGAAACTAAAAAATCAAAGAAAGAAAAATTCCTTCAAAAATAAAACTTGTACAACAATGCAGTCGAATGAAACTAGCAATTCAACTAAATTAAACATTCTGATAAATGAAACAATGTGAGTGCAATTATGAACATCAAATGTGAGTTGAATTACATAAGAAAAGAAAAAGAAACAATGAACAACCATGCAATCACAACATCCTTAGAGAGGGAAAATGAGAGTTTAATGAAGGGAAGTGTGATGAAAGAGAGGGAAAGAAAAGGAAGGGGAGGGGAAATAATAAGTTTCAAAATTTTTCTATTCCAATCAAATATTCTTCTCCATTTGCTCAATACAAGTTAAAAATTAGATCGAATACTTCATTATCATAAACAACGGCATTAAAAATTTATCATACAAAACATCAGTAATTTTTTTTTCATATTTCAATCTGCTAATGAAAGCTTTAGAGCGAATTAAAACACAACAAATAAATAGTTAAACCAATTACAAAGAAACAGCAAAATTAAAACACAACAAATATTGGGAAAGCGTCGGCAAAATTTAACAAATTAAAACACAACAAATACAAAACATCAGTAATTTTTTTTCATATTTCAATTAACAAATTTAACATTCAATCTATTATTACTAGATTAACCTAAACAATTACAAATAAATGTCCAAAATAAGAACATAAGCATCACATTTGGAAGAAGAAAAAATAAAGGTCCAAAACACAAAACACAGTAACAAAGCATTGATGTTGCTTTTAACAACCCATAATCAACGAGGACAAGCCCTAATATTCAAGTGTGTCTTAAACACGTTTTTTTTTCATATAACTTTTAATTAGGCTTATTAAAAAAAATTGAACACGTAATTTGCCACATGTGCAGTTTCGTTTTCCAATTTTCTGTAGAACAAGGAGAGATTAAATAGAAAACTAAAGTAAACTAATGTTAGTATTTTATTTAATATAACTAAACAAACAAAGTTGAGGGTAAGCGAATGAAACTAAAAAATCAAAGAAAGAAAAATTCCTTCAAAAATAAAACTTGTACAACAATGCAGTCGAATGAAACTAGCAATTCAACTAAATTAAACATTCTGATAAATGAAACAATGTGAGTGCAATTATGAACATCAAATGTGAGTTGAATTACATAAGAAAAGAAAAAGAAACAATGAACAACCATGCAATCACAACATCCTTAGAGAGGGAAAATGAGAGTTTAATGAAGGGAAGTGTGATGAAAGAGAGGGAAAGAAAAGGAAGGGGAGGGGAAATAATAAGTTTCAAAATTTTTCTATTCCAATCAAATATTCTTCTCCATTTGCTCAATACAAGTTAAAAATTAGATCGAATACTTCATTATCATAAACAACGGCATTAAAAATTTATCATACAAAACATCAGTAATTTTTTTTTCATATTTCAATCTGCTAATGAAAGCTTTAGAGCGAATTAAAACACAACAAATAAATAGTTAAACCAATTACAAAGAAACAGCAAAATTAAAACACAACAAATATTGGGAAAGCGTCGGCAAAATTTAACAAATTAAAACACAACAAATACAAAACATCAGTAATTTTTTTTCATATTTCAATTAACAAATTTAACATTCAATCTATTATTACTAGATTAACCTAAACAATTACAAATAAATGTCCAAAATAAGAACATAAGCATCACATTTGGAAGAAGAAAAAATAAAGGTCCAAAACACAAAACACAGTAACAAAGCATTGATGTTGCTTTTAACAACCCATAATCAACGAGGACAAGCCCTAATATTCAAGTGTGTCTTAAACACGTTTTTTTTTCATATAACTTTTAATTAGGCTTATTAAAAAAAATTGAACACGTAATTTGCCACATGTGCAGTTTCGTTTTCCAATTTTCTGTAGAACAAGGAGAGATTAAATAGAAAACTAAAGTAAACTAATGTTAGTATTTTATTTAATATAACTAAACAAACAAAGTTGAGGGTAAGCGAATGAAACTAAAAAATCAAAGAAAGAAAAATTCCTTCAAAAATAAAACTTGTACAACAATGCAGTCGAATGAAACTAGCAATTCAACTAAATTAAACATTCTGATAAATGAAACAATGTGAGTGCAATTATGAACATCAAATGTGAGTTGAATTACATAAGAAAAGAAAAAGAAACAATGAACAACCATGCAATCACAACATCCTTAGAGAGGGAAAATGAGAGTTTAATGAAGGGAAGTGTGATGAAAGAGAGGGAAAGAAAAGGAAGGGGAGGGGAAATAATAAGTTTCAAAATTTTTCTATTCCAATCAAATATTCTTCTCCATTTGCTCAATACAAGTTAAAAATTAGATCGAATACTTCATTATCATAAACAACGGCATTAAAAATTTATCATACAAAACATCAGTAATTTTTTTTTCATATTTCAATCTGCTAATGAAAGCTTTAGAGCGAATTAAAACACAACAAATAAATAGTTAAACCAATTACAAAGAAACAGCAAAATTAAAACACAACAAATATTGGGAAAGCGTCGGCAAAATTTAACAAATTAAAACACAACAAATACAAAACATCAGTAATTTTTTTTCATATTTCAATTAACAAATTTAACATTCAATCTATTATTACTAGATTAACCTAAACAATTACAAATAAATGTCCAAAATAAGAACATAAGCATCACATTTGGAAGAAGAAAAAATAAAGGTCCAAAACACAAAACACAGTAACAAAGCATTGATGTTGCTTTTAACAACCCATAATCAACGAGGACAAGCCCTAATATTCAAGTGTGTCTTAAACACGTTTTTTTTTCATATAACTTTTAATTAGGCTTATTAAAAAAAATTGAACACGTAATTTGCCACATGTGCAGTTTCGTTTTCCAATTTTCTGTAGAACAAGGAGAGATTAAATAGAAAACTAAAGTAAACTAATGTTAGTATTTTATTTAATATAACTAAACAAACAAAGTTGAGGGTAAGCGAATGAAACTAAAAAATCAAAGAAAGAAAAATTCCTTCAAAAATAAAACTTGTACAACAATGCAGTCGAATGAAACTAGCAATTCAACTAAATTAAACATTCTGATAAATGAAACAATGTGAGTGCAATTATGAACATCAAATGTGAGTTGAATTACATAAGAAAAGAAAAAGAAACAATGAACAACCATGCAATCACAACATCCTTAGAGAGGGAAAATGAGAGTTTAATGAAGGGAAGGGTGATGAAAGAGAGGGAAAGAAAAGGAAGGGGAGGGGAAAATAATAAGTTTCAAAATTTTTCTATTCCAATCAAATATTCTTCTCCATTTGCTCAATACAAGTTAAAAATTAGATCGAATACTTCATTATCATAAACAACGGCATTAAAAATTTATCATACAAAACAGCAGTAATTTTTTTTTCATATTTCAATCTGCTAATGAAAGCTTTAGAGCGAATTAAAACACAACAAATAAATAAATAAAACAATTACAAAGTAACAGCAAAATTAAAACACAACAAATATTGGGAAAGCGTCGGCAAAATTTAACAAATTAAAACACTACAAATACAAAACATCAGTAATTTTTTTTCATATTTCAATTAACAAATTTAACATTCAATCTATTATTACTAGATTAACCTAAACAATTACAAATAAATGTCCAAAATAAGAACATAAGCATCACATTTGGAAGAAGAAAAAATAAAGGTCCAAAACACAAAACACAGTAACAAAGCATTGATGTTGCTTTTAACAACCCATAATCAACGAGGACAAGCCCTAATATTCAAGTGTGTCTTAAACACGTTTTTTTTCATATAACTTTCAATTAGGCTTATTAAAAAAAAATTGAACACGTAATTTGCCACATGTGCAGTTTTGTTTTCCAATTTTCTGTAGAACAAGGAGAGATTAAATAGAAAACTAAAGTAAACTAATGTTAGTATTTTATTTAATATAACTAAACAAACAAAGTTGAGGGTAAGCGAATGAAACTAAAAAATCAAAGAAAGAAAAATTCCTTCAAAAATAAAACTTGTACAACAATGCAGTCGAATGAAACTAGCAATTCAACTAAATTAAACATTCTGATAAATGAAACAATGTGAGTGCAATTATGAACATCAAATGTGAGTTGAATTACATAAGAAAAGAAAAAGAAACAATGAACAACCATGCAATCACAACATCCTTAGAATTAACTTATAATCTAAAAATTCAGATTATATAACTCCTTCATAACTAAGGTAGCAATTTTCATTTAGATTTCGTTTGTTTCGATGGATAACACTTTTCATGGAAAACAATTTTCTGAGAAAAATTTACCTAAAGTAGTGTTTTTTATTTATAAATAAAGTCCCACAATAATATTCACAAAAGACAACATATTGTTCAAGAGTTTAGCACATAAATCTAAATAAACTTATGGTTTGCAACAACACTTATTGTTCAACAGCACAGAAATACCAACTAATGACTAATTAAAAAAATAATAAAATACAATTTAGTGAATAATTAAACTACCAAAATCAAAAATAACATCAAATTCTGGAAAATTTTAGCCATGACAACCCAATTAAACACTACAACCCAAATTCTGGAAAATTCTGAAAAACACCGGCAAATTAACTTTCTTAAACTAAATTAAACATGCATAAACAACAAACCCAATCAAAGACACAATCTTTAGATCAATGCAAAAGTAAATCATTAATCAATCTATTATTACTAGATTAACCTAAACAATTACAAAGANTAACCTAAACAATTACAAAGAAACAGCAAAATAAAAACGCAATAAATAAATAATTAAATAAATAAAAAATTCAAACCTTAGCTTGGTGTTTTACAGCGAAAAAGCGTCGAAGATATTGGGAAAGCGTCGACGGCGGCACGAATGGCAGGACGGTGGAGTGAGTTCAGACGTTCGATGGAGTTAGGTTTGTGAGTCTGAGTTCGGACGGAAGAATGAGGGAGTTAGGATGCTGAGTGTGAGTTCAGACGGAAGAAAGCGGAAGAGGGAGTTAGGTGTGTGACTGTGAGTTGAGAGAAGAGTGTGAGAGAAGATGGCAGTCGAAGAATGAGGGAGTTAGGTTTGGTTTGAGTGTGAGTTCTTGAGAGAATGAAGAAAGATAAGAAAAAAGAAGGACAGTACAACAAAAGAAAAAGGCAGAAAAAAAAAAAAAACAGTCCCAACGGGAAAAAAAAAGGGGAAAAAGAAAAAAAAATTAACAGCACTATTTGCTGCGGTTAAAAACCGCAGCAAATACTAATATATAGCAGCAAAAAAAAATTATTTGCTGCGGTTACACAAGAACCGCAGCAAATAATACTCCTTAACAAAAATATCAATTTATTTGCTGCGGTTTTTATAAAACACCAAAAAACCGCAGCAAATAAGGCGCAGCAAAATGTAAATTTTGTACTAGTGATTAATGATTATGGTTTCCGGTTCAGTACGGTCTTCGATCTTAATTTTTAGGTTTCGGACTAGATGGACCGGACTATTTATATACTTAAAAGGAATTTGTAAGAAATAAGTCAAATAGGTCTAAGAGTAGGTGTTACAGGTCCAAGAACGAGTTCTGACAGGTCCAAAAAACAGGTCCAATAGGTTTAGAAGTTGGTCCAAAAAATAGTTCTAATAGGTCTTTAGCTGCATTTCTACAAATAAAAGCTATCAAACTAAAAGAACAGGTCCAACACATGACCAAACCTAAACAATCCGGTCCGTTCCGTAGAGATTCCACATTCTGTTTTTTTGATCCAACAGGTCTCGGTTCGGTCCTAGACCTGTGCACACCCCTATATAGTAGAATAAGTGGTCCTTACCTTAGTATATAGTATAGATAGATTAGTGAAAAAAAATTAAATTGTGGACCTAAAATTCCTAGTAGAAGTTAGTGCAATCAAGTCGTCGGAGCTATTTTTCATTGGTAGTTAACAAAAGGTTTTAATAAGTGTTGTTTTCAAATATTGCCATTTATTAAGTAGTGTTGAACAATATTTCCTTAAAATAACTTTAATATATAATTGATAGAAATAACTAAAAAATCTTTTTCAATTGATGTAGATTCAATAAAAATAAAATGGTTGTCTTTTAGTATATATGTTGTCCTCCAATTTTTTCAGTAAGTGACAAACAAAATTTGGTTGGATGGTCTTATCAAAGTTGTAGTTTTGAGAACGACACAAGTTAATATTCCCGAGACCTGCTGAATTAGAATTATTTTTATCTTAATTGTTTTAAGTGTTTTGAAATGGAGGTAGTAAATTTAATTAAGATTTTGTCGAAGGCTTGCCCTTTTAGTGCAAAAATATAAAAATAAAAAAAAGCTCCTAAAGAGGTTTTAGCTTTTACATTCTCCAATCATTTAATCCAAATCCTAAATCTTTTCATTCGTTTACAGACAATTAACGGAGATGTATATGATTGTGTGGATTTTTACAAACAACCTGCTTTAATTTTGATCACCCGCTACTAAAGAACCACACGTTTCATCCTCAGGTATACATGCATTTATTTTTATGTAGCAAATTTTTATAAGAAAAACACATTTTTGGTTGTTCTAATGCATGCGTATCTTATTTGCAGATGAAACCTAGTTTTATTCTTAACCTAGAAACATCTTCTCAAGGAAGTGTGTTTGGTAACAACACGAAGCTAGTAGGTGAAGGTTGTCCAAATGGGTCAGTCCCCATTAGAAGAATGAGTAAGAATGATTTCACTAAAGCAAAACATTTTACAAATGATTATACTTCAAGAATGAAATTCAATGGTCTTAACTCTTAAGGGAGTTCCGGGCAGTCATGTAAGTTTGAAGTTCTAAATTAAATTTAGAATGCACTTGGATAAATTTTGTTGATTTTATTAATTTGCTCGTAGATTTAATATTGAAAAACAAACATCTCAAGTTTGTGAAATAGTAAATCTCATACAATATTATTGCAAAGAGTTTTTCTATATCATGATAACACACATGTGCACATATTTACTCATAGAGTTATAGCTAAATGAGTTTTCTATTTCATAATAAAACGTACATCTTAAGCTACATAATGTTTAATTTTAAGCAATTGTAACCTATAATTTTTTTTTCATTTTTTTATACCAACCTATAAATTTTTGAACACTTGCAAAATATTAATATGTAGTTTACAAATTGCCCCCTCGAGACTGTGTCATGTACACGATTTTGAGTGTTTACGCGTGACAGGGTCTTGATGTGTTTGATTTGGAAGTCTTTTTTTTTAAAAAAAATCTACGTCACGTACATATGCTGAAGTGTTTGCTCCTGACTAGGCGTCGACTCACTTGATCTGAAAGTCAAATTTCAATTTTTATTAAGACTACCTCACGTACACAATTTGAAGTGTTTTGATCGTGATCTAGTCATATGCACGACTTGAAGTCTTCACTTGCGAGTGGATCGTTTGACTTATAAGTCATAATTTTAAAAACATATATATTTTCCATCTTAAGATTGGAGGATACAATGGAGGATATAATCCTTATCAACCCAAAATTGATCCGTAGTAGATATATTCTCCCGTATATCTCCGATATTGACAAAATTTTATCTTTTTGCCGAGATACGATACATAGAATCTTTATTTACCTAACCGCCGAAGACTATTTATTTACATGAATTCACAAATTACAGCCACTCTCACAACTTCCCACAAGATCACTTTCCTCCTTTTCTTCTATAATTACTTCTTGCGAACTTTCGAAGCGAATTGTACTTGTGACTGTTGAACAAGCACCGTTGACCCCCTAACACAACCTTCCTCCATTAATATTGATATCTATGAAGTCTAAGTATCTGTGAGTTCACAAATATTGGTAGGCCTTGTTTATCTTTTTTCTTTTTTTTGTTGTGCAACATTGAAGTCCCTGTTCTTGAAATTAATTGCTTCCTTCACATACTTATTGACTTGAAATTAATCTGCTAAGTTGATTTCACTAGTGGAAAAAATGACATTTGCTCCGATCAAAACCCCCTTTGTTTTGGACCGGAGTATACCCAGGAGGAGCAATAAGTGTTAAGACTTTTTGCTCCGGTTATGACCGGAGCAAAAAGTGTGTTTCCCACCAAAAAAAAGTGACTTTTTGCTCCGGTTCTTTAAACAACCGGAGAAAAAAGTACCCTAAAAAAACAAAAAATAAATAAATTTTTTTATTCGCTTTTTTGATGCTAAAATGAGTCATTACGACCCTAACCTGCAGACCCAAAAACTGAGCAAGCAGAACACAACTTCAAGCCATAATCATCAGAAACTGCATAATCAGAACTAAACCTGCAGAGCCAAAACAACTAAACCAAACCAGAACAACACCAGCAAACTCCAGCAACAAACTGCTGCCTATTGCCAAAAACAGCCTACAAACAGCCTCACACCAACATCCTGCACCACCCCCAAACTCACCCAACCACACACTCAAAAACTACAAGCCATAGCATGCAAACCAACCTGCAGTCTCAGTAGAAACAAACATCAGCCACTACAATACACCCTCTAAACCCACCTACAACAGCCTGCAAAAAACAGTCTCTGCAGTCTGTAGGTCAACAACTAGCAAAACAATTTGAAAGACTGCAGAGCTGCAGACACTGCAGACCAACACCAAACGCAAACACAAACAAATTAAAACAAGGAATTCAATACCAAAATAGAAACCCCATAAATTAAAAATTAACAAGCATAATTGAAGAGTTATGAGAGCAATTAACAAGAAAAGGTGAAGAGTTTTAGAGAAAGTATAAACAAGAAAAAGCAAATGTTTCACGCATTCCAAGGCTCAAGGCCCAATTAAAATACTTTTAATCCAACAATAAAAGTAGTTCAAAAATCAATTTTCCATGCAATGCTGAATCAATTGAATATACTGGTTACATTCATTCATTCTCTGGGCAGGAAGATTCATCAGTTGGATTTTTCAGCTATTTAGAACATTACAAGATATTCCAAGAAACAATTACAATTGGGCATAAGCAATTACATTTTCTAATTCATTCATTCAAGGACGCATGCATTCATTCATTCTTATATTTTGTTATTCATTCATGCATTTAATTATATTATAATAAACTCATTCTTTTATTCACATTTAAACAGCAAAACAGAAATCAAGCCAATGAAGGAGCAACCAAGAACAACAATCATATGTTACATTTCATACCTCAGAAGCATGAACAATAGCAAGAGGATCAAAAGGAAAATGCATGAATTCACCTTCAACCATGTTACAAGCCTCTAAAGTGTAAACCCCGCCGTCATCAAGTCATGCCTCACTTCAATGTCAAACACGAACCTGCTAACACAAAACATACCACATCCACAATCAAACTCACACAATCAACTTAAATGGCACAAAATCAAAGCAATACGACCAATTAACAAATTCATAATCAAAATTTAATTTCTAAACTGATTTTCATAATACGACTTACTAGCTTTTTCTGCAAAGTTGATTTTCAAAATCTGAAATACTTACTCTGATTTCTAAACTTTGTTTTTAATCAATTATTCTAACTAATCTACACAACATAACAAATAAACTCTAAATTTGTAAATCTGACTAATTTAACTAAACTAACTAATCTGAAAATCTAAAGAAAAAAAATCAAGGAAACAACAAATCCATAAAACTTGTAAATAAATTATCTAAACAAACAAGTAAACAAAACTGAAATTAATTAAACAACAACAATAAAACTGATTTAGTTGAAATAAAAAATTTAAACAAAAATCTAAAATCAAACATTTAAACAAAAATCTAAAACCAATCAATCAACCAATCACTCATTCATTCACTATATCATGTAGTCTAATTATTTATTCTTTCATCATGCATACTCTATTACTCTCTTTATTTGTAATTAATCATTCAAGCTTTGAATCATTAATTAATCATTCACATTCCAAATCATGGATAATTCACTCAATTCAATTCATGGATTCCTTTACTCACTTATTCACTCACAAGACTTCATTCACAAGACTTAAAGTACACAAACAACCCCAATAAGTATCCGCCTGCACCAAAAGTTACACAATAAGTAAATTCCCATAGCACCTCTAACTACAAGCAACTACAATAAGTAATCAAATTTTGCAGTACCATTTGAAACCGCCAACAACAAACACATCCGAATAGTGCTTCTTGGCTTTCAACCTGACAAAATTCTCAATTTTCCAAGTAAACCAAGATGATTGAGGATCCTCCGCAGCTTGATTCTCAGCAGTGCTAGCAGCCTCATTCGCATTAGCGCTAGCGGTGTTATTATTATTAGCAGGTTCTGCTTGCGCCACGACTACAATGCAAAATCAAACCAAAAAAAAAAAAAAACGCAAAATCAGAAACTCAGAACCCTAAGCAATGTAAATTTGACATACTTAGAAACTTCGTCGGATCATATCGACATCGAAAAGAGATCAATCAAATTCGTATAACAAAATCGACGAAACTAAATGCAACAAAAAAGAATCAAACCTTCCATAGGCTGATGATTATTATTATCGGCTATAGCAGAATGCGGAACAAGCATTTTATCATCTTCTTGCTGCAAAAAACACGAAATCACACAAATTCATCAATCTGTTCTACGAAACCACCAAAACCCTAGCGAAGACTCATATTACGAACAAAAAACTAATCGAAAGAAGCTTCAATTAAAGTAACAACAACTAATCAGCGAAAATCAAATAAAAAGCCCTAATTTCGAGATTCACCGAAAATAAAAATACAACATTTTCAAATTATAGAAAAGAATCACAAAAATCAATCAAAATTCTTCAACAATACGACTAATTAACAACAACAGCAAAAACAAAATCAAAAGTATAAGAAGTTGAACAAAAAATTCGAAAGTAAGGAAGAAATACCTAATCACTTTGATTTATGAATTCTTGTGCATCAAAATCCCCAATTCAATTAAACCCTAAATTAAAAACCCTAATTCGAAAAGGAACCTTAAGAAGAAGAATGATTCTCGAATCAAACTTCAAATTCTCGAAATACCATCATTTTTGGAAAAAAAAAAAGAGAAAGAAAATGAGAGATGATGAAAGAGAGGCAGAAAGATAGATTGAGAGAGATGAGAGAAAGAAAACTGAAAATGAGGGGTTAGGGTTTTTTTTTTGGGCTTTTACCCCAATTTATATGGCCCGTCTTTTTTATCATGCATCTTACCACTTTTTGCTCTGGCTCAATACCCAAAACACCGGAGCATATATACCTTTTGCTCCGGTAGTCACATGACCGGAGCAAATAATGTGGGTGGTTTTTTTCCGAAGACTTTTTGCTCCGGATTTTAAATGACCGGAGCAAATGTATTGTAGCATATGTTATTTTTTCCACTAGTGTTTGGTGCAGATTATTGCATATAATAATTATTTTTTTTATTTTTTTCTTCTTTTGATGATCACAGTAGCAAAGACACTGTTGGTTTGATAGGTCTCTAATTTGTGTCCCTATTCGATTTCGTTGCCGAACTCGATATCCGACTGCTATACTCTTCTTGTTTGAGGTAACAACTCAACCAAAATTGTTTTACCTCTCCTTAGTTGACATGCATAAGTAGTAATTTACTCTTGATTGCTTAAGTAATACTTCTAAATTGATTACTCTGTTTTGTTTTCGTGCCAACTAGAATTGTTAGGTAACAGGTCAATCAAACCTTTTGCTTCTCTTGATTGACATGATCCCTACTTATGTACTAGAAGTTTAGGCAAGTTGTACGTGCTAACTCACATATAGCTAGATATACTCTTTAGTTCACATGCATATGTATCAGCTAACCTATTGATGCTTCTGTTGATTATCATACATGTAGGAATAAAGCATCGCTTTTACCAGACAAATTGCCCAATTATCTTGCTTTTGTCATTCTAAACATTGCACATTGTATGAGAAAATAATTTGGTAGCCATAACTCCACTTAGTTACTAGACGATCATTATGGCCTCCGCTGCTTGTGTGAAGTATTACACCAAATAGTCTCTAATATTGGCTATGCTCGAAGTAGATGTACGTTATACTAAAACACCCATGCATGCTTATTTTGCAGCAAAAAATCTTTGTGTACACCTTATACTTAAAAAGCTCCTGACTAGATTTTTCTTTTTAATACGTGCACAACAATGTGATTCTTTATCCTTTTATTTAGTGCCAAACAATACACCAATATGAGGGTTTTGAAGTATGCTATTGCATAGACATGACGAATGAAAATTATGCATACTGAATTTCAAAAGCTCATGACTTGCTCTTAAATATTGCAGTGCTCCAACAATTTGGAGAGAAGAATTTGGTTATTGTATGCTACTTTGAGTTCAGGTATTAGCTCACCTTCCTCTTTATTTTAACACACAGTAGTTTGTGTTGCTCTTGTTTGTGTGGGTGTATGTATTTGCATGTCTGTGCAGGTCAGTCACCATAGTGAGAGTTATCATGATGTGTTGTCAAGGATGTCGGACCCAACTAGGCTACGCCAGTGTGTCTGACATTCTAATGATGATTGTATTTTGAAGAATTGAAGGATGATCAGCGACTATCGTGACAAGTCATTGGTAACAATGAACACGGTCAGGGGTGTCAAACCCAACTAGGCTACGCCGGCGTGTCTGTCATTCTAATGATGATTGTATTTTGAAGAATTGAAGGTTGATCAACGACTATCGTGACAAGTCATTGGTGACAGTGAACATTGTCAGGGGTGTCAGGCCCAACTAGGCTACGCCAGTGTGTCTGACATTCTAATGATGGTTGCCCCCTTTTTTTTGAAGAGCCAAAGAATAGCCAGCAACCCGGGACCAAACTAACACCTTTTTTTTAAGCCGTTCACAGTTTAGTCTCTTGCGGGCCAGGAGATTTCTTTTTTTTTTTTGAACTTGCAGTTTATGCTCTTGTTTAGGAGATAGTTTTTTTTTTTTTTTTAACTTTCAGTTTATACTCTTGCTTAGGTGATAGTTTTTTTTTTTTTTTGTAACTTTGAACTTGCAGTTATACTCTTGCTTAGGAGATTTTTTTTTTTTGAACTTGCAGTTATACTCTTGCTTAGGAGATAGTTTATTTTTTGACATTGCAGTTTATACTCTTGCTTAGGATAGTTTTTTTTTTTTTTGAACTTGCAGTTATACTCTTGCTTAGGAGATAGTTTTTGTTTTCTCTTTTTTTTTTTTGTTTTGAACTTGCAGTTTATACTCTTTCGGTCATGTCTCATCGAATGTCACATCACTTCTACTTACTCAAGCTGCCTACGTACCTGCAAGCAACAATGACATCGCTTTGCAAAATCAAGCCATACGTAGTTCTAGTAATATTTTTTTTGAGCTTTTACTACTGTTCTTCAACAAAATTCACTTCAAGAGTAGTAGCGTTTAAGGAATTTTCCATTTATAGGACCGATGCGCAACCCATCACTGTCTACTATTTTGTAAGCTCCATTTGTATAGACCTCTCGCACCACATAAGGGCCATCCCACTTAGATGTGAATTTGTTCCCAGTCTTGCGGGATGTAATTATAGGTCTTCTTACTGCCAGCACCATGTCCCCAACTTGAAAGGAACGAGGCCTAACTTTTTTATTAAAGGCCCGTGACATGCATGCGAGCTTGGTAGCATTCTAAACTTTATTGAGCCTGTAGCCTCTTTTCATCAAGTGCTTCTAACTCTGCTAATCGAAGCTTATCGCTTTCTTCATTGGTTAGGCCTTCTTGTATAGCAACCCGTAATGATGGGATTTGCAACTCCAATGGTAGGACAGGTTCCACACCATACACCAAAGCATATGGCGTTGCTTGTGTTGCAGTCTTATATGTTGTCCTGTATGCCCAAAGAGCTTCTCCAATCCGCTCATGTCAATCACGTTTAGTTTTTGACACTACTTTACTCAACAAGTTGCAAAGCGTTTTGTTAAAGGCTTCAGCTAGCCCATTTGCAGGAGCGTTGTACATTGACGATTTATGTTGGGTGAATTTGAACTTTTCACAGAGACTTGTCATCAACCTGTTGTAAAATGGTGTCCCATTGTCAGTGACAATTCGTTTTGGTACACCATATCTATAGATAATGTGAGTTTGAATGAAGTCAACCACATTTTCTTTCTTCAATTCACGAAGTTGAATTGCTTCAGCCCACTTGGAGAAATAGTCCGTTGCAGCCAAAATGTATGCATGGCCTGTGGACGACTTTGGAGTGATAGGTCCTACGACATCAAGTCCCCATGCTTCAAAGGGCCAAGAAGCCACTATGGGATGTAATATAATGGTTCTGGGGGTTGATGAATAAAGTTGGCATGGAACTGACATGCCTCACATTTCTTTGCGTAATCCATGCAATCTTGTACTATTGTAGGCCAATAGTACATTCTTTTGACATGATCATGCAACTTTGGGCCTAATTGATGAGCGCCACAAATCCCAGAGTGAGCTTCTTCCATGATTTTTGTCGCTTCATCTTCTGCAAGGCACCTCAACCAAAGGCCATGAAAGGACATTTGATAAAGTGTTTTCTTGTAGTATGTAAATCTAGGAGCTCGACGACGTACCTCATTCTTGCGCTTTGGATCGCTTGGTAGCTTTTCATGTTCCAAGTAATCTATAAGTGGTTGTTGCCAATCCTCCTTGTTAATTTGATAGACAAATATTGAATTGACCTCTTCATCACTCTCTTTCTCATCAAGCGAGACAACCATCGATTACACACAGGTACATTCATGGTCTCCTCTGCCCCCAGTGCCAAAGTGGCTGCAAGATTAGCAAGCGCGTCAGCCATCTTATTGGCACTTCTTGGAACATGTTCTAACTTAGTAGTTTCAAACTTGGCCAGTAGCTTTAAAGCACGCCTGTGGAGAGGGAGTAAGTCTTCTTTCTTGACTTCATATTCACCAGAAAGTTGATTTATGACCAATTGTGAGTCTCCAAAAATGTCCAAGTCCTTAATTCCCATTTCAATAGCCATTTGGAGGCCTATGATAAGAGCTTGGTACTCAGCCACATTATTTGAGCATAGTTGAGTCAAGACAAATGAATAAGTTAGCACATGCTTTTCGGGTGACAGTAGTATAACCCCTGCACCTGCTCCATCACGACGAGCTGCCCCATCGAAATACATTTGCCAAGGTGGTAAGACATCCACATAGAATACTCCTTCCCCTGCAGCCATCATCCTTAAATTCCCATTCTGCGGGTACTGGATGATCTGCAAAGAATTCAGCTATTGCTTGCCTTTAACAACTTTTTGAGGGACAAAGATGATTTCATATTGTTTTAAAAAGAATGGCCCATTTTGCAAGTCGACCCGCGAGTACTGGTCTTGACAATATGTATTTAATTGGTCTGCTTTTAAACACATGAACGGTATGAGCCTGCATGTAGTGTCTCAACTTTTGGATGGCAAAAACCAAAGCAAGACAAACTTTCTCAATGTGGAGAGTAATTCACCTTCTGCTCCTACCAAGGTTCTACTTAGGTAATACAGCACAGTTTCTTTACCCTCTTCATTTACTTGGGCACACATTGCCCCCAAGGATCGTTCTTGTGCAGCAATATAAAGGATAAGTGGCTTCCCTTTCATTGGTGCCCCTAGCACTGGAGGAGAAGATAAATAATTTTTTATACTTTGGAAAGCATTTTGACATGATTTATCCCATTCAAATGGGGAACCGTTCTTCATAAGATGACTAAAAGGATGACATCTTCCGACAAGATTAGAGATGAATCGTCGTATATAAGCAAGGCGCCCTTGGAGGCCCCTCAGCTCCTTCAGATTCTTGGGTGGTGGCATTTCTTGGATCGCTTTGATCTTGGCTTGATCGATCTCAATGCCTCTATGTCTCACAATGAATCCTAGAAACTTTCCAGACGTGACGCCGAATGCACATTTAAGAGGATTCATTTTAAGTTGACATTTTCGCAACCGCTCAAACACTTTGCGAAGGTCTTCCAAATGGTCCTTCCTTCTTGTAGACTTAACCACCAAATCATCAACATAGCATTCCACGATTTTGTGCATCATATCTTCAAATATCTTTTCCATGGCCCGTTGGTATGTAGCTCCAGCATTTTTTAGTCCAAAAGGCATGACTTTGTAGCAAAATATCCCTTTTGGAGTGCGAAAGGCAGTTGCCTCTTGGTCTTCGTTCGCCATTTGAATCTAATTGTATCCAGCTGTACAATCCATAAATGTCGAAGCCTCATGACCAGTAGTTGCATCGATTATGATTTCAGTGACTGGAAGAGGGAAGTCATCTTTTGGACATGCGTCATTTAAATCACGAAAGTCAACACAAATCCTTAACTGTCCATTTTTCTTCCTTACAGGAACTATATTTGCTATCCAAGTTGGGTACTTGACCTCGCGAATAAAGCCAGCATCTATGAGCTTGTTAACTTCACTCTCTATTTCAGGGATTAACTTTAGCCTGAACCTTCGCTGATGTTGTTTCTTTGGGCTGACACCTTTCTTTATTGCTAAGCGATGTACCGCAACTTTTGGGTTGAGTCCTGGAATTTCTTTATAACTCCAAGCGAAGACATCTTTATAATTAGACAACAGATTATGGTATTCTTGCTCCTCTTCTTGAGAAAGATGAGCACTAACATACATTGGTCGAGGATCTTCAGAACTCCCTAAGTTTAGCTCTTTCAAATCATCCACCATGGCTTGCCCACCATCTTCTAATGTTTTGGGAGCTTCATCAGTTTCAACTTCTTCCTCTAAGTTAGAGAATTCTTGCACTGTAACGTGATTTGACGTAACAATTTGTTCTAACTCCTCACATGGTTCATCTTGCTTAAAGATGACAACAATCCGACCCTTGGCCTTTAGAGGCTGTCGTTTGGTGATATCAACCTCTTGCTTTCGTATCATCCTAGATGGAATGACACTCCTGACATCATACCTTCCTTTAACACGACTTTTCTTGGAATCATCTTCCTTAGCTTCATTAGCTTTACTCTTCAAACGACTAAAGACCGACTGTCGCGACGGCTTTTGAATCTTAGGTGTTGCACCAATCCCGTTAAAGACAGATAGCTTATCCCTTATGCATAAAGCTTTTGGAGATAAGATTTGATCATCTTTCTTTGCAACATCTTCGCGTTTGCCTAGCCTGTCAAATACAGAGGGGCGTGATTTGGGTCTTGATGGATCTACCCTATTAGATATAGAACCACGTGGTGGCATGTCATCGTCTTCACCCCCACCTTCATCCAATTCCGATGCTATAATGTATTGCATGGAAGAAGTATTTGCCTTATGCCCGACAGTGATCTTGATAGGCTCGGACGATTCAAAACCGAGACCTACCCTAGGCACATTTACTTTAACGCCATACTGCTGAAGCATCTTTTGCGTACCATTGAGTCCGTTTGCCTTAACTTCAACAACTTTTCCCATCGGCGTGGGATTTTCAAAGTCATACCCAACTTTTGCCAATAGCTTATATGCTTTTGGGTCGAACTTGTCTTTATTGAGACCTTGGTTTTTGGAACTTTCGACCCACTTGAAAGTCATTGGCTTTTGACTTTGACTACCTTTAGACAATGGTAATACAACATCTTTATCTTTCAATTCCTTAACCAAAGTTGTAGCCTTTTGATTTTGGCTATGCTTAACTTGAGCATCTTGACACAACACAAATGGTGATTCGCCTTCCTTGCGGCGTGACTTGGGTACATAACGGAGAACTGGAGTTGTCTCTGTCTTCTTTGGAAGAAAGCTTTCAACTTTTTCTTCGGCCTTCTCTTCCGGAAGAATTTGTTGTTCAACAGGAGTTGACTTAGTGATTTTTACTGGTGTTGGAGCCTCAACCTTTGTTTTTTTTTCCTTTTTTCCTGTTTAAGCAATTTGAGATGGCAATATTTCAGACGAAGTTCCTTCACCACTCTCAAAGAACTTGGCATCTGCAAAGTAAGACTCTGCTCTAGTGAAGGGCTTGACATCTCCATCAATTTTCCTTACTCCTCCACGATAGTATTTTAAACACTGATGGAGGGTAGATGCAACCACACCATTTTCGTGCAACCATGGGCGTCCAAGCAGCATTTTGTAAGAAGTTTTAGCATCAATCACATGAAAAAGAGTAGGTGTTGTCAAATCACCCATGGTGAGATCGACACGAATTATGCCAATTGCACGCTGACTCTCCAAATTAAATCCTTGAATTACAATTCAACTTTGGGATAGTTCTACTACTGTGATCCCTAATTCATTCATTGTGGACTTAGGCATGATGTTTACAGCCGCCCCACCATCTACTAGAATACAACTGACCTTTTGACCCCGAATGAATCCTATCATAAATAATGGACGATTGTGGGGTTTAGATCCCATGAGCAAGTCGTCATCAGTAAAGACTATGGCACTATTGCATGACGCGCATTTGTCAAAATTTTCTTTGACTTCACCAACATCTTCCGCCCTGTCGGCATACAACTCTGGCTGCTGAAGTGCCAAAGCCAGTTGTTTACACATTTCTCTTGGCAAACGAAATATTTCCCTCCATCTCATACGCGTGGGGAGAGCATCAAGGATAGCCGATATCTTCGGATCCGTCGACGACCCCGAATGTTGAAGGGTTAATTTAAAGTGACACCTCATGCTCATTAACTTGTTCATCCTTCTTTTCTTCTTCTTCTTCATCATTTTCATGTTCCTCAACTTCAACTGAGACTGTGTTGATAGTCACGGCATTCAATTATTCTTTGGGAAAGAATTCTTCTAATGTTATAGGAGCAACAATTTCTTATTTAAGCACTTCATCTTGCATCATTTTATGTTTTGTGACCTTTTTTGGTCCCCTCTTTGGACACTTAGTAGTTTTATTTCTTTGTTGTCCTCTAGTTTGGTAAGGGGGTTGCAACTTTGAAGTTATTTGCTTCCTAGTACACCTCCTTGTCACTAGAGTCCATCCTTCGTCATTGTCATCGTCGTTTGACACATACTTTTCAACATGTGTCTCCGTTTTACATTGAACTTTGGATGGTCGGACTTGCAGCAATGTAGGCTCAAGAGACCCAAACTGTATTAATTCCAACTGAAGAGAAGGCTCATCAGTCACTACTGCAGCATGGTTAGTCCCTACAGCTTCATCGAGATCAAGCACAATCTTCCCTTCTTGAGCAAGACGCATGATCCTCTCCTTCAATGTAACACACTTTTCAATAGGGTGACTCACCAGCCTGTGGTATTGTCAGTAGTTTGGATCCGATGTTTTATTCATTTCCTCAGGCTGCTTAGATTCAGGCAACTCAATTATCATCTTTTGCAACAATTCATCTAGCATTCCAGACAAATCTGAGTCAGGGAACAGATACTTCTTTGCTTGCAACTCTTTTAAGGTTGGCTTAACACCTCTATAAGCTCTTGGGTAAGAAGTCTTCTTCTCCTCCTTAGCCTTTCCTGAGATTTTGATAGGAGAAGAAGTGGTAGTAATCGCCATTGACTCTTTTGTAGAGCTTTTGGAAGGTTTATCACCCTTTCTGAACTCTTTCTTTTCCTTAGACTCAGATTTTTCTTTACTTTTATTTTTGCTAGCAATGGTATGCTCCATGTCATGGGCCCGTGTTGCTAACTCCTGGAATGTCTTTGGCATTATTCCACGAAGAATGTACCGCAAATCCCAATCCATTCCATTGATACACATTTCTACAGCAGAAGTTTCAGTCAGTCTGTCCTTGCACTCAAGACTTAGAGCACGCCATCGACTGATGTAGTCAATGAAGGTTCATCCTTCCATTGTGTAGTGTCAGTCAACTCAACCATGCTGACAACACGCCTAGTACTATAAAACCGATTCAAGAATTCTCCCTCCATTTGCTCCCGACTATCAATTGATTGGGGGGAAAAATCAGTATACCAATCAAAGGCAATACCCTTGAGAGAACGAACGAATTGTTCGACCAACAAGTTATTGGTAGTACTAGCGTTGTTACATGTCTCAGCGAAGTGTGCGGCATGTTGCTTAGGGTTGCCCTTACCATCAAATTGATTGAACTTCGGTGATTGATAACCGGCTGGCATGCGCAACTTATCAATCCTCTTGGTATAAGGCTTCACGTAATGATGATCCTCCTTTCCACTGACACTTGTTAGATTCTTGATTGCTTCAACTAGTATGTCTTTAATTTGTCGAGCAGTAACTAAAGCATCATTGGGATCACCAGCTTTGTCCTTCTCATTGTCTGAATTATCCTCAGATTCAGAGTCGTCCTCGTCACTTTCAGACGATTCAACAATTTGCTTCCCAATCTTCTTTGTCAGTTTAGCAATTTGCTCGTTTTGCTTCTTAATTTCAGCATCCTTTTCCTCTCCATCTTTTATCAACTTGCTAATGAGAGCATTCATGTCGGCAAGTTGTTCCTCCATGGTTTTGTTTTCATGAATTACCATAACAGAGGCAGTATCCAACTGTGATGATTCACCTGATTCCTTAAGCACAAAAGGTCTGAAAGGAGATGATAGAGGAGAACTACTATCAGTTTCAGATTCAACCTCTATGTTTGGGTTGTAAAGGGGACTAGAGTGAACAACCAAGTCTTCTTCCTTGTCCACATCATTTTGCCTTGGCGACCTGAAAGAAGTCGATGACAATCGTTTGTGTCCAGCAATAGAACTTGAACTTGTATGTTTAGTGGTAGATTTTGAACCAAAGACAGGAGACTCACGCGTCTTATAAGATGCGTTAAGTGCCTCCAAAGCAGCCTCAACAACGCTATTATTGCGTACTTTGGTAGGTACCGCGGCTGCACGCAGACTTGCTGCAGCAGACGTGACTGCAGCTCTTTTCATTCCCCTGGTGAATATGCCACTGTCTGGATTTCCAATGACTTCACCAAGGCTTGCTGATTGTCGTCGAGTATTGACAGACTTCTTTTTCTCAGCAGACTTTGAAATGCTCTTGTTGGAAGACATTTCTTAAATTTTTTGTAATTTTTTGAAGAACAGAGATGAGAAACAGAGATAGTCCCACCGGGCGTGCCAGAAATTTGTTGCTACTAAATTTCAAGTCAAAGTCAACGACAAGCAATTAAGTAAACAAATGATATTTTATTAATAATTTGAATATGGGTACAATCTCTGTAAACAGTTTATAGAAAATAAACTAAGACTTCTGATTCTGTTCCACTGCTAGGATGACACCTGTCGACGTCAACCAAAGATGACACCTGCTATTGTCAACCAAATTTGAGTGGGGGTTGACCAGCTTTTGGAAAGCTTGCCCGCCTGTTTCCAGGAGCGCGGGCCTCTTCGATAGAAGTTTTATCTTGATTCCAATTCAATTCTAAACAAGTACGTACTAATTGAATATTTCTATTTGTCTGCGAATGGCTTATTGGATTTGAACCAACTCCCGCCGGAGAACGAGCCGGCTGTCCTCAAACTGGTGCTTGTTGTTGCACCCGGAGCTGTTGCGCTAGGCGCTAAAGCATGGGTGTTTTGTATCCATTGAGCAGGATAAAACAGAAATGTCTTTTGGTGGTATGCCTATAGCTATTCAACAGTTTGTCACTTTGAATGTGTTTGAGTATCCCTGGACAATCGGCACAATTTTGTAGTGCTTATTGATTGCTGATAGAGAGAGTTTGTAAATACTTTGGAATGTCTTCGATTGACTTTTTTCCCAATGAATTTTTTTCTTCTTTCCTTCCTTTTCGAGGTGATGATGGGTATTTATAGGAGAGTTTGACCTCCATCTTGGACCCGGAGAAGTGGGCTTGGCTCTTCTGATGACTTGGAAGTCTTGTAGTCTTTTTGGCTCAATAAACATTTTAGTTGGACTAATAAGATAATCGGCCAAAACAACTTAATTATGACCCAAATTATATAATTAATTTGGGTATATAATTGAAAGGACTAAATTAATTAAATTGAGCATAAATTTATTTTATTTGACTCAAATAATTAATTTATTTTAATTTTGACACTTTAATAAATTTTCGATGTCTACATAATAGTAATTAGCAATACGATTTGTTTTTAAATAATTAATTATGTTATTAAATTATAATCTTCAATCTTATAACTTTTAAACAAAAGCAAAGATTGAACTATAATGTAAATTCCAACTCTTCGACCAACGTCATACTTAGTATATCAACATCAACCATTAATGATAATAGTTATTCAATTTGGATTCAACTCGATGACATTTATTAGTCAAAACGTTATCGCATTCATAGATAATTCAATAACATAGATAACGCAAAAATGAATTTGTTAAGAATGGGAAAGTGAAGTAACTCATGAAAATGATTTTCTACTTCACTAGCCCTTATTCAATATATAACCCCTTATTCAAAATACTATCTCCGTAATTTTTTACTTGCAACAAAGGGATATATATTATTTGTAATATATAAAATATTCTTTTTTATTGCAAGTAAAAGAGCAGCAGACTGGCTTGCTAATTATGGGGTCGATCATGAAGAAGACACAATCGTTTTTGAACAAGCTCCACGGGGATTAGACCGTATACTCGTTGAAGATGTTTCGGGGGTTGCTATTCCTAGAATAGTTAATATCCCATAGGACTGCTATTTGTTTTAGCTTTGTTTTGTTTTTTTTTCTGCTTTTTCTTTCTTTCTTTGGGTTCTCCCTCTTCAGCACCAGAAAAAAAAAGATTGCGGAGGTAGTAAGTAAACATATACAGTATCACGTCTAAAACTTGGAACGTACCAGTATAAACATTTTAAAAAACATTTCCCAAAAAAAGTTTTAAATTTTGAAAAACAACTGTGTAAGAAAATGGTTTGTTTTTAAATTATTAATAGTGTTTTTTTTTGTTTGGAATAAATGAGCCATTTCCCATAGCGAAGAAAACACTTTCCTTGCAAGAAAAAAATAACACACACCAGATTTTAATTTATGTCCTCATCTATTACATCCCTATTTACCTCCTCTCAAGTTTTATCCATTTTTCCACTCCATTTTTCATCTCATAAATTATTCTAAAATTATGATACAATATATTAAAAGACGTTTCGAACAATCTTAATACACCACGTAAGCTCCCTCACTTTTCATCTACATTGAGTCACATGGCAAGTTTTCGCCAACATAGCACCACATATGCAAGTTCTTTCCAACTTTGCACCATGTATACAATAATCGATACTGCAAATTGTTCCAAAAATGAAATAGCAACAAGGATTGAACCCATAACCTTTGAAATGATATATAAGTACACAACCATCAATACACTTTGATTTTGTTGATTAGTTGTTCACAATAAAATATAATTAAAGTGCTTGATAATGGGGGAATACTTGGGTGGCCGTTTGAGAAACGGCCACCAAAGTTTTATCAATCAAATACACAATTATATTTCATCAATTTTAGTCAAATTAATTATAGGGGCATTTAAAAACATTATATTATTTTTCAAAATATAAATTATAGCAAATAAAAATTTTTTTAATATATTTTTCGCAATAATTCCATAAAATGGTTGTAAAAATAGATACTGATTAGAAATAATTTTTTAAAAATATAAAAAAATCATGAAAGTGTTTTTTTATTATCTATAATGATTGCAAAAGAAATTAATATTACTATATGAGCTCCATTATTATTATAATTAGATATATAACATATATAAATTTTGGTGGTCGTTTCTCAAACGGCCACCAAAGAATTTTCAGCTTGATAATAGCTTGTATATATAATATAATTGTATGCAACTTGTGTGAATTTGTTAAAGATTTTTTTTGCCATGATATACAAGCTTGAAGTAATAAAATAAACCTTTATTATTTTTAATAATGGTGAAAGTAGAGTTATTGTAGAGAGATTAACAAGAAGAACAATGTTTTAGAGAGAGAAGATCAAATTTATAAATCTCACACAATCAAAGAAATAAAGCTCAGAGAAAGCTTTATATATTATCCAATACACCTAACTAATTTAGTTATTAAAGAAACTAAAAAACTAGAGTTACAGTATGTATATGCACAACTACTATACACAACTACTACGTATACTACTCCTATACCCCCTCCTCAAACTGGACTTGAGAAACAAGCCCAAGTTTGGAACATAGCAAGTGATGTTGAGAAGCAATCAGAGGCTTAGTCAGAATATCTGCAAGCTGATTAGCACTACTAACATGAACAGTATCGATAAACCCAGCTTCAACCTGCTCCCTGATATAATGCATATCCCTCTTTAGATGTTTAGTTTTCTCATGAAACTTAGGATCATGTGCTAAAAACTCTGCAGAAGAATTATCACAGTGGAGATAAATAGGAAAAGTTACATGAACTTGAAGATCTTGTAACAGTCCTTCAACCCAAGTTATCTCACTAGCAGCACTAGACATACTCCTATATTCAGCCTCTACAGATGATTTACTTACAGTTTGTTGCTTCTTGGTTTTCCAAGAGATAAGATTTTCTCCAAGAAACACTGCATAAGTGCTTAATGATCTACTGGTAAACTGACAACTACCCCAATCAGCATCACTATAAGCTGTAACATTCAAACTTGTATCCGCCTTGTATAACAAACCACAATCCAAAGTACCTTTTTGATACTTTAACACATGTATTGCAGCTCTTAGATGAGGTTGTCTTGGTGCATGCACAAATTGACTCAGGTGTTGAACTGAGTAAGATAAATCTGGTCTTGTAATTCCCAAATATAGAAGTCGTTCGATAATTCTTCTGTAGCTCAAGATTAGGCAGAAGCTCTCCTACTTCTGTTGACAGCTTAAGACCAGTAGATAATGGTGCTAGCACAGAGTCACAATTGCTCAAACCAGAATCTACTAAGAGATCCTCTATGTATTTCTTTTGGCACAAGGAAATACCCTTACTATTCCTAATGACTTCTATACCCAAAAAATAATGAAGAGCACCAAGATCTTTTATGGTAAAAGTATCATCTAAAGCCTTTTTTATCTTGTCAATTTGGACTTGAGAAGACCCAGTTACAAGAATGTCATCTACATATACCAAAATAGCCAAAAATTCTCCATCCAAATTCCTTGTAAACAAAGAATAATCCTGCTTAGATTGCTGGAAACCTTGAGAAAATAAGAATTTTGTAAGTTCTTTATTCCATTGTCTAGGTGCTTGTTTGAGACCATAAAGAGACTTTTGTAGTTTACAAACTTGCCCCGGCTTAGCCTTAGTATATCCAGCAGGAGGATACATATACACTTCCTCAGTGTGATGACCATGTAGAAATGCATTGTTTACATCCGTTTGACACAACGGCCAATGTTTAACACTTGCTAAGGCAATTAAAGTCCTTATAGAAGCTACCTTAGCAACAGGGGAAAAAGTCTGATTAAAGTCTTCTCCCTCAACTTGTTGATACCCTATAGCAACCAATCTAGCCTTATATCTCTCTATAGTACCATCAGGATTAAGCTTAGTTTTATAAACCCACTTAGAACCAATTGCCCTTTTTCCTTGTGGCAACTCAGTTATTGTCCAAGTATTATTTAATTCTAAAGCAGTCAACTCCTTTTCCATAGCACTAATCCATTCAGGAGACTTCTTAGCTTGGTTGTATTATTTAGGTTCTACAATTAAAGAGGAATTCACAACAAAAGATAGAGATTCAGACTCAGATAAATCCTTAAAAGTTTTATGTGGTAAATAAGAGCATATAAAATCTTGTAGTTTAGAAGGTTGAACACAGGGCCTAGTAGTCCTTCTTGGAGTCGCGACAGGTTGAACAAAGGAAGAAGGGACAGGATTAATACTAATACTAGAAGAAGATTGTTGTTCAGGTTCAATAGATTGGAAATTTTCAGGATGAGACAAATTATGTGAATTAGATTGAAGAGAAATATTGTCATTATGTAAGGAAGGATTTGAGTCACCCGAAGTGATACGAGGTAAATCCATAATTGTTGGTTCAGAAGCAAAACCAACCATGGTGACAGATTTAGGAGCAGAAGAAGGCGGAAATTCAGATTTCCTATATGGAAATATCGACTCAAAAAATTTGACATCTCTAGACACAAAAATCTTCTTGGATTCTATATCATACAACTTATAAGCCTTTTGAGCATATGGATAACCTATAAGTATGCACTTTCTAGCTCTAGAATCCAATTTATCCTTTGACCTGCTCATATTTGAAGCAAAGCACAAGCAACCAAAAACTCTAAGTTCAGCATACTCAGGTGGCTTTCCAAACAAAACCTCATATGGACTCTTCCGATTAAGAATCTTAGTAGGTAACTTGTTAATAAGATGTGTAGCAGTAAGAACACACTCCCCCCAAAACAATTTTGGCAAATTAGCATGGAGCCTTATTGCCCTTGCCACTTCCAGCAAGTGTTTATGCTTCCTCTTAACTCTTCCATTTTGTTGAGGAACACCGGGTACACTTCTCTGATGAATAATCCCTTTACTTTGGAAAAAACTCAAACATTCATCCTTAATGAGCTCAGTGCCATTATCAGATCTCACTGTTTTAATCCTTTTACTAAACTGAGTATCCACCATAGCAAAAAAATCTTTAACTGACTTAGCCACTTGTGTCTTATTATGAAGCAAAAAAAGTCCACACTACTCTACTGTGATCATCCAGCACAGTCAGAAAATAAGTGGCACCATCCACATTACTCATCCTATAAGGACCCCATAAGTCCATATGTACCAAATCAAATACATTATCAGCTCTGCTAGAACTTACAGTAAAAGGGAGCTTATGCATCTTAGCATTCACACAAACACAACAGTCATATTTTTGAATACTAGAACAATCACACATAGGCAGGTGTTGCATTTTAGACAAGCTAACATGACCCAATCTAGCATGAACTAAATGTAGATCAACACCTAAATGATTATTAGCACTAGACTTATTCTTGACAACCACAGTTCTATCATCCAAAACAACACTATTACAAACTGAACCGTTATTGTTACCACCAGCTGCACCGTCAGAATATCCTGAATATAGCACAAAAAGACCATGCTGTTTTCTTCCAACAGCAACAACAAAACAGCTAATAGGGTCCTGAAACCAGCATAAATCACTAGTAAATTCCACCTTCAAATTAGTCTGTTGAAGAAGTTTGCCTACAGATAGCAAGTTATGTCGAAACTCTACTAGAAGAACATCTTTCAAGACTAAATGGTCATTAATTCTCACACTACCAGAAACTTCTACGACTAATGATTTTCCATCGGGTAAACCTACTGTAATAGGTTTACTAAGCAATGTCTTATCACATAGTAGATTTTCGTCAAAGATCATATGATCTGATGCACCAGACTCTATTATCCAACACACATTTCCAGAAGATTGAGATACATGAAAACTTAGAGAGTCATGTATAATACCTGCAAAATTTGCAAACAACGTAGCAGAACCTCCAGACACCTGTTTTCCCTTGATAGCCTTCATTACCTCTTGACAAATGGAGTTGAACATTGTACCATCAAACTGTTCACCAGGGTTTTCATCAAATGGAGTGTCAACCATACCATCACTAGAACCAGTCACAACATTAGCAGCAACTCGTGCACCACTATCACCACCTTTAGTAGCCTTCAATGAGTTATACCAATCAGGATATCCTATAACCTTGAAACACTGGTCTGCTGTATGACCCTTTTGCTTACACACATTACATTTCCTTTCCATCTTCTCCTTCCTCCAATCTTTTCTACTAGTACTTCCAAACCTTCCACCATTACCAGAAGTACCACCCCTGGGAAATCGATTGACACCCATAGCACTACTATTAGTAGCAACATCCATTAAACCACTAACCTCCTTTTGCTTTTCAATTTGTAAAACTATTGCATAAGCACGATTAACAGTAGGTAGCAGATCCATCGCCAAAATATTGGCAACAGTATTATCAAATCCACTATTCAGACCTAACAGAAATTGCATCAGTTTTTCCTCAGCATCAAATTCAACTAATCTTTTCAGAAAATTATAAGCACACTTGCTCACAGATCCACAAGAACAGCTAGGCAATCCTCTAGCACTCTGCAAATCCTCCCAAAAACGCTTAACCTTACCAAAATAGGCAGCTACAGAAAGATTTTCTTGCTTCAGATTACCTAAATCTTTCTTAAGTTGAAAAATTAGAGGACCATTCGTTTAACCAAACCTCTCACACAAATCCTTCCACAACTCTGACGCAGTGTCAACGTATGAGAAATCATCAGCAATCTCACTAATCATGGAGCTACAAATCCAACTAGCCACCATAAAGTCAGCTCTCTTCCATCGCTGATAATCCTTATCAGTGATAGATGGTTTAGGCAAAGAACCATCAACAAAGCCATTCTTGTTCTTAGCACTTAAAGCTCTAATCACATTACGCTTCCAACGCAAGAAATTATGACCATTAAACACCACAGCAGTTAAAGAAGCTGTCGGATTATCAGAATTTGCAATAAAAAGAGGATCAGAAATACCTCCAGTTTGATTGATTTCAGATTCAGACGCAGATGACGTCATTTTCACCGGAAAATACAGCAACAAAAAACCGCAAACACCGTCACAAATGCCGGAGAATTCGACACACAATTGCAAGTGCAAGAAGATCAAACTTCGCACAAATCAACTGGAGAAAAAAAAATCGAAAAAAAACAACAAAACTGAAAGAAGAACGAAACCTAAATCTCAAAATCGAGATTCAGCTCTGATACCATGAAAGTAGAGGTATTGTAGAGAGATTAACAAGAAGAACAATGTTTTAGAGAGAGAAGATCAAATTTATTAGTCTCACACAATCAAAGAAATAAAGCTCAGAGAAAGCTTTATATATTATCCAATACACCTAACTAATTTCTAGTTATTAAAGAAACTAAAAAACTAGAGTTACAGTATGTATATGCACAACTACTATACACAACTACTACGTATACTACTCCTATAAATGGCAAAAAAGCTTTAATATAATCATGATTGTTGATATACAATCATTGTTAAAGTAATATGGAGTTTCGCATAGAAAAAGTTATCGCATTGTAGCTTCATCTTCTTTTCTCTCTTCAAGTGTGATAAAACCTATTTTTTTATTAATTAATTAATTTTTATATGAATGTAGATCAATCCATCTATCAACAATGATTACAAGACACGCCTTTTCCAATACTTCAATGTAAGTTTTATATTATATTTATCTCATTTTATTTTTTTTTCTTCCTTAGAATGTTATACCATAACGTGCACTTGGTATTGACACTTGGTTCATACGATACGATCACTCGTATCTGTAATTCTATCACCAGTACATATATCAAATGATTAGTGTTTATACCAATTCTTGTGCATGCATGCAACCATGTTTAGCCATGTTTAGTAAGTTAGTAGTATAGGAGGTCAAAGACTCCAGTTATTTATCTAATTGTTCAAGCTAAATTTGATAAGTGTGTTACATACCCAAGCTTGCAAACTTCAATATCGAGTTATATTATTGCACTTGTTTGTTCGATCTTAACTCGTGTATGTTTATATGGATGTTCATGTCTATTTTTTTGCTATCCTGCATGTACGCTGTTGTTGATTTTTCTTGTTTGTTTTAAGCTAAATATGTAAAATTAAATAGAGTACTATGTTTTGGACAAAAGAGCAAAAGCTGATTCATAACAATGAGGTTTTCCCAGTATCTCACAGTGAAATGCTTAATATGCATCTCACATGTTAATATTGTAAATAAATGCAACTTTAAGGACAATATATGTATATACGTATATATGTACAAATGATATACGTCTACAATTACAAATGACATACGTATAAAAATACAAAACCACCACCACATCTTACCAATCACCACCACCTACCTTCACGGCTGCCTATGGAAAACTGCACCTACCTACACGATTGCACCCACCGAATCCAACAACCACCACCACCAACACCCCTTCCCAGCAACCACCGCCTACACCCTTTTCGCAATCTACACCCCTTTCCCAATCGAAACCACCACTAATTCGCTCCTTCTTTGCCACAATCACCACCTTTCACACACAACCGTTCGATCCTTTTCGCACATCAGGCCACCCCTCATAACCTCCAATATGAAATACAACAACAAAACCCAAATCTAAAACAATTTGGATTTCAATTTGGGTTCGTCTTGGGTTTCGATTGGATGTTGATTGTTTAAGGGGGCGGTGGTCATGGTCCTGGGGTTTGATTTCGGGGTGGTTCGTGGGTTTGTGTTTGGGGTTTGAATTATACAGTGAAGCTGGGACTTGTGGACAACTCGGCTCCTCAATCTGTGGTTTCTTAGTCCGCTTTAAGGTAAGAACATGGGATTCTATTTCGTATGAATTCTAACCCAATCAATGGCGGATAGAAAATCTCTGGCTTTGCCACCTTCCATTGCTTCTCAACATAGGCCGATAGATAGGTAAAGGAAGGAGAATCACCAATCACTATACAATCTGGATTTCTTCTTCCTCATCATGATGTTCTATCTCAGGATTTTGGTGGGTTGTTGGTGGTGGTTCATGGATTGTGGTCAAAAGTCGTGGGTGTGGTAGATAGTGGTGGATTGGCGGTTGTGTGCAGGTGGGTGGTGGTGGTAGCTTTGTGGTAGTGGTTGGCGGAAGTTTATATTTGTATATGTATATAATTTGTATTTGTATAAGTATTTGAATACAGGTATGTATTGATATTTTTTTTTTAATACAATGTGAAATGACAAAAAGACCATTGTAAGATGTTTATACTAGTATCGAGTTGTTAGTAATTCCTCCATAACAATTTGATAAACAAGACTGTTAAAAATTCGTTTATTTTAAATTAATTAGTTTGACTTATTATTGTGGGGATAAATCTAACCTGATGTCAAAAACTTTGTATAGGACGTGTATATTAGTATATATTGTGTATATTCGTAAATAATTTCACTAGCATAGATGACTATTGTATGATAGCCCCAACCTAACTCTGGCTGTATGATAGCCTTAAAATGCAATGTAACATGGGAGTTGATGAGTTTGCCAAAGGGTAAGAAGGCAAGTGGATCAAAGTGGGTATACAAAAATAACTTACAATATTTCGTTACAATAAATATGGAGTTTGTAATTGCGATAGAATATTTCGTTACAATATTGCCATATTTTGGATGATTTCTATCTAGATATTCTTTGCCAAAAGACTTAATCACCATATTATTCATCACTTTAACTAATTAATATATTCTTGTCATAACCTATGTACTAATTTGATAATTTATTATTTGAATAGAAAGAAATTATTAATTGTAATTACATACTGTATTGTTTCGAAATCTATTTAGTACAAATCAGGCATATACTAACTATAGTAGTAATAGGTTTTACTGACTATATATGTATGATTTCTACAGGCGGGCACATCACATTGTTTTTGTTATAAGTAGTAGGTAAAAAAGATACAACTTATCTATTCGAACATGAAATCATAAATAGCAAAATAGATAATTGCCATGTCGTCGTAGACCACTGTCCTAAAGACCACTGTCCTAAAAGACGATTCCGCGCTACCTCGGTGCAGTAGTCAAACAATAAGCGGTCGCCCCCAGGATTTGCACGGCGCCGGAATTTATGTACACTCACAAACTCCGACTGAAACTCAAACTATTACCCATAACCTAAAGGAATATTTTGTAGGAAAATAAGTGATATTTGTGATTTTGTATATCCATCTTGGAGAATTATCAAAAGGTTATTTATAGGATGAAGTTGATAAGAGAATCTACAAAAGTTTTGGGAGGCCATTAATATTATGACCGTTAGGCATTAATTTGCACATTAAGGGGCCCTAATATTGTAATTTATACAATGTTCCCATAACAATGAACTTTGGTAATAGTATCAAGTCTCTCCTTCCCTTACTTTTCACTCAAGAACTTCCAACAGTTTTAATCTACAATGTTCAGGATTTGTTAACGTAGGGAAAGTTGCAGTTGATGGTTACTTTGCGCATGTATCAGAATTTGGGGGTGAGATATGGACAACACCAATATCTATTTACAAGGTATGGTCAAACATATATACTAGGTTGCACGGGTTCAAAAACGGGGTCAAAAACGGGGGCGGGGACGGGGACGAAAAACGGCAAAATCAAAATTTCTAAAAACGGGAACGGCAAGGAATCGGCAATTAAATAATCACAAAATTAAATAATTTAAAATACAATAGTATTTAATATTTTAATGTAACAATAACATAATAGTTAATTCATAAAACGTTAAAGTACAACATTATCTTAAAGTACAACATTATCATTAATCGATTTGTGGTCGTCGTGGTCTCCCTCAAACTCACCGTCGTTCGTGCAAACTTCACCTGGAATTCAGTCCAAGTCGATGTCGCATGACACTTTTTATTTGATGCTTTGATGAATGTCGAGTGAAAAGAAAAGCAAATAATGAATGTTGAGGGAAGAAGTCAGACTAAAAGAGATAAATGTTGAGTGAACAATTACAGATAATTGAAAGAGACTAGAGGAGTAAAAAATTTAGTGAAGTAAAAGGAATGAAAGAGATGGAGAATTAAAGAGTACTAGAGGAGTAACTGAGTAAGAAGGTTAGTAAATTAGTTTGTCAAACAATAAATCCTAGACTTTGGTTTTGAGTGGTATTTTTTATAATGTTGGGCCTTGGGCTCTTATTTGCATTTGGACTTTTGTCTTAAAAAGGTTGGGGACTTCTATTTTGTATCTAAGCCGACCCCGAAACGTCCCCAATGTAGCACAGCCGTCCCCGCCCAATTGATGCCGACCCCGAAACGTCCCCAAAGTAGCACACCCGTCCCCGCCCAATTGATGCCGACCCCGGGACGTTTTTCAGGCGTCCCCGCACCGTCCCCGTCCCCGAAACGACCCCAGGACAGATTCGCCAAGTTCTCAAAGGTACCCATGCTTCATAGCATATATATATCATTGTCTTTCGTGAAAAGTGAACTTAATATTTTTGTTCAAATTTCATATTAGCATGAATTAGCATAAACTTGAGTGATGCATGATTAACGAATATAATATTAATTTTGCCTTTTCTAATGACGCAAATTAGTTGAACACAAGGGTAAGAAGAACTCAAAAAAAAAAAAAAAAAAAAAAAATTAAAATTAATACCTTTTTCTCCTCATCTTATTTTTACTTATTTTCAGCAAAAATAAGTTTAGTTCAGCAAAAATAAGTTTCAATCCTTAATAAATTGTTAAGGATTTCAGCAAAAATAAGTTCAGTTCAGCAAAAATAAGTTCTGATAAATAAAAATAAGTTCAGTTCAGCAAAAATAAATTCAGTTCAGCAAAAATAAGTTCATATCAGCAAAAATAAGTTGAGGAGATCTGGTCAATAGTTTAATCTCAAAAAAAAAATATATTGTCAATAATTGAGTTTTGGTTATATCCAAACATTGCAGCTGATTTTGCTTTCATTTCAGCTCAATTCGGTTTCGGTTGATTTCGTTATTTTAGGCAAACTCAATTTTAGTTGATTTCATTTTTAGGCTAACTTAGTTTAAATTTTTGAATATAAATGTTGTATAACCAAATATTTGAACAATAAAAACAATTTAATTCAATAAATAATAATGATATATTTTTATTGTATTATTTTATTATTTATATTAATTATCATTATTATTATTTATAATTACATTAATAAACACTTTAATTATTATTAATTATTTTATTATTATTGATTATAAATAATTATTATTTATTATTATTATTAGTTATCATTATTGATTGATAGTATTCAGTATTAATGTCATTGTTTAAATTAGAAATTTTTTATTATTTATTATTACAAACTACATTATTATTATTATTATTATTATTATTATTATTATTATTATTATTATTATTATTATTATTATTATTATAATAAACTATGAGTACTCTATAGTAATTACTAAAGTAATAATAAAAAAATAATATTGATAATAAATAATTATAAACAATTAAAATAATTATTATTAATTAATATTATTTTAATTTATTATTAATCATTATTTAAATTAATCATCACATAATAATAAAAAATATTATTATTGTTATTACACATTATTATTATTATTATTATTATTATTATTATTATTATTATTATTATTATTATTATTATTATTATTATTATTATTATTATTATTATTATTATTATCATTGTTTGTTAATTTTATTTTGCATTTATTTCAGTACAGTTTGATTTTAATTCATGTCACTTTCAATTCAGGTTGCTTTAAGTTCACTCTGATTCAATTGTTAAAACCCATACCTTTTACTTTTTCAGTTATTAGATTATCTTCATATCAGTTTATTCAGATAAGCAATCACTGAGTTTAATCCAAATTGACACTTTGACCAAATTGACAACTCTAGCTTATATAATAAATGTGCAATCTAACTTAAAGAATAAGACAACAAAAGCTATACACAAGGAGTATCCTCATTGGATTACTCACAAACAACACAAGCAAATAAGCAAAACTACAAAAACAACTAAAGTTATACAAGTGTAACAATCGTACACTAACGGGTATGAACATAATATACACCAGAAAGTAGACTAGATTTGGAGAAATAACATGCAAAATTTCATGCACATTGTCTTCAAAAGGTGAGGAAATAAGAGCAATGAAAAACCAGCTTGTTAGGGGTTGAGAGTGCGTAGCGGAAATGAAGATATGTTGATTGAGAAGTACATAATAAGGGATGATAATAGATAAGATTTGTAATATGTAGAATACACAATTTTATGTGGGAACAACCCACTAACGACGAGTTTTTATTCCACTATATTAGAATTAGGAGAGTACAATTACCGTTAAAGGGTATTTATATTACAATAAGACTCTCTGTTTTTACTCACTAAAGAGTATTACAATAAAGGTATAGTGTATTTGTGAAATAAAATATAAGATGGAGGATTACAAGAATAATGAAAGGCTTATTATGTGTTTTGATGTGGCTTGCTTGTGTTTGTGTTTTTGTTTTTGTTTTTGTTTTTGTTGTGTGTTGTGTGTTGATTCCCAAATGATGTCCAACCATATTTATAGATGTGCTATGGAGGTAGAAGGAAATGTGTAGAAACTTCTACACACATAATAACCCACACTAATCTAGAATATAATCTTCATGAATACTATTCTATTCTAAATTTTTCCATAGACATCCACAAATTTCTCAATGCTCTAGAATATTCTAAAAACCTCGAGACATAATATGTTGGGCTTAAGAAATTTGGGCCACTAAACCCAACACATAGCTAACATGGAATAAAAGGTACAAGCTAGGGATAAAACCCTCTCATATTAAATAAACCCTAAGCAAGAACTTTTCACTTCAATGATATGATCAATTTAAAATTTGTTTTCTTCAATTTATTTTTATTCGGAAAAAAAATATTATTTAGTGAAATAAGTCCAGTTCAGGAAAAAGTAAGTTCAATTCACTAAAAATTGGTTCAAGATTAACAAAAATAAGTTAATAGGACCTTTGTTTTGAGACATTAGACACGAATAATCAATGACACACTGACACATTGTTATTACAAAATGGCACAAAGGTTATCTCCATTCAACTCCAACGCGTGCCTCCAAATTTAGGCCCTGTTCTCCTCGTCTTATTTTTACTTATTTTCAGCAAAAATAAGTTCAGTTCAGCAAAAATTAGTTTCAATCCTTAATAAATTGTTAATGATTTTAGCAAAAATAAGTTCAGATCAGTAAAAATAAGTTCAGATCAGCAAAAATAAGTTGAGGAGAGCAGAGCCTTAGTGTCAGTCACCTTCCTCAACTTCAATCCATCTTAATTATTAATATTATTTATGGAGTAATTTAATCAAAAAAGAACTTAACAATATCACTTGTTAATTTTGTCAACAAAGACTAATTAATAACGATGATTTTTTGTCAACAACTACCTACAAGTTATTAGGTTTTTTCAATAACTAAATAGGTTTCAATAAAAATTACACAACTATCTACATATTTTTATTTTGTTTGATACCGCTACCATCTAATGATTCTCACCCAATTTTTCCGCTATTTGGTCACACTCTTAACTCTTTCCTTCTTCTATTAATATGAAATTACAATAATGCCCTCAATTTATATTGTTAATCTTTGAGGTTATTATCTTCAACCTTGATTATGTATTTTTCTCTATTACTTTATTTATTTATTTATGATTCAAGAAGAGCATACATATTCAACCCTTCATAGCAACCAAATAATTTTATTTACTTGAATCTTATGCGAGTTAATGATCAACTCAATATGTAATCTTAGAAAAAGAAATTAATCATCTTCAAAGAGGATGAAAGAGCGACGAAGATGAAAAATAAAATCAAAAAACTCGAACACTCCTTGATAGAATAAGAACTTCTGCCATTAAAACTCGAACACTGTAATTATCTTACAATATATTAAAAGACGTTTCGGACAATGTCAATGTGCCATATAAGCTCCCCCACCTTTCACATGTATTGTGCCACATGGCGAGCTTTCACCAATATAATGCCACATATACAAGAATTCTCCAACCTTTCACCAAGTATGCAATAACTGATACAATATATTGTCCCTTAAAATAAAATATCAACAAGGATCGAACTCATGACTTTTGAAATGAAATATAAGTACACAATTATCAATACACTTTGATTTTGTTGATTGATTGTTCACAATAAAATATAACAAAGTGCTATAGCTACATGTGTAAAAAAAAAAAAAAAAAAAAAAAAAAAAAAAAAAAAAATTAAAAAAAAAAAAAAAAAAAAAAAAAAAAAAAAAAAAAAACTTTATCAATTTCACGTGAATCAAAAAAATACAAAACAATAATAAAATAAATTATAAAAATTTATGAATAATAACGTATTTGGTATATGAGATTGACTCGGGGCATCGCCCGTGCCAAATTCCTAGTTACTTTATCTAAATCTATTCGGCCTATTGAAGATTCATCTACATATATAGTAGTACTCAAATATGAATTTATAGGACAAACAACAAACTTAACATACTCCTAACTAAGATTTCGAATCCAAACCCAAAAGGTTGAACTAAAGATTAATAAATTTTAATACCCAGAAAAATCTAACCCAACAAAAAAAATTGAATTCATACCCATAAAATTAGAAAAATCAACCGAGATTAATTAATTATAACCCAAAAAAATCAAAACCAAACCCAAGTTAATCGAATCAAGACCCAAAAAAAATCAAATCCTAAACCTAGATTATTTGAAATTAAATGAATTGAAAATTGAATTTTAATGAACATTTGAGTTTGTTTCATGAATTGGATGAATGAAGTAAGACGCAAGGAGAAAAAAGGGGTGTTATAGTAATTTTGTTAACAAATAATGGAGGCAAGGTCAAGGTTGGGACCCACTAAATTAAGTTTTTTATGAAAAGTTAGTAGGTAGTGATATCAAATAAATAAGAAAATTTTGGGTAGTTGTGTAATTTTCTTAGAACTTATGTAGTTGTTGACAAAATCAGGTAATTTGTAAGTAGTTGTTGACAAAAAAACTTAAAATAATAATAAAGTTCAACATAATGAAATATTATTTTGAATTTTCCAAGTTTCGATAGATTAATTTCAGTTAATGAAAATTTTTTTAAAAAAAATTGAATTTTCTAGGAATTCCCATTTCTTCCCATTTCTTACGTTATTGTCAACCAAACGGTAACACATGTATATATGTTTGAGAAATATAAACATGTTAGATTGATAGATAGATCAAGTGGTTAGTTAGAGCTTCCCTCCCAAAGTAATTTAAGAAGATCTTGAGATCAATTCTCATTACTTGCCATAGCTTGTAGATACCCATGAATTTATATGTCAACCAAACAATCATGAAGTTTCCATCTTAAGAAATATTTTAGAAAATGAACAGGGTATTAGATAGCTCAACTGGTACGAGTTTCCCTCCCAATACAATCTTTAGAGGATTTTAAGATCGATTCTCAATCACTCTCCTATATGGATACGGATAAATTTATATGTCAACCAAATAAGCAAAAATTTAATCTTAAGAAACATTGCAAGATTTTTTTTTTGTTTGTTTTCAAATAGAATTTATTGGCTTTTTATTTTTGACCCCATTCTGATAGTATTAACTTGTTTGTCCAATGCCTAAATTATTGATCAAAAAGGACCCTAAAGATGGAAATTGGTGGATACAACCCGATGACCCGAGCTGACGCCAAATTGTAGGGTTTTGGCCACGACAAATCTTCACAACACTGAAAGATTCAGCATCATACATTGCCATTGGTGGTGAAGCATATGGACCACTTTCTGAAGATTTTCCGCCAATGGGAAATGGCTTCTATCCTAAGAATAGTATAGAAAGATCTGCATTTTGTGAGTAATTTACGGTCTTAGATGCTGACTATATTAAAATCTTTAACCCTCAAAGTATTTCAACATCAAGTGATGTTAGGCATTATTATAATATTCTTGATGTGTGGAAGGAGATGAACACCAAAGAGAATAAACACAAGGGAAGGATGTTCTTCTACGGTGGTACTACTTCACAACCTTGGTGATATTTCATAATTTGTCACTAATAAAAAAAATTAATTATGTACTTACAATATTCAGTTAAATTTTCTCCAACTTTACTAAGGTATTGAGTTTATTCTTGCTTATAACAAATCGATTAACAATGTCAGGGTATATTGCCTTCACATACTTGATTTTCACTTATGTGAATTCTCATGAAAGAGTTTTATAATTGGGTCTTACAAGGGTTCAAATATTGTATAGTATAAAATTCGAACAATAAATTTTCAAATAAGCATGCATACATCAATTTCAAGCGAACTATACAAGATAAATTTAATGTTTAGATCTAGCTAGCTACTTCAAGTCTTTCATTAGTAATGTGTTATCTAAATCCGGTAAGCCAAAGAGAATAAAGTCTCCCAAAGCGCTACCAAGGTATTGGGTGTCATGTGACTTATTTATAAGGGTCACAAAGGTTTTTACACCAACACACTCTTAACTACTTCCTTCGATTCGTCCATTATAATTACAACACTTAATTAAAAATAAAGAGGGATTTTTGGTCAAGGTATTATAAATATTCTGGATCAAAGAAAGCATAACATCTATAAGTGAAAGGCGTGTCGCGCACCTAACAAAAATAACCTAACTTTTCTTCCCAACTAAGTAGTCGGGCAAGTAAGGGTCAAATCCCAAGAGACTAAATGGTTCAAAGTGGTCAATTTTGATTCTACTTTATACTAAGTAAGTAACAATTTAGAGTTGAGATTGATTGACTATGCTATCACTAAACAACACTAATGGAAATACTATGATTAAATTCAATGAATAAAAACACCTAGAGTTAGGCACCACCATTAGCATAATTGACACAGGCAATTCATACCCCAACTTAATTGACTAATTGTTCAAGAGAAAAGGTAAGCCTATGAAATACCACAAACCTCTCCCGAGTATCTATGGCTTCCTTAATTTGCAATCAAGCCTACTCCCGTGGAATCATGCAAATCGAAGACTTTAATCACAAAACCCTAACTTTCTAACAAGTCATTCATCCTACCCCCGTGGAGAATTTCATGTTCTTAATTGAAATATTCAAATTCATCAATACCCAATTTCCATTTTAATAAAGACAATGAATTCATAACAATACCAATCATCCCTAATCTAGTATTGGCATAAATACAATCAATTAAGGATGAACAATCAACAATTAAATTGGGGATTTAACAAAATTGCTCAAGAATCAATCATAGCTAGGGCTTGACCTAACCCTAGATTAATAAAAATACTTACACATAATTGTTGAATAAATATAACAAATATTAAAATAAAGCATGATTAACAACAATAAAAAGAGAATAGAGAAAAGGAGATATTATTTGAATTGATGAAATAATTTACCAATTCAATGTTGCCAAAAACCAAAAGTTAAGAATTGTGTGCCAAAGAAAACTAAGGAGAACTAAAACTTTTTCTAAAATAAACTGATATCGAAGTATGGGAAGAATTAGAATGAAACTCCTCTCTAAAAGCCTATTTAGATGTTAGGAATATGAAGAGTTTTCTACATCAAAGAAGAGGCCGCAACCAGGGTGTGGCATGTGATATTAGACCGCAACTAGGGTACGGTGTAGGCTGCCATGTTGCTTTAATACACTTCAAAATCAAGTGGCCACAACTAGGTTGTGGCAAACTAAGTGATTTCCACAACCATGTTGTGGTAGATCTTCATGAGCAACTCTTTTGAAACTTTTAACCATCATAAACGCCTTGATTTGTCCTTCTTTGTTCAACATCCAATTATCTCTAATTGCATCTCCAATAATCCCAGCAAAAGCACCTAAAACCTACAAAAACAAAGCAAAATACACCCGAGAAGAGCAATAACAAAGTATGAAGCATAATGGCTCAAAAAGGTTGAAATTATGGGAAAAGTAAGATGAAAACACACAAATTTAGCATGAAATATGAGTATAAAATGGTGTTATCAATAAGCATGCATTTATCAATGTTGAATAACCTACCAAAAGCTATATCTGGTCAAGCAAGAAATGCATGCAACCATCAACCATGTAGTAGTGACTATCCCGTTTCATAATTTAATGGTCCAAGCTAAGGTTGATAATATATTTCAAGCTCAGGGTCTGGTAGGGTGTAAAACTTTTTTTTTTTTTTCTGAAAACAACCTCCCCCATTTTACTTTGTTTAATCTAAAGTAAAATATTAAAATGTAAAACTTGGGATAGAAAACCATTTTACACCTTATTGAAAACATTTTTCCCCCAAAATTGGGAGGAAAACATTATCCTCACAATTGCAGTTTTTTATGTTCAATTTAACCAAACAATGAAAATTATTTTAAATTGTAAAAGCACTTTACATGCAACCAAACAACGTAACGAAAAACCTTTAAGAAAATGAGTTTCTAATGTAAAAGGACTTCCATGAAAAATCATTTTCATCTGAAAATATTTTACACCCAACCAAACGGACCTGTAGAACCTCTTTCTATAACAAGATGAACCCGTTTGTAATAGTATCCTTGTATGGCTTATGACTAACTAATTTTTTGGGAAGTGAAAGACAACATTTGAGAATGGATACTAAGAAAATCAATACAAAATAAACAAAGTTTGTCCGCCAAGGCTACAATTAAGAAATAGGCACGCAACAACCTCTAACTGATAATGATTTTAATGAGTTATGAGTGCTAGGGCTAATTATGTTCACATTACTCACTTTCCACATTATATAATATATTTTTATAATTTTTTTGAGGTGTGATGTTGCACCCGATTTACCCTTTAAACTAACCCGAATTCGAAAATTAATTTTGTGTGGTTAGGTTCAAGTCTCCTCCTAATATTATAGTTTGACTTTTTAATCTTACCCAAAATGGTTTGCTTCCTACGAACACTTTTAATTTGGGTCCCATATTTGTAATTTTGTGTACGAATTATTAGTATTTTTTTGATTTTATTAGATGGATTAGCAAAGTAATCAAAAGAGCATTGAGGAAGAAGCAAACAGCCTAGACTAGCGAAGTGCGACCTCTGGTCATGGGGTGTGATCAAAATTATGCCTCTGACTTTGTGATTTTGCTATTTCAAATATTTGATAATGTTAGTTTTGATGTGGCACACCATGTCATGCCACGTGTTAAGTAACGAGTGGACCACGTGCCTTGTCTTTTGGCAAAATGCCACGTCATAATTGGTCAATGGCCAATTGGAACTCTTATGAGATGACCACGTGTCACCTTCTTATTGAACCATGCGTTCAATAAAAGGATAAGAACCATAAAACATCTCAAAGGGCCAAGGGCCAAGGGCCAAACTTTGTCAAGCCCAAGAGCTCACAAAGTTATGAGCCAATTATTATAGGACACATGTCCCAAAAGCCTAGGGAGCTTTTCTTGGTTTTGCCTATAAATACCTCAAAGTATGGTTTGAGAGGGCATTAATTTAATATCATTTAATACACACAAAACTCTTACAAAGAGACCCTCTCTCTCTCTTTACATTTTTCTCTCTCTAGCTTAGCTTAGCAGTAATTATAATTAAATTAAACACATACTTACGCATCGGAGAGGAAAAAAATCCGACAAGGATTTTGTTCCCTTGTTTTGTAGGACATTTCGGAGAACGGGACAGTTGATTTTTAGCATCAATAGCATCCAAGTGTAGTCGTCAAAAACCCCACAAATCACCATTGTCAAAGTTGAAGTCAAGAAAGGTCAACAAGTCAACGCTCGAGTTCCTTGTGCTAAATCAACTTTGATCATTTGGGCAGTTTCTATTTAGTTTAATTGATTAGTTTTGCATCACTTGTATGAAGATGAAAACTTCCTTTTATGTTAAAATAAGAAGATTAACGTAGATAATTTCATTTGTTTTGCATCACTTGTATTAATATGAAAACTTCCTTTTATGTTAAAATAAGAAGATTAACGTAGATAATTTCATATGTTGGAAAAGCTATTCATTAGATATTTTTCTCTCTGTCTCAAACTATATTTTCTCATTCTTTGTTTTTGCACTAACAATGTTTGAGTGTTCTTCATAAACACGATATAAGTTTCTTTACCAGAAGTTGATTCCATGACCTTTTCATTATACACCAACGAGTATTTATCCAAGTTACACTTTAGATTTGGAAAAGCTAATTAAGTAATAAAAAAAACTATTTAACAATAACATTAACATAAATAGAAACTCTATCACGCCCCCACAATCTAAGTGGAAGGTTCACGTAAGATGAGACTGTCTCAAAAATCAATAAATAGAAATCGCGCGCGGAAGCCCTTTGGTAAAAATTATCTGCAATCTGATAATGGGGCGGTACATGTAGAACACAAACTTGGCCACTTGCCACTTTTCACGAACTAAGTATATAACCAGTTCAATATGTTTTGTACGTTGATGGTGAACGGGATTGCCTGATAGCACTCACATTGTCACAATACGCTAGTGAGGCTTTTTCAATAGCACAATGTAATTCTAGGAGTACATTTCGAAGCCAATAGGACTTAGGGACAACATTCGGAACACCCCTGTATTCTGCTTCAACACTACTACAGGAAAGAGTCGTTTGTTGTTTAGAAGACCAAGATATCAAATTGTTACCCAGAAAAATGCACTAATTATAAGTAGAATGACGATTATTAGGCAACCACATTAGACTTGTATACATATGTATACCATAAGATAAAGTGCCCTGAATGTAGCGTATTATACGCTTCAGGGTGCTCATTGGTAGGTGAATGGGTATGAAGGTAAATTTGCTGGATGGCATAAGATAAGCTATTTCCAGCATCTCACAACGTTCTAGTTTAATTTTGGTCAGTTTTGGGCTATTAAAACCCCTGAAATCACGAAATCTCGACTAAACAAACAACACATGCCATTCATGATATAAAAATCATTAATAAGCATGCATTTTGTACCAATACAAAGCATCATGGCATTCACAGTAACAACAATGAGCAAAAATTTGAAAATCGATACAAAATCATCTCATAATAGGGCAACAATTTGTTTTTCAACTAAACTTCAGTCAAATCATACCAAAATCAACACAAACCTTCCTAATTACATCCTAAACATGCCCGCAATAACAATTTACAGTAAAAACAACCACATATTCACAAACAAGCACAAATAATTACACACTTGCAGAGAATAATTTACCCAACGAAACATGCATGCTTTTCTATAAAAACAAAGGGTTAGATTCCTTACTTGATGAGGAGTAAGAGGAAGCAAAAATCTCTAAAAACCATCCCCAAATGAGTAAGATTGATTTTTCCAGTTTTAAGGTTTTGAGTTCAAAAATTGTGAGAAGGAGAAGAAAGAAATAAGGAAGAAAGAGAAAGAAAGGAAAGAAAAGAAAAGGCAGCAAAAAAAACCCGCCCTTCTGCACCATGGCACTAGATGCCTTCTACGCCACAACACAGATCACTCCCTGCATTGTGGCACAACCTTTCCTGACTTTTCAATTTTCAAAGTAACAAACGCTTGCGCCATGGAGCAGCTTGCCACCTGCGTTATAGCGCAAGTTACCCTTATATACAAAAGTTATTTTTCTGATTTTCACCTAACTTTGATTCCACCTAAAATTATCAAAGTACCCTTGTCTTCAAGAAACATCCTCACAACGGTACTTGTACATGTTCTCGTCCTTCCCCTACATGTACTTGCCCCCGAAAATACCCAGTGGTCCACTTTAGCGCCAAAAACCTTCCTCAGTGAATCCTAAACACTATGTATCTCCCCGGTGAGCCCGAACAATGCATACCCACAAATTCCTCGACAATCTTTATCACCCAGATTCCCCAGAGAGTCACAAAATCCGCAAAGCCTCCAAACCGCAGCCAATACTTACCCAAGTACCCAAAAAAAGACTTCTAAGAGAAGCCCACACAAAAACCCGCTACATGCGGTACATCTCAAACACAAATCCCAAAGCAAATTAGACACAACGATATCTTAGCATCCAAAAATCCCCAGAAAAGCCCACTATTTAGGCGGTCCGACTGTAAGACCGCTATAGGCGCCCCAATAGATACCCTCAAGCCTGCTACACGTAGCAGCACCTGCTATACGCAATAGCTGCTATACGAGATTCATTAGACTTATGTTTGTCATCACACAAACACAATTCATTAGCAAAACACAAAATTCCTAGCGAAAACCCTAAAACACACATCCTTCTCCCTAGTAAAGCCAGCTAGCAATTGATACTTGACTCTGCAGGTTTCTACTTACCTTCTAACAATCACGACCTTCTCAGGAAGACGCACATTCCCTAGCAAAGCCACAAGGCCCATGAAAAAGGTTCAAGTAAAAATAACACATCTGTTTTACAGATATCTGTATGATAAGATTCCCCGAGATCGTCGAACGTCTCCGAGAGCCTTCCGTCCCGATTCAAATACTTTGACACTCATCTCTCCTCGAGACTCGGTCAAAGTGGGGGCTTCTTTAGAAACTAAATCGTGTCTCCTCAAATGAAGGAGTGATGATGATCCCCTAAACCTTTCCGCATATTGAAATCCAAGAGAAACAACAAGCCGAAATTCCCGAACCGAAGCTTTTGAGTTAAACTATAGAAAACTATGCCAAAAATGATTTAGTTTATCTTAAAATGATTTTTGAAAATAAAGAAATCAAATAAATTAAAACAAACATTTTATTAAAAAATAAATCTCGAAAACCAGCCAGCAGTTACCATCCTAGTTGTGTTATAGCGCAGGTCCCAATATGCGCTACAATGCAGCCCCCTTTGGCTATTCTACTCAAACACTTTATCCATGATCTTCCAGCGCCATGGCAAAAAAGATACACTCTACGCCATAGTGCCAGAGGGTAAGACTGCCCACATTCTCACTACCCATCTGTGTCATGACGCAGGACACACCTTGCACCATGGTGCACCAAGCCATCAACACCCCACTACCCACGTCCTAGCTGCAGTATGGCACTGCAAGGGGTCTATGCCATAGCGCAGGAGCAATGTAACATTTATTTAGTAACTACATGTAATCCTCGTATTTTTGTAACTTTATTTGATAATTATTTACATGAATAAATGATTATAACATACAGTTTAAAGGCATTCGAAATAAATTTATATTATATGGTGTTATAATATATTTTTATGAAGTTTTACAAGGTTTCATTCAAAATTTCATAGTTATTTTCAAAAATAGTTTCGAGTAATCGTATTAATTTTTCAAAAACACCAAATATAACGTATTGGGATTTATAAAGTAAAATTTTGAACCTATGATCTAATAAAATGGATTTTTGAAGTTTAAGGGTAAAGCACAATAATTTTTATGATATAATCATTTTCCAAAAATAAATTTTTTTTATCCATCAAATTATTTGATGATCATCATCAAATATATTTCTCTATTATCAAATATAGTTTTCTGTCATCAATTATATTTTCCTAACCAACTCAATATATAATCTTTATCTTTTTTTTGAATCTATCTTTTTCTCCTAACTAAATTGCATCTAAAAAATTGCTACCTTCACTTGGAACTCCCTATAAACTCCAAAAGTTATTAATACTTATGCGTCACATAAATAACTTTATGTTCATCTATAAAAATTATAAGGCAACACTATTTTCCCGTCATCAATTATATTTTCCTAACCAACTCAATATATTTTTTATCTCTAAATCTTTATCTTTTTTTGAATCTATCTTTTTCTTCTAACTAAATTGCATCTAAAAAATTGCTACCTTCACTTGGAACTCCCTATAAACTCCAAAAGTTATTAATACTTATGCGTTACATAAATGAATCTACGTTCATCTATAAAAAATTATAAGGCAACACTATTTTCTCTTCCTCTCAGTTTCCCCTTCTCGTACAGCAACCTAGTTGTTCTTAAATTACAACCAAGCAGGTCTCTTTTTCTTCTTTAATTCCCTTTCGTTATTCCTTGCATGAACATAATGCATGCAGTTACTGTTGGTGTTGTTTCGAAAAAACCAAAAAAGAAAAAAAGAAAAAAATTCCTTACTCTTTAATCATCACCTCATCTGAAAACTCACATTAATATCGGGTTTTTAGGTACTTTTAGGTGCAAATTTAGAGCTTATTAGTTCTATATGGTTGCATTTTTAGCATTAATTGTATGAATTATCCATTTTGTGCTCTATTATGCTTCATTTGTGGTTTTCATATTTTTCAGGTAGTGATACAAGTATTGATCACAACTTCGAAGGTTTGTTTGTCAATGCAAGCAAGGGTGTAACCATGGGTGAGTTGATTGCTTATGGAGATTCAAGTCATATGGGGACATCCAAGGTTGGGATTTGCGTGTGCATGGTCATACATACCTAGGTGACACGCAAATCAAGGGAAAGAGAATAAGTTGGATTTGCCTATGGGTTTTTTTCCACTGCACTTAGCATTGTGTGTTTTATTTCTTGTTGAATCTTGTTCATCATTTTCATCCTAAAAGGCATGAGAAACGAATTCTTGAAAGGTTTCTTGATTAAAAGATTAGATCTTGGAAGGTTTCTTGAAGATTGAAAGCATTTTCTTGAAAATGGCGCAAAATTGGCGAAGGATTGTGGCGTGTTTTTTGTGGTATTTCTTGAAGATTTGGGCAACTTGGAATTTCCGTGTTTTTTGGATGTTATTTGATGTTTATCTTGTTTGTTAGTTTGTTATTTAGGTTGTTAGAATAAAATCTTGAGTTGGTTAGGATTTGTTAGAAGATATGATCAACTTGTGATATGGTAGATTGTTCTTATGCACTTGTGGATAAGGATGGGGGTTTTGGGCGAGTGTTTTAGGAGTTTGTTAGTTGTTTCTATTTTGTTTAGAGTTTGTTGAGTTTGTTAGAAGATTCTTAGGATTTTAGTTGATGTCTATAACTATAAATAGTTTTAATTATCGTTGTAACAAATCATATAGTTCAGAAGTTTAATGGAAGTTTTATTTGCTTCCTCTAAAACAAAAATTCCGAAATTTTATTTGAGAGTTGGTGGACGTTCCTTTATACTCTTGTGTAGATTGATTAATGGCTTTGAGGGTGCTTAGGCTTTAATCAAAGACTAATTAATCAACCTAAATTCAAGAATTTTTGTGGCTAGGCCTTTAGAAATTCGTGAGTTTAGTCTTTCTATCCTTGTGAGTTTTTGTTTATACGAAAATTCACGTAAGTTAGTTTTATAGCTATTTGGAAGCTTTTAGAGCAAGGTTAAGTGAAGTGGATAATTGTAAGAGAAGAGTTTCCCAAGGGCATAAGTTTTCCCAAGGGGGAGCTACTCGTGGGCTGCCAAGCAGATCCCTCCCCCTATAGTAGGCAGTTTTAAGGAAAAATTAGTGCTGCAGCGAAAAACTTGATGTGTAGATAAACTGTACTTTTTGGGCGGTAGTGCTATGTTTCTCCGAATGGGCTCAGACTTGACATGGGGACTTCCTACTGTATTAGAAGATTGTGGAAGGCTCTAGAACCTCGTTGGAAGGTCTAGAGTTGTCCGGGAGCGTTCCGGAAGGTTCCGGAACATTATGGAGCAAGTTGCTAGGATATTCTAGAGTGGGTGACTCTAGAGTGTTCTAGTATGGTCTACTGTTGACATGGGGATTTAGAAGGATGTCTCTAGAGTTTTCTAGAGTGTGTGGAGTGCTCTAGGAGTGATGTTCCTAGAATACCATGATGGTTCTTGTACATATTAGAATGTATTTAGGAAGTTCTTGTATGTACATACTTGGTTGTGTTCTCTAGAAGGGTCTAGAGAGTTAGAGTCTAGATCCCTCCATTTGAGGAGGTTAGGAGTATTCTAGATTAGTTGATGTTGTAGGATAGATGCCTATAAATAGGCACTTTGAAGCATTTTTACATAACAACTTGGAGAGCACAATATTCACCTTTATAAGCAAGTGTACATTTGTTAGTGAGCATTAATCGAGCTCAATTCCCTCTACCACTTTTGTGTTTCATTGTATTACTTCAAACAACCATCTTCCACATAACTTAGAGAGGGTGAGTGTGTGGGGATAACTTTGGCACAAGGGGGTGCTACTTGGGCTTGATTGCTAAGGGCTAACGAGACTGGTCCAATGCACTAACATATCTGTTAGGGACGAATACTTGGGAGCTAGACACAAGGGGGTGTGTCTTGCTAAGTGGGATCATCAGCTCAAGGAGTGAGCTACGCGGGCACAAGGAGCGTGTTAAGGGGAAGCCTGACTTATTCACGACGGATTATTGAGCAAGTGGCGCACGAGGTTGACTAGCTTTGCGGGAGCCAAAGAGTCAGCACGTGACAGCACACTAGCTATATGCGTTTTCACCCTTGTATTGTTGCCTAACCTGCTGGCTACCCAACGCTTGCTGGTCGTGCCCAGCTGTGAAAAATCCTTGTTTGTTATCTTTTGTGATCTCCTAATTTATTTCCTTTTTCTACTTTTTATTTTGTTTTGCAGGTACCTAATACTTTGGCTTTCATCTTACGGCGGGACTATTCATCTCTACAAACTAAGCCAAAGTGGGGGCTTCTGTAGACACCTACATTTGTCTTCTCCCTTAGGCCGATGATAAAAGTATAACACGTCGCGAATTAGTCCGTCTTGAGAAGTGTGCCAAAAGATCCAATCCAAAACGCCCCGAAACTCCTAAAAACCCAGAAAATCCAAGAAAATCACAAAAAAAAAAAACATTTCTATTTTATTTTATTTTTATTTCTTTTTCCATATTTTACCATATTTTCTAGAATTTTTCCTTTTTTTTCCACATTTTTATAATAAAGCGCTAATAACTCTCTAATCATTTCTCGCAAGAAACGAGCCAAAAACGTGCTAACAAAGGGAAAATCATGGAGCCCAAGTCATGGGCACAAGGGAATCCTCTCCTCCTTAAAACCCACAAGGAAAGATGGAAGGAGGAAACTTCCTCCTTTCCTCTCTTCATGAAATAAGGCAAGCCTTAAGGAATAAGGAAATGAGCATATGTGAGGTTGTACGAACTAGGCCTAGTACATCAAGAATATCAGCGAATTTTTAAGGACAGTGCGTTCCTTACCGTGCGCAAGAAAGCATGGTGTGCGCCCCAGTTCGTGTACGGTAGGGGGTCGTTTCCAGAAATTTTTCCTATAAATACCCCCTTATTTCCCTTATTCAAGGCAATAGGAATTTGAAATCAGCAATCTAAAATCTGCAACCTGGGAAATTCGTAGCTTTCGGCATTTAAAGTACTTTAGAGAGAATCAGTGTATTCATCATCTTTCCACAAAAATCTTTCATTTTTCTTTGAATCTTCATCTTCTCCAACACAAAAAATCCAAAAAGATTTATAATCTTCACTTACATATAATTTTCATATGTTAGCTCATTATTATTATTATTATTATTATTATTATTATTATTATTATTATTATTATTATTATTATTATTATTATTATTATTATTATTATTATTATTATTATTACCACCATCATCATATTCATATCCGGGTTTTGGATTCTTGAAGGCACTCTCAAGATTGTTTTGATACTAGCACGCAAGGTATTTAATATGAGGCTGATTAGGAAGCAGATTCAAGCATTGAAGAGAAAGAGTTGATTCTTAGTCGTCCTGAGATTCAAGGGTGGCGTTCTGAAATTCAAGGGTGGCGTTCATTTGGGCTACATGGCTTTGGATTAGCTCATGGTCATTGTTGCATAACACTCATACTTGAATAAGGCCACACGCCACTAGACGTTCACTTGGCGTTCAAGGCTAGCTAGGCGTTCACTTGGCGTTCAACACTTGGAAAGGAAGGATTATAAGTTGGCATTCATCATTGACAAAGCATAAGTTGGCGTTCAACAGTGGCAAGTGTAAGATGGCGTTCAAACACTTGGCGAGTATAAGTTGGCGTTCAAAATGGCGAGTACTTTGCTATTTTTCCAAGTTCTTGGGCAACAAGTTATCTTGTAATTTATAGTTTAAAATCTGATAATTATCTTGTTAAATAGTTATTTAGATAAGTTGTTAGGATATTTTCTTGATTAGTTAGTTTGATAGAGTTGTTAGGCAAGATAAGATCAACTTACAATAATGAGGTGGCATACTTATCAAGTTGTATGTGAAGGCCGGATTTACTAGGATTAGTGTGTCTTTAGGAGTTGTTTTATTTCCTAGATAGTTTAGGGAGTTTATCCAAGATTGTTTAGGAGTCCTAAGGTATTTGTACTATAAATACCCATGTTTTATTCAATAAAATTCAGATTAGAAGTTTGCAAAAAAAAAATACACATTGTGTTTTACGAGTGATTTTGTGTGAGGTTTTGCACGAAATTCTTCAAGGTTTTCTGAATAATTTTGAGAGTTAAAAGCTTCAATTATTCACCATTGTTTTAGTGTTTGTGTTGAGTGTTCACATAANCCATTGTGTTAGTGTTTGTGTTTAGTGTTCACATAAGCAATAAAACACCCTAGAGTTTAGATTGTGAGTGTTCCTATCTAAAGCTAGGATTTCCGGAATTACGAAGCATCGTGAGTGTTCCTTTGCAACGTTTTTCTACCCTATCAATCTATCTTGAGTCCAAGCACTTAGTTTAGAACTAAGATATAGATCAAGTTGTATCAGAGCTGCAATTTTAACCCATGGCTAGTGAAGGAAGTTCGTCAAAAGAGACGGTGAACGTCGAACTTTTCAATCAACTTGCGGAACAAACAAAAAAACTTCAAGATTTGTTCCTAGGATTATCTACTGAAGTGATTCGTATGAGGGGTAACCTTAGACCCCCAGATGATGATCGTGGCTTGAAGTTTGAAGTTGGGGAATTTGATGGCCAAGGTGACGTTGAGGCCTACCTTGAATGGGAGCTTGCATTAGAACGGTACTTTGAGTTCAAAGGCACCAACGAGGAGAAGAAGTATAAAATTGCCGTGGCTAAATTGTCTAAGTATGCGTCCATGTGGTTTAATGGAGTTAAGAAGAATAGGCAACGTGAAGGCAAGAGCAAGATTGAAACTTGGGAGAAGCTTAAGAAGATCCTAAGGAAAAGATTCGTTCCTTCAAATTATCAACAAGATTTATACATTAAGTTGGCTACATTGAAGCAAGGTACGAAGACCATGGAGGATTATATTGCCGACTTTGAAAAGCTAACTATGCAATGTGAGATTGAAGAAAGGGAGGAACAAAGGATTGCTCGTTTCATTGGAGGTTTAAACCTAGATATTCGTGACAAGATAGAATTGCAACCAAACCTATCTTTTGATGAAGTGAGTAAAACGGCGGTGATCTTAGAAAAACAAAGGAAGCGTGGAGTGTCTAAACCAACCACGAGGCCATATCAAGGCTTCAAGACTTCTAGTGCTTCATCAATCAATGAATCTAAGGTTGAGCCTAAGAAGAACGTGACTCCTAGTATGGATAAGGGCAAAAAGACCGAAACTTTGGAAGATGGTGTTCCTAAGGTGACTTGTTTCAAGTGCAAGGGCTATGGTCACTACAAAAAGGATTGTCCAACTTTGAGAACTTTGACAATTCGTGAAATCCAAGAGATTGATGCCCTTGAGGATAACAATCTTGAGGAAGAAGGGAGTGACATGGAAGAATGCCACCCAGAAAGTGACGAGGAACAAGAGGGGGAGCCTTATGAGAACAACTTGGTCCTTAGAAGGGTCTTGCACTCAAAATCCGTGGATGAGGATCAACGTGAAAACATCTTTCACACTCGTTGCAAGGTAAACGATACTAAATGCAACCTCATTATAGATGGTGGTAGTTGTGCTAATGTTATATCATCAAAGTTGACGGACAAGTTGCAATTAAAAACAACGAGACACCCTAAGCCATACAAACTTAAGTGGTTAGATGATGTCAATGAAGTTAGGGTCCGTAAGCAAGCCTTGATTAATTTTGCAATTGGCAGCTATCATGATGAAGTATTGTGTGATGTTGTGCCTATGGATGCGTGTGATATATTGTTGGGTAGACCTTGGCAATTTGATCGAAAAACTGTGCATGATGGTAAGACTAACGTATACAAGGTCGTCAAGGATGGCAAGACCAAGGCTTTGTTTCCACTTACGCCTAGTGAACTCAGAAAACGGCACAAGGAGGCGACCAAGGTTGACAACAAGGTGTTATTTGCTACTAGAAAACAATTTGAAAGGGTTATGATTGATCAAAACGTGGCGTATCTACTTCTAGCCAAGGAAGTGAAGACTTTTGACGAAGTTGAGCACCCAAAATTACGAGCCTTACTTCGTGATTTTGAGGATGTGTTTCCGGCAGATTTGCCTCAAGGATTACCCCCAATAAGAGGTATTGAACATCAAATTGATTTGATCCCTGGAGCTCCTATCCCAAATAAGCCTCCTTATAGATGCAACCCAGAGGAGACAAAAGAGTTACAGAGACAAATTGACGAGTTGATGGAACGAGGATATGTGAGGGAAAGCATGAGCCCTTGCGTAGTTCCCACGTTGTTGGTTCCAAAGAAGGATGGAACATGGCGTATGTGCATTGATAGTAGAGCTGTGAATCACATCACAGTGAAGTATAGGTTTCCTATCCCTAGATTGGATGATCTTTTAGATGAATTGAGTGGTTCCAAGCTATTTTCAAAGGTGGATTTACGTAGTGGTTATCACCAAATACGTATGAGGGAAGGGGATGAATGGAAAACTGCTTTCAAGACCAAACATGGGTTGTATGAATGGATGGTCATGCCTTTTGGATTGATGAATGCACCTAGCACTTTCATGAGACTTATGAATGAGGTGTTGCGTCCTTTCATTGGTAAATTTGTTGTAGTTTACCTTGATGACATATTGGTGTGTAGCAAAGACGAAGATGAACACATGGGTCACTTGAGCCAAGTGTTTGAGACTTTAAGGAAACAAAAGCTCTATGGGAAGCTAGAGAAGTGTGATTTCAAGCAAAAGGAGATTAGCTTTCTAGGCTACATTGTTTCAGATGAGGGTATCAAGGTGGATCCACAGAAAGTTGAAGCTATAGCATCATGGCCAGTTCCGACAACTGTTACTCAAGTAAGATCTTTCCATGGCTTAGCATCATTCTATAGGAGATTCATTCGAAATTTTAGCACTATTATGAGTCCTATAACTGAATGTACGAAACAAGGGAAGTTTGAGTGGACTAGACAAGCGCAACAAGCCTTTGAATTGGTAAAGGAAAAGATGTGTAACGCACCTATTCTAGCATTGCCTGATTTCACTAAGCCTTTTGAGGTTGAGTGTGATGCAAGTGGTACAGGGATTGGCGCAGTTCTCATACAAGGAGGAAGGCCAGTGTCTTATTTTAGTGAAAAGCTGAGTGGAGGAAAGTTGAACTATTCCACATATGACAAGGAGTTCTATGCCATGATCAGGGCATTGGATCATTGGAGTCATTATTTGCGTCCACAACCTTTTGTTCTTCATTCTGATCATGATTCATTGAGACATATCAATAGCCAACAGAAGTTGAATGCAAGGCACGCAAAGTGGGTTGAGTTCTTACAATCTTTTACTTTTTCTGCAAAATATAAGGCAGGCAAGGCTAATGTTGTGGCGGATGCTCTTTCAAGGAGACATAATTTGATTGCAATGGTGGATTCTAGAGTTTTAGGGTTCGAAATCATCAAGGAATATTATAAGAAGGATTCGGATTTTGGAGACATTTTTCACCAATGTGCGCAAAACCCAAGTAGCCATTACAATATTGTGGAAGGTTTCTTATTCAAGGGGAACAAGCTTTGCATACCTAAGTGTGCAATTCGTGAACTATTGGTAAGAGAAGCTCATGGGGGAGGACTAGCTGGACACTTTGGCATAAACAAGACTGTTGAATTGTTGCAAGAACATTTTTATTGGCCAAAGATGGTTGGTGATGTACATGCTATTCTTGCTCGTTGTGGTACTTGTCAAAGAGCCAAGAGCACGTTTCACAAGGGTTTGTATACTCCACTTCCAGTGCCACAGAGACCTTGGGAAGACGTGAGCATGGATTTCATTGTGGCCTTACCTAGAACACAGAGAGGCAAGGATTCAATCATGGTGGTGGTTGATAGGTTTTCCAAGATGGCGCACTTCATAGCTTGTCATAAAACTGAAGATGCAATTGGCGTGGCTTCTCTATACTTCAAGGAGATTGTTAGGCTACATGGCATACCAAAAACGATCGTTTCTGATAGAGATAGTAAGTTTTTGAGCTACTTTTGGAAAGGTTTATGGAAATTGGTAGGTACTAAGCTCTTATTTAGCACCTCTCATCACCCACAAACTGACGGACAAACAGAGGTTACAAATAGAACAATTGGATCATTGTTGAGAGGATTGGTAAGCAAGACTGGTAAAGATTGGGATGTGAAGTTGTGTCATGCAGAGTTTGCATACAATAGGACTCCAACTTATGCTACTCAACACTCGCCATTTGAGGTAGTATATGGGGTGAATCCGCACGTTCCTATAGACCTAATTGATATCCCAAAGAATGAGTATATACATGAGGATGCAAAGAAGCAAGCTGAGAATATGATGAAGCTACATGCGCAAATCAAAGCAAGGATTGAGAAGGTCAATGAGATGTACAAGAGGAATGCTAATAAACGACGCAAACCTAGGTCCTTCAATCCAGGTGATTTGGTTTGGGTGCACCTTAGAAAAGAAAGGTTCCCAGGCAAACGCAAGCACAAGCTCATGCCTAGGGCAGAGGGTCCTTTCAAGGTTCTAGAGAAGTATGGTGACAATGCTTACAAGCTAGACATTGGAGATGAATATGGCGTGGCTAGCACCTTCAACATTGGGGATTTGAGTCCTTACTTAGATGATAAGCAGATTCAAGAATTGAGGACAATTCCTTTTGAAGAAAGGGAGGATGATCAGGAAGCAGATTCAAGCATTGAAGAGAAAGAGTTGATTCTAAGTCGTCCTGAGATTCAAGGGTGGCGTTCTGAAATTCAAGGGTGGCGTTCATTTGGGCTACATGGCTTTGGATTAGCTCATGGTCATTGTTGCATAACACTCATACTTGAATAAGGCCACACGCCACTAGGCGTTCACTTGGCGTTCAAGGCTAGCTAGGCGTTCACTTGGCGTTCAAGTCTAGCTAGGCGTTCACTTGGCGTTCAACACTTGGAAAGGAAGGTTTATAAGTTGGCATTCAGCATTGACAAAGCATAAGTTGGCGTTCAACAGTGGCAAGTGTAAGATGGCGTTCAAACACTTGGCGAGTATAAGTTGGCGTTCAAAATGGCGAGTACTTTGCTATTTTTCCAAGTTCTTGGGCAACAAGTTATCTTGTAATTGATAGTTTAAAATCTGATAATTATCTTGTTAAATAGTTATTTAGATAAGTTGTTAGGATATTTTCTTGATTAGTTAGTTTGATAGAGTTGTTAGGCAAGATAAGATCAACTTACAATAATGAGGTGGCATACCTATCAAGTTGTATGTGAAGGCCGGATTTACTAGGATTAGTGTGTCTTTAGGAGTTGTTTTATTTCCTAGATAGTTTAGGGAGTTTATCCAAGATTGTTTAGGAGTCCTAAGGTATTTGTACTATAAATACCCATGTTTTATTCAATAAAATTCAGATTAGAAGTTTATAAAAAAAAATACACATTGTGTTTTACGAGTGATTTTGTGTGAGGTTTTGCACGAAATTCTTCAAGGTTTTCTAAATAATTTTGAGAGTTAAAAGCTTCAATTATTCACCATTGTTTTAGTGTTTGTGTTGAGTGTTCACATAAGCAATAAAACGCCCTAGAGTTTAGATTGTGAGTGTTCCTATCTAAAGCTAGGATTTCCGGAATTACGAAGCATCGTGAGTGTTCCTTTGCTACGTTTTTCTACCCTATCAATCTATCTTGAGTCCAAGCACTTAGTTTAGACCTAAGATATAGATCAGAGGCCACCAAAAAACATTCTCTCCAAGCTCATCTTCAAGTTTATTCATCTTCTTCAACAAACTCTCTTATGTTTACTACTACGTATTATTATTATGGTTGGCTACATCCAAGTTAGCTTTCTAAACCCCCTTGTCACCTTTATTTTATTTTATTCCTGCAATTGTGCAAAAGCCTGACCCTCCTTAACGACAGGTGCAAATATTAATTAATAATGGCTTGAGATGTAATAAAACAAGGGAAAAATAAAATGATTCATGTTTAGGTCGTTAAAGCTTTAATGACCATGATTACATGATAAAATAGTTTTTTTTTAGGGTTTTGTTTGTTTGGGCATGATGGCATGTTTTAAAAGCTTTATAAGCATAATTACATAAAATTTAATGTTTCTTGCAAATAGCATGATGACATGAGCTTTATTTGCTTTTAAGCTTTTCCAACATGTTTTATCGCTTTCCATATTTACGTGACAACGCTTGTATGTAAGCCATGATGACAGCTTTTCACGTAGATTAGGATAATAATAAAGACTAAATTTGTGAAGCCACATAAAGTCACATGAGTCATAAAGACTTGAATCTTGAATAGGTTAAACATGACACAAATAAAATGATCACCAAATCTAGATAATACGTGTGCATTAAATAAATTCGTCTAGTAAGCACTCAAGTGGTGCGCCTTTTAGGTTAATCCGGTTGTAATGTTGCTTGATACACTATGATGAGAATTACAAAAGGGATCTAGTGGAGGACAACTCGACTTGGAGGTACCTCGTCCCCGAACCAATGAAATAGGTGCACGACCTAACCATTGGGAAGCCTACGCACCTCACCTTGGTCAGTGAGAACACGATGATATGGGTCCAAAAGTCTCTACGGAGTATGATTGTTGGCCTTTATTGGAGTTTTGTTCCAAGCCAAGTGTACTCACCCTACACGATGACCCATTCCATGGTCTAAAGAACATAAACACATGACTCGTGGGCACGAACCTCCGTGGTCCGACGTCCACAACAGTGTTCGTATTACTCCTCTAAACCTCTTTCTGCTAAAAGTTTTTACACATTATTTTTTTATTTGTTGCTGAATTTCTAATTCTTTATATTTAATATTTTTGTAAGTATTTATTATATATTTTTATTTTTGTCGTATCCATGCCATCTCTCTTTTATAAAAAAAAAAATTTGTTGTTTTTCGTCTCTATCCCCAATTCTATTTTTGATCCCATATCTGTGTCCATGGAACCTAGCTTTGCGCAGATCGAACCAATTAAAAAAAAAGATCCTCTATAGATTCACCCATTTATCACGTGAGAAATTAGATTCCATGGGAAATTTATTCAAGTGTTATTTCCTCAGGAATTAGGCTAAATTGTTTGGTTGTCATCATAGAAAATTTGTAATTCTTAGGAAGTAATTCCCCAATTCTTATTTAGTGTTCCTAGTATATTACTATATTACCCATTAGTTAACTATTTTACCTTGAATATTGTGATGGGAGAATTATTTTAAGAATAAAATTGTAATTTCAAACAATAATGACAAGGGAAATTACACTCACCAAGAAAGGAGTGGATAGTTATTTCCCATGAAACATAGGAAATTATTTCCCATTAGAAATTTTATTTCCTAAGATATGGTTCTTTTTCTCTAACTAAACAAAACATATCAAAACTATTTCATACGAAATTGATTTTCCTAGGAAAATCCACGCTCAACCAAACAACACCTTAGATTCTTGCTTACTAAATATAATCTCAATCACTACCACACCAATAATCGATGCATCTTGACATCACCATTTACTCATTTAAGACCGAACTAGAGTATTAGTTGTTTGTTAGAAACTTAGAATAATCAAATAGTGCTGGAAACATCAAAATTCCAAACTGTGATTGGTTGAATCGCGTCACAATTAAACCTCAAAGTGGGCCCACAATATTACTCCCGATTTTCTACAAACGTAATACCACGCGTCATAGTACTTAATTGTTTCCACACGCGTCTATTTTTCATCAAAAGTGCACAAAAAAACTTTAACATCTTCAAATCAAAATTAGTGTGCTTTTACTACAAATTCCTACGTGCGATTTTTCAAATGGGTTTTTAAATTTTAATCTTGGGTTTATTTTTGTAAGCTGACTTTCAAAATTTTCAATCTTTACTGTTCTTAATTTCTTTGTGTTTTTCTTTTTTTCTTTTTTTTTTTTTAATTTTGTGGGTTTGATTTTTCTTTGAATTGAGTACCAAAGCACCGACCAAAAGTGATCAAATTCTTGGGTTTTTTCGATTCAAAGGTAAGATTTTTATTGTTGTAATTTCCCCCATTTTGTTGAATTTTGACTTAATTGCTTGAATTATTAACTTGGGTTTGAATGTTTTGATGTTAATTTAGTAATGGGGGAAAATAATTTGAAGAAGAAGAAAGTTGAAGGTAGCAAGAAATGGAGGTATGCTGCAATGGTGGGTGTATTGGCTTTTGTAGTGGCAATCAACACAAGAAATAGTTGGAGTTCTTTTGTTGGGTTTACTAATCACTTGCCTAATCAATGTAAACAAGTGTGTATTCTTTCTTTCTCTTTTCTTTTGTTCTTTTTGTTGATTTTTCTTGCATTTTTGCATTTTATAGTAGTTAATATGAAATGGGTTGTAATTTGATTTTAAAGTTTTTGGCTGAATTTGATTTTATTGGCATGATTTTGATGGTGGGTTTTGATAAATTTGAATTGGGTTTGTTTATTTTGATTCATTTGATGACAATTTTGGTGGGCTATTTGGTATTGTGATTTAAAGATCAAGTTTATGTTTTCGAACAAGGGTTTTTGTTGGAAGGGATGAATTGAGAATTTTTGGAAGTTAGATTAATTGTGTTGTGTAGTAAGGGAATTTCATTGTCCAAACTTTGACTGTGATAATCACTTAAAAAATGTTCATATGTTCAACAACTTCAATAAGTAAATGTCAGGTGTTCTGCTGAGCCTTTGTTGCTTGGATTCGAGTTTCGACAATTTTCGGTTACTCCAATAAATAATGCTATATACCATATTTTGTTTCATTTTTCCAAAGCATGTACATAATCATCCTTGTATTTTTTTTTCACTTCTTGACTCAATATATTGTTAGATTAACTGTATTGTGTGGTAAGGGAACTTGATTTTTCAAATATTGATTATGATCATCACTTAAAAAATGCTTGCAAAGTTTGAATTTATGAAATAATCTGTGATGAGTTCATATGTTTAACAACTTCAATAAATAGATGTCAGGTGTTCTGCTAAACCTTTGTTACTTGGAATTAGGTTTCGGCAAATTTTGGTTGACTCAAATGAATAATGCTATATACCATGCTTAGTTTCAGTGTTTCAAAAGCATGTAGATAATCATCCTTGTAGTTTTTCACTGCTTGACTCAATATATTGTTTTTGGAGCTGCATTTGGAGATCAGTATCATAAGAAAAATGATATTGACATATCATTGTCTTTTTGCAGGAGTCATGTAAATATACTGGAATGGTAGAGGATTGTTGTTGTGATTATGAAACTGTTAACCTCCTTAACGAAGAAGCTTTGAATCCTTTGCTCCAGGAGCTTGTTACAAAACCCTTTTTTAGATACTTCAAGGTATGAATCACCCTTTTGTGACTGAATAAAAGCTAAGAAATTTTTTTATTTTGATGTAAATTGACATCATTTTCTCTTTTGGGGTCTAATGCTTTGTTTTTTTATGACAACATTTTCCCATTCTTATGTACTGTTTTGTATCAATGTCTAAGTAACAAATGTTATTCAGGCCACTATGAAAAATTATCTTTGAATTGATCATAGGTGAATTTATCGGTCTTCATCTTTGCTGAACTTATGTCCATCAAGTTAGCTAAAATTGAGTAGATGTTTTAAAAAACTGTTGATGGTGACATTAGAAATAAACTGTAGTTCCAATTTACTCCGTGTGACATTTGGTTACCTAATTCCTTTCTTTCACCTGATGTTTCCATGTTAATATCTTGACTCACAACATAATTGAGTAATGAGACTTGGGCACTTCATTTTTTATTTGAAAGATGTAAATTTTGAAAACATATCTAGAGTCTGACGCTATAGCTATATGGAAATAGTTTAATTTGTATTTTTTGGGTGTCATGTTCTTTAAAGGTGTTTTAAAACCTTGTTTAAGATTTTAAGGGAAACCAACAAGAAGATCATATGGAACTTTACTTCATAGCAGTTCTTCATTATGTAATTTTAGTTACTTTAATCTTGTCCTTGGAGGTTCACATTGAATTGCTAATTCCACTTAGATCATGACTTTGATAGGTTAAACTGTGGTGTGACTGCCCTTTCTGGCCTGACGATGGGATGTGCAGATTGCGTGATTGTAGTGTCTGTGAATGTCCAGAAAATGAATTTCCAGAAACTTTTAGAAAGCCGTCAAATGTACTTAGGAAAGAAGATTTGATGTGCCAAGAAGGAAAACCACAAGCTGCAGTTGACCGGACTTTAGATAAAAAGGTGTTCAAAGGCTGGGTAGAGGTTGATAATCCCTGGACAAATGATGATGAGACTGATAACAGTAAGCTCCTCTTTGTTCATTACGTCAAGGTGCTTGAAAATCCCTTTTGTGATTATTGTCCCTCTTACTAAACTCCTCTTTGCTTATTGCGTCAAGATCCTTGGAATTTCATTCTTGTGATTATTGTCCCCTTTACTGTTTTGCTTATTGGGTAAAGCTATTAATGATAAAAGCTATGTAATACTGAGATTATTTGATGCATTAACAAATTCGTGCGGTATCCTCTTGATCACTGCTAATTTCATGTTGACTTTAAAAAATTAGATGGTTGAATGCATGTTTTTCTTGGTTTCAGGTGAGATGACATATGTAAATCTTCTGCTCAATCCCGAACGTTATACAGGCTATACAGGTCCTTCAGCCAGGAGGATATGGGATGCAATATATTCAGAAAATTGCCCAAGATGTATGTAACTACTTTACCACAAAATGCATTTTTATGTATCAAGCATTGTGTCTATCGAACAACTATCAAAATGAGCTAATTTAACTTGAAAGTTCCCTCTTTCATTCATCATACTATCCAGTTGTAGTTGTCTTGATTCTTGCTCATTATTGACCTTTAGTCCATCGTTGAAAGGTGCCCTGTTCATTGAAGTAAAATAGCAGCAATAATAGGCTGCATGTTTAATTAGTGGCTTTAATTAATCTAGTAATCTTTCGAGTTCAAAATTCCGATGCATATCAATTACAATCATGCCATTTTTCAGGGTACATAACTACTACGTATATGAATATAGCTTCCTCTTGTAAGGTTATATTTTCCCTTTCTTTAGTGGAGCTGGACTCAAGTTTTTAATTTTGTGTAATACTTGACATTCCTTAACCTCTTAGTTAAGTTGCTTCATGATGGCTCGAGGGCATGTTCTTTGTTGTCTTTGGTCTTTCTTTTGGATTTATTGTTTTGTATAAATGCATTCCTTCTCTCTCCTTTATGTTGGGGCTGTGTTAATTCTAGCTTTTAGTTTGGCAAGTGACAACCCATTTTCATTGGCTTTGTACATTTTCTGGTCTACTTTTTGAAGCATATCAAGTAACAATTCATATGAATTATTCCATTAAGTTAAGTTGTGGTGATAAGATTTAATTATGGAAAATCCTATATGGGAGGATAATGGGTTAAAGGTGGTCTACCATACACTACTGCTCATTGCTACAGAGGTTTATTCTAAACATTTGATTTCTGTTCTAAAGTCTCATGTTTGGTTTGTAGATGTTAACTTTTCTTCTGTTTGGAACCTCAGCTTGGAATAACAATATAAAACAATTACAAATTAGTTTAATTCTTCTTCATAATTTCTTTTTGTTTTTGGTTTCACTGTAATTTAATGCATATTAAAGCTATAAACTAAAAGCTCTATTGATAGTATATTGATCATACTCTAATTTTTGGCAGATTCATCTGGAGAGATGTGCCAGGAGAAAAAGGCTCTCTACAAACTGATTTCTGGTCTGCATGCCTCTATATCTGTTCATATAGCAGCAGATTACCTCCTTGATGAAGCCACAAATGAGGTATCAATCTCTGCTGTGCTAAATGTCTCGTTCCTTCATTCCATATTATCTGTCAACTTAGCCATCATTTATGTACTTGATTAATCTTCATAAAGCTCCTAAGTTCCAACTTTCTCAGTATCTGTATCTGTATCTGTATCTTTCAGTTTTGAATATTAATGTAATTCTTGTCAAAGAATTGTAGTTTTTTTTTAAAGATGGATGCTAAATGTGCTGTCAAAATCGTGCTTAATCTTATTAAATTATGGCTATTGCTGTATCAATTATTAAAGTTAAGCCTGACATCTTTCCTTTGTTTTCTTCTCTCTTTTTTCCTCCTTCAGTGGGGTCAGAATTTCGACATAATGCATGATCGGGTTTTGAGGTATCCAGAACGTGTTAGAAACTTGTATTTTACCTTCCTTTTCGTTCTTAGAGCAGTAACAAAGGTACGCTGTAATTTTTAAAAAGCCTGTTTCACGAAGATTTATTCCTCAAAGATAGATCATTCCTAAAGGCTCTCTTTATGTATGCTACAGGCATCTGACTATTTAGAACAAGCTGAATATGACACTAGTAATTCTGAAGATGACCTGAAAACTCAGTCTTTGCTGAAGCAGCTGCTATACAATCCTAAGCTTCGGGCTGCATGTCCTCTTCCTTTCGACGAAGCTAAGTTGTGGCAAGGGCAAAGTGGGCCTGAATTGAAGCAAGAGATCCAAAAGCAGTTTAGAAATATAAGGCATGTCCTGATCAAGTGCTTAGCAATTTTATGTTTGTTTATGAGTGAAGGTACAGTTTTGGTTGATGTAATTTGACTAACACATGAACATCTTGCAGTGCCCTGATGGATTGTGTTGGGTGTGAGAAGTGTAGACTGTGGGGTAAACTACAAGTTCTTGGTCTTGGCACAGCATTAAAGATCCTCTTTTCCGTTGAGGGTGACAACCACTTACAACCTGTGAGTAAAACTCCATTGTTAGATATTTTGAGTCATATGTAGGCAAAGTTACCAAATTTATAATTATATGCCAAAAAGTGCATTGATGGGGTATATCGGGCATTCATGAGAAGAATAGAACCAATTTCATCTTTTTGGAATTCCTATAAGAATAAGGTGGTATTTTCCAAGAATAAGAATAAGAATAAAAAAAATAAGAATAGGCTGGGGCAAATTATATGTATTGCTCCCAAGATTATAGTTTTCCAACGAGTTTTTACTGAAATGGAACCATGTCAACTCTTTTTATTGTGCAGCTGCAATTACAAAGGAATGAGGTGATTGCTCTACTAAATCTTCTTAATCGGCTTTCAGAATCAATTAAATTGGTGCATGAAATGGCACCTTCTGCTATGAAGATAAGTGGCCAAGTTTCAAGACTTTCTTCACAGGAAAGCACATTACAGAGATTATGGCAGTCAGTGAGGTAATGTTCTGGTAACAGACTAAATTGTGCTGCCTTTATGCCTTCTATCAAGGTCACTAACAGAGGCAATGTTTTCCAGGTCTTGGCAGTCATCATGATATATACCATTTTAGGCGGCGTTTTTACTTCATGTCACTATATTAGTGCTCAAGCAAGTGTCAGCTGAAGCGGCTGGATTTAGTGTCTGTTGTGACAGAATCAGGGGTCATTAATCTTTGATTAGAATCATATAGATCTGGTGTTATACTTAGAATGAAACTGTAGAGCTTCCCAAATTCTGTACATTTACAAGCAAATTTTAGTGAATGTGTACATTTTTGAATAGTCTTTAATTATGGGAATGCCAAATTATCACTGAAGTATAGTAATAGTTTTGAATAGTCTGTGCATTTCCTACTTTTGCACTTTTATTTTTATTTTTATTTTGAGAGGTACTTCTGCAGATTCACTAAAATACTAAAATACTTCTGCAGATTACGATGTTTTGCCAAGTTCACTATTTTTTTTATTAAAAAAAAGCATAAATTGCAATAGTAGATTACAATACTAGAATTTTACTCCAATTAGTAAATTATAATTAGGACTATGCATATTATTTGCAACACTTGCATATTATTTGTGTAGGGTTATCAAAGAAGTTAAAGCTTCAATATAGGGCAAATATACTATTGGTGCAACTTCAAATATATTTTGATATAAGTCAGACTAGTGAGAGGCCGTCGTTTGCCTGGTTCCTTCATTTGCTTGCTTTTGTTATTAAACAAAAAATATATAAAAAAATCTTTTTTAGGGATTTACTTTGGTCGAAGACAATATGTCCACAAAATATGAAGGAAAACCTGAGGAAGAATCAGCACGATGTTTATGTACACAGAAATCTGTTAGAAGTGTACACGAACCAACTGTGATGATGAGCATCATCTAAAAACGACACTATCAACAAATTAATACAAAAAATATATAAAAAAATCTTAATAGGGATTTACTTTGGTCGAAGACAGTATGTCCACAAAATATGAAGGAAAACCTGAGGAAGAATCAGCACGATGTTTATGTACACAGAAATCTGTTAGAAGTGTACACGAACCAACTGTGATGATGAGCATCATCTAAAAACGACACTATCAACAAATTAATAATCTAAAGACAGCGACAATTCACTCAAAAGTTCCACCCTCTTTCCTTCTCCTTTTGGCTTTGCTTCTTAGCTTCCCTTGCAGTTGCTCGTCTACTGTTTCCCAAAAACACCCTTTGTCCCAATCTACCTCGACTTCCAATTGAGACTCTAACCTTCTCAACTCCTACATTTACGCCTCCTTTTTTAAGGTGCTGCTGTAAGGGGGATTTCGTCTTCTTCTGAAGACTTCGCCTTAGTACACTATTCAATTTTTTGGCCCCGCTCTTTGAAGCTATGGGGCTGCATACAACCAGGTCAGGAGATAAGAGGTTTTCTGCTTCATCTTTCTCTTCTTTATTCTCTTCTAAAGAGGGTTGAAGTGGCAACTTTACTGTAGGATGGAGGACTGCTGTCATTGGTGTGCTGGGTAATGGAATCAAAGAGTTTCTCCTTGGATTTGACGCTATTGGAATCCTCTGTGCTATGGGACAAAGAGAAGCTCTGCCTGTCTTCTTTGGTGGGGGAGGCAGCTCACCCAACTCAGGATTGTTTTCTTTCTCCAGAAGAAAACATGATGGTGTCTTGTGATTGTTGTGATCAGAAAGTTGTGGCAGGTTTTGTGTATTGGAAGTGAGATCATTGACATACTTCGGCGTTTTAGCTACAAGCGGTGGCCTTGCAGGGTCACTATTAGGGTCTTCGAATTGTTGTCGCATGTGGTGCTGTTGCTGCTGCTCTGCTATTATCATAGTGTCTACGTGTTGCCGTGCCAACTTCCGCTCCACCAAAAGCTGTGCCTCAAGTTCTTTCATCTGCAATATATGAACTCTTAGAGTACAATTTCAAAAAAACTCTACTTTAATTCTACAATAATACACTTCCAGCCACTTAGAAAGAAGCGCACCTTCTCTTGCAGGTTTTTGTTTTTGAGGTCCTTTTCTTTTACCTTGTTCTCTAAATTGTGAATCGTTTCATCCATCTTCTTAATTTGTACATCCTTCAACTTCGCCTCTTGTTTAGTTTTGTCAACCTACAATCCAAGTAATGCTTGTTTGAATACAAGGCGAACATATTTATTGAAACAAAATCATTATGCAAATTATTATGAATTGCTTGTATCACAACCTACCAATTGTTTGTATCTCAGGAATTCAGTATTGTCCAATTGCTTCTTTGCTGGACCTAACTCCACACCTTTCACTCGGCTAGCAAAGTTCAGAGAGCAAATAGTTTCACTCAAGTCATTCTCATTGGGACTAATCTGTACAAACATAAGTGCCTTCGAGTCTCCTCCTGCAAATAGTTGTGGAGCAAAATGTGAATCAAATTAAAATACATTTTCTTGTTAACGGGGTTAACCTTTTTCCCACAATTTTTCAAAAAAATTAACCTAAAAAAATCCTAATTACCTAAAGAATCCTGAAGCAAGTGCGTAAGCTTAGAATTCCTGCAGATTCCAATGAATGTTATAACAATATTGACACATACCAACTTAAAGTACCAAATTTGCAAACAATGAATGAAGTTCACCTGAAAGGGACATGTGAACTTTTGTTTGCCAGAGCAGATATGACATCTCCAAGAGCCGAAAGAGATCTATTGATATTTTGTGCTTCTTTCAGCCTTTCACCTTGGGCTTCTGTCTTAGCTATCCGTTCACTACCTGCTAGATCAACCAACCATAACTTGCTTCTAATGCATTCCCCATTTAGCAAATTTTCGCCCTTAACCATCACACAATGTATGCTACATGAAAAGTCAAAATATGAGTGACCTAATAGATGAAAAGGTCAAAAGAGTTCACACATAAGGAAATTGAAAACAAACCAGTGAGAACGGCTACTGTGCTCATTTGCATTAGTAGCACCAACTGTCCTTCCATTACTTCCAGTTTGTAGAACTTCCCACACCTCACTGATATTGCTTACATGAGCTTCCACCAATCCAGGCACATGAAGCATTCCTTCACTGGACTGTTTTATTTCCAGCCTAGTAAATCAATACATACCCATTAGTCAAAATTGGGGGAGCTAGAACATTTTTTATCCAACCTTTATCCACAACAAGACTTGCAATAAGCCCCATTATTACATATAAAAATTAGCAGCCTAGCTAAAGTGTCCAATTGATGAAACCCAGTAAAAAATGGAAGTCCAATCCAAAGTAAATTTGGCGTGTGTTTTTGGTAGCAATAATAATGCTGGTGAAATTCATACCAAGTTCAAAATTTTAGAAACCTTTAGCACATTAATGACCACATAAGAGAAGTGTTGCATACTTCTATTTAAGTCACTACTACAGCTTGCACAGAAAGGGTTGTAATACTTGGAAGAGTAGCCATTCTTGAAAAGTTGAAAGTTCAAAAATGTATACAGTCAATAGCTAAGTTCTAGATGGAATAGGAAGTGAAATATCTTAAAAAATATTCCAGTAGTCCAAAACTACCTGTAAAGCAATCCACAAGATGGTTTCTTAATGAACCAAGCATGATCAATAATTACTTGTCTTAAAGTCCAAAAAAGTTCCAGAGGGTATATTACCTCTTAGAAGCTACATTAGGCTGAGATCCAGAGGCTAATAAATCTCTAATTTGCTCATTGTAGACTTCCAGGACACTAACACGCATTTCATAACTAAATAGCTTCTGTCTCTCACTGACAATATTGAACAACTCTGCAAGTGTTCTGTAATTAACACCCCGAGTATCATGAGTTCCTTCCATTGTGAATGTTTTCCCAGTCCCAGTCTGCCCGTATGCAAAGATGCAAACATTGTATCCATCTAAAACTGAGGTTGCAAACGGTGCAGTATCCTCAAACACGTCAGCTGGTAGGAAAAAAAGTTAGTAAAATTGTAGAAAAGTACATTCCATGAGAACTCACACCTAATGTGACAAAAAGAAATTCATGGAAGTATTAACTACCTTGGTCTGCTTGGGGACTAAAAACAGAATCAAACTTGAATGTCTTTCGTGGATGGCTATTTGACCTGATGGCAAGTTCTCCATCTTTAGCAGATTCAAAATCAACAGCTACTCTAGCTCCAGAAGCTATTTCCTCCGCATTCAAAGGCCTGCAGCGACAGAAAACGCGTATATTACCTGCAAGCCAAACACAAGCTAGCTTAAGTTTTCTACATCTAAATGTTAGACTAATACAATTTTGGGTCCAAATGCTGACACAATGCCACACCTTTCAACTCCAGAACTTTGTTATAAAGTTCTTTTCTTTGCTTTTCCCCTTCACTGATTTTTCGCATCAGCTCATTATGGTCAGAAGCTTGTTGATTTGCTATTATCAACAAACCCGGAAAATGTTAGAGACAGTGTAAGTGTATGAAGAAAATAACAAGCAATGTAAGTCTGCATAGTGTTTGCTATTTTTACCAGAAACTTGAATAATAGATTTTAAATCATCAATCTCTTTAAGGCTGTTCTTGTACTTCAATGCCTCCTCAGATAGTTTTATTTGATCCAATTTCAAAATCTACAAATCAAGTACAAATGTATAATACGATTTCAAGAATTCATAACAGCAACTTAGTCAAAAAAATAAGTATCTATACCTTCAAGTTTCTCTTTAAGTCACTCAAGGAGGAAAGCCATTTGCTCTTTTCTTTGACTTGTCCCTCAACCGCAAATGCTGAAGTATGATGAATATTCATTAGCATACAACAAAAAGGTGTATAAACTTAACTTAATAAAATGATGAGCAATCAATTACCTAAAGAACCAACATGCATCGACTTGCGCATGAGCTCGCTTTGGAGATCATGCAAGGATTTCAAAGCTTGTTGGCACTCTTTATTCTTGACCTCATTTTCTCTCTTAAGCTGTTCTATAGCTTTTTTTGCTTCAAGTAGTTCCTTCTTTTGAATCTCATATTCTTCTTCCACTTTCTTCGAATCTTCAGTTACTTCAGACCCCTCTATCTCCTACAAACATGTCAAACCAAACTATCACAAATGCTGCGGCACAATCCAACTAATAAAGTGTTCTATCAGTTAAATAATTACTTCAGCCGCGTGCCAAAACGATGAAAACTTCGACGATTCATGACTATCCCGAGAAGCTTCAGCTTCAACTCCATTTATGCCTTCTTCTAACGATAGCACGACAGAAGAATCCCTCTCTTTATCATCAGAATTCGGCTTTGGGATATCAGGTGAGCCAGCACAAATAACTAAATCAGGTGAGGTTAATGAAAACCCCAACGTCGACCGACCTGCCATCACTACCCGAAATTAACAAATCTGCCACAAACTATGGACTTTATTTTCAGTTTCGAACATTACCATTGCTCGTATCACTCGTAATCAGATCGGTAAATCGCTGTGGACTAATAATTTCTAAGCTTTGATGCAATGCACCAGTTCCTAAGACAATGCAAACTCACAATTAATCCATACTCATTCAAATTCACTCACGCAAATCATCAAACATATGGTGTGCACCATAAAACAAAAACCTAAATTGAAATCCCAAAATGCGAACATGTTACCTCGTGAAACTCGCATCGTTAATGATTGAGAACTTTGATTAAACACAGAAATGTCTACAACAACAACAACAACAAAAAATCAGAAAAGCGAATGATTAAAGCTAAAATTAGGGTTTAAAAGAGCAAAACAATCAAATGGAATTATAAAAATAAATAAATAAATTAAATAAATTAAAAAAAATACCTTCTGAATTACGCATTTCGGAAGTTTGAAAATTAGGGTAACCAGATGAAAGATCTAACAAAAGTACGTAAACAAAATTAAAATTTCGAAATCAATGAAAAAAAATTAGGGTTTAATTAGGGGAAAAAATTGATTACCATGAGAAAACCTTTGTTGTTGTTGTTGTTGGTTAGAAACATCAGTGAGAAGAAGAGGATCATGCCATTGATTGTGATCCTCCATTGAAGAAGAAGTTCAAAGTTTTCAAAAGTAATGGAAGTTAAATTAGTTATTATTTAATTTAATTTTGAATAATTAAAAAAAAAAGGGGGAAAAAGTGATTGATTGAATGAATGTATGAATTGGAGAAGGAAAAAGGTTTGAATTTGGGTGAATTACTTGAAAAATGGTGATGAAATGATTGGTTACGTTAAAGGAGAGAATTTTGATTCGGTTATTTTGTGATAAAAAAGATGGCCGTTTGAATGAATGTTTGAATGAATGTTTGAATGATGTTTCAAAATTCAAACGTTTATTGCCGGGTTATGTAATGTGGGCTAATATATCATACAAGGCATCAAATGGATCCCCCAAAAACCCGTGAATTTCTTTACTTGTATTTTGTGTTAGATTTTTTTTGTTTTTTTCATTGTTTGGGGAAAATTTTCAAAATAAATAAATAAAAATAACGAGGGATGACAGGTTAATCAATGTGATATGTAATTAGAAGTTCAAGGGTAAAATCAACTTTTTATATGTATTTTAAGGGGTGATGGGGTAATAAAGTTTTTAACTTATTTACGAAAATGTCATGTGATTTGCTATTTATACATATTACAGTGATTTACTAGATATTATCCTTACAATGGTATTTTTAGGATAATAAATCAAGGGTTGTATTGTAATTTTCTGTCAATGTGGGATTGTAATTGTTATACGGTAGATGTTTTGGTTCTTAAAAAGAACCAATATTATTGTATCTCAATTACAATAACGGCTATTAATGAATATTTATTATGAATTTGAATTTGATTGAAGAAAATTTATTAATGAATATATATTATGAATTTGTTTCTTAATGTGAGGGCATAGGTTAAAAGTTAAAAGTTTGATAGTTATACTACATACGAAGTAATATGTAGTTTCGAAGTAGCATGAAGTCCAAAACTAAACTGCAAACTAATAGTGATACTAAACGAGCTCTAATCTTTCCTGTTTGTGTTTTTAAATTGTTCCAAGAATTTCCGACTCTATAATACTTGATAATTGATATTTTACGACCCATTTGATAGTTGGATATATATAGTAGTAATTAGAATGATTTTATATGTAAACTAGTGAGAAAAAATTATAGCTCTCACCCCAAATTGCCTGTTTTTCTTCATAAATTTCATTTTCACCTAGTATCTCCCATCAATTGGTAATGGATGTTAAAAATAAATTGATTAATTAAGAAAAAAAAAACCCTACTAGCTTGAGAATGAACTTCCATCAACATGAAAAATTGTAATGTTGATTCACATCATCATGGTGTATAACCATGTTAATTTTTCTTCTTAAATTATACTCAAAATTCATTGTCATTACCACCAGTTATGACCGGCTACCAAACAAGCCGTTAATTCCATCATATTGATGATTAATGAAATACTCCAATAGTATAATATTCGTGTCAACAGGATGTGACTAGCTGAGATAATTTTAACTTTCAAGAAAGAAGGGTTAGGCTGTACACTACAGGCCTACAACCTTAATGGTTTGGTGATTATCTATTATAGAATACCAACTACTTGCAAAGTTGCAAGTTAGCAATGGTACTTATAGAGTACATACTTGAATACTGGAATGTAGGTAGAGACTGGAAATATGGAGAAGGTGATATTGTGTGAGATAAACAAAATCAAATTACTGAAGCAGGCTATATATTTCACCATTCTTTTCATTTCACTTTGAAGATCATTTTCTTTACAAGGCGATGCTATAGCTGTTACAAAATGCCGTCAGAAAAAAGAATATGAAGAGGTATTTTGAAGACTACATTAGAGGGAAGCATATGGGAACCGATTCACATGTATCACTATGTACAGCATAATGAGTCTCATACAATAACGAGCCAACCAACGTCGACGTACTTCCACAGAGGATCGGACGCTCCAAACAAGTTGATCATTGCCGGTCAAAACTTGCCTGAATAACAGCTTGCAAAAAAAATTCGATTATGCAGGAGCGCTGAGATGAAATGATCGGCTGCTATGATGTAATACAAACACTATGTTCAATCATATGATCATCGAGCAACTCCGGTTCCTTCAAGTGCAGCAGCTACTTGAGCTGAAGCCTCCTCAAGGGTACGTTTCTTTTGCACCGAGTTGAAAGCCTCAAGGGTATCACCTACCTGGAAATCATCATAGTCCTCCAATCCAATTCCACACTCGAGTCCAGTGCTTACCTGAAATGTGGAATGGTGTCAATGTTGATGAAACATTTTTTTTTACTACGTATGTAACTGTCCTATTGAATTTACAATGTCCTCTTATAATTTCTATCAGAAGGGAACTCGAATGCTAAACAGAAAACCAGAATATGGATCTAGGTAATAACTAACAAGGGGTTAATTCTATATACTTATACAGCTGCTTTTATGTCATGAGGACTAATGTGGAACATCAACGTTCACTCAACTGGAATGCTTTAAAAAAGCAAGGAGTTAGTACTACTTCCTATACCCTACCAGGTGATTCAAAGCAAATATGATATATAGAATTGATTCATATATTGAAAAATAACTGTCTATAATTCTATAAAATAGAAGTGGATTGAGGGCAGATTAGAGTTGTTAGGCAGATGAGAATACGATAAATCACAGAATCTCTCTCCTTGTTCAATAGCATCGAGGTGCTATTAAAGTTATCAGCAGGATATGGTCCTTGCCATACTTGCACACAATTTTAAATTGTACTGAAGGTATATCGTGCAATTTTTCCAGTTCATTTACACCCCTATTAAAAATAAATGCCTCACTGGCCTGGAGGAGAACGTCAAATGTGTAATTACCTTACTCTTAATGAATAATACAATAAAGCAGAAATCAAAGAGGCGGAAAAAAAAAAAAAGAAAAAGAAAAAAAAAGAAAAAAAGGAGAGAGAGAAAGATAGAAAAGAGCGAAAAAGGTGGCAAACAAGGATAATGAAGAGAAAGAAAGAATAGACGATTGGTAGAGAAAAGAATAGATGACAAAGAAAAAGAAAGAGAGGACTTCGACATGCTCAAAATTGTGCTTAAAATCATCAGTAACATTATCACAAAAATATAGAGCCCGAAGCCTTAATATGGAATTTTTATCATTCAACCATGATACTCGGACTCAGAAACCCATGTTCAACACAAGTACCCATTGAAGTTTAGAATTTGGTTATTTTGTGAATAATTTCCAAGATATCAGCTCAAAATTGTGCTTAAAATCATCAGTAACATTATCACAAAAACATAGAGCCCGAGGCCTTAAAATGGAATTTTATCATTCAACCATGATACTCGGACTCAGAAACCCATGTTCAACACAAGTACCCGTTGAAGTGTAGAATTTGGTTATTTTGTGAATAATTTCCATGACATCAGCCCAAAGCAAAGTGTCCAAGTGCCACACCAATATCCAAGTGTCAAGGATCTGACACGAGTACTTGAGGTGAAAAAGAAGAGTTCAAGTAATACTTCCTATGTGTTTCTTTAGTTGTTTAGTTGCAAGAGACTCATATACATGGACTCCTAGATAAAATTTGGTTGTGAGGGTGAAATGGATAGAGAGAGATGGAAAACATATGATGGAAGGGATAGATACATATAGATGAGGTACTAAAGTAGAAAGGAGACACTTGTTGCAACTAATTACTACCTCCGTTACTTTTTACATGCAACACCTTCCTTTTTGGGATGTTGCAAATTATGTGCAACACTTCAAAAGTTTCCTTTTTTGGTAAATTTTTTTAATTGAAATTCCTAAAATACCCCCAATTAAAATGTGCTAGTCTTACTTAGTTTACTAAAATAAAACTCATTGACTACTAAGCTAAAGTAATTAAACTAAAAATCACCTTGCTTAGGCCACCACCAACCACCATGATCACCACCCCCTTGCATATTATTCTTCTTCCATGACCATTACCACCCTTTTTCTTCCATCACCTCCACCACCAGTAACACTAAACAACCTCCACCAGTACCCCTTACCACCTCCCTAGCCAACCACCTTCTACCCAAAAAACCACCCTAGCCGACATTCACCCGCCAACGTTCAATCTATCCAACATTGAATCTATCCATTCAATCTATCTAACGATCTATCCATTCGATCTATCCAACGTTTATATTGAAACTACCACCATCACCATCTTCGTCTTTGATCTGATGAAACTACCATTATGATTTTTATTTTACTTTGATTTTGATTTTGGTTTTGGTTTCGATCTAAGAAACCCACCATCACCATCTTCGTCTTTGATCATTCGTTGTCTTCAATAGTTTTAGTTTCGATGGTTTTGGTAGTTATGGTAGTTTTGGTAGTTTTGGTGAGGTGGTTTCGGTGGTTTGGTGCCTCGGTGGTTTGGTGGATGTGGTTTCGGTAGCGTGTCAGTAGTTTTGGTTTCGGTGGTTGTGGTGGCGTGTCAGTAGTGGGGGTGGTTGTTGTGGTGTTGCCAGTAATGGTTGTGGTGTTGATTATCTATTTTCTTTCCTCCTAATTACTACCCTTAATTTTTTAATTTAGTCATTAAAATTTTGTCTAGGAGTTTGTGCAAGCTCAAGAGTTGCACATAAATTAGTGGAGTTAAGATAAATTTCCATAAAAAGCAAACGTTCCAACTAAAAAATTCAAAGGAAGTATGAAAGATCTAATCATCTAAGTAAGAAAGAGAGCGCTCAGGTGATAAAGCCAAGGGCATCAAAAACATTAATTTTGAGAAGAGATGATTTTTCACTCGTAGTAAGAGCCAAGGATTTGGCGATCTCCACCCATCACTATATCAGCATTAACATTCTTTATATTTTGAAAAAAATCAGAAATATACCTCTTCTACGGTTTCCTTCACACGACGCAAAGAATCAAGGGCTCCAACATGCACTGTTTTCCCCTTCCGTACAACTCGAATCCCACAGCCTTTAGTAATTTTTCCCTCAGTTACCATGCATCCAGCAACGCGACCACTCCCGCTGCTGAATGTCGCACGGACTTCTGCTGCACCAATTGTAATTTGTTCCTACATTCACAGATACTCAGAATAATGTAGCGCTGAAAAATAAATGTAAGGAAAGACAGATATATGACGAAAGATATTCAACTAAACTAGAAGTATCAGAATATAAGACAGAATCATGAAAGTTTTCTGTGCCAGATACAATTACAGTTAACCCACATGTATTACAAACACTATGAAACAAATGAGTACTATAAGCTTTCAATGTAAGCAATGCATCGAAATGATAGTTTTCCATTTTTACTTGACAAAATGGTTATATTAAGGTTAAGCTTCATTCTTCTGAAGTCCTTACGACAATTTTCAGTGGCTTTTCAGCCAGACAACCCCAAGGATGACATTTTTTTATTTTGGATTTTTTGTCCGTTAAGACCTTTTGTATAACTGAACTTGTAAACTAAAACCTTTTGTATTACTTTTGCGAATTAAGACCTTATGTCTAACGTTTGTTTTAAAATTCAGAACTTAATGTCATTTTTCGGTGAGAAAGTCAACAAATTTTCCATTGAAATGTTGCGTGTGATACACGCACCATTAATCTACCCCTTTCCCACTCTCACTTCCCATTCACACACGACAGGTCAACGACAAATTTGTTGACTTTCTTATCGGAAAACGACATTAAGGTCTGAATTTTAAAACAAACGTTAGACATAAGGTCTTAATTCGCAAAAAGTAATACAAAAGGTCTTTGTTCACAGGTTCAATTTTGCAAAAGGTCTTAATTGACAAAAAAATCCTTTTATGTTAAGTCTAGCAAAACTCAAAAATAGCAAAAACAACAAAAACGAAGTCATAGTCTTGAAAACAAGGGGTTGGCTAGACATAAATCGCCACATATATCATCTTTCTCCCACCATTCTTTCCAATTTAACAACGAATTTGCCTCAACCTCAATAGCCTCAAATTGCTTTCCCTCCATTTATTATTAATAATAATCAACAAATAATCTTAAAATTCATGCCAGATCAGTTGTAATTTTTATAGACAATGGAGGGGATAGTGTTTAAGACTTTAAGGCACCCAAGTCTTGTAAAACCAAACCATAATGCCCAAACTTAACATGGCTACTTGGTAAACTTTCACATTAAATTTATCAAAAGCTGTTCATGTTCCTTCAAAACGCTCTCCATTCCATATTTTTGTCAATTTTGCTAACATTTCTAATTTTGCATAATCTCAATTCAAACATCAACATACTATCTATTACATAGTACGAAGTAATTGTCAATTTAAAATCCAATGCAATGCTAAAATTTAATATAGCAATACTAATCATTTTATCTCATATCTTTCACACTAGAGGGAACCTAGAACAAGTGTAGAACAGTTAATGCCCCCCCCCCCCCCCCCCATATCTTTCACACTAGAGGGAACCTAGAACAAAGTGTAGAACAGTTAATG
>PYUH01003998.1:105565-123642 GCA_016808085.1 Suaeda aralocaspica | reverse complement strand
AAAAAAAAAAAAATAGCATATCTACTTTCATAAGAGATTTCCTAACACTGGTTTTAACAAATTTGCCCCCTTCCACAAAGTTAATGAGAGCATAGAAAGGAATGAAGTAAATTGGTCATCAGCTAAGAACATGGAAATATAGAATTGATACCCTAGATCTTGTTAGAGCCATAAATGAAAAAAAATATATAGCAATAACGATTGAAAACTGAAATCCAACAACAAAAACACCACCAAGATACTTAGGTTAAACATTTACCTTGGCCTTCCGTATATGATCCAGAAGTGTTGTCTGCCAACATAAACAATTAATATTAGAAGATGTTCGTAGAAATTCTAAAATCTTAATTATGAATATTCTACAAATAGATTGTCATTGATTCACCTTTCCATGATCTACATGGCCCATGATAGTAAGCACAGGAGGCCTTTCTTCAAAGTTGCCAAGATCATCATCATCAAAAACCTTCTTCTTCCGAGCCATATCTCCCAATTCATCAGAAACTGTGTCCAGCACTTCCACATCATACATTTCACATATCATCTTTACCATCGCTTTGTCCAGAGTTTGCACCCCATCAGGTTTAATCCCCTTGGAAAATAGGTAACCAAAAATTTCACCTTCACTGATAGCAAGATTATATGCTAATTCTTCGGTTGACATACCCTTTTCTCCAACTTCTAAAATTTCCACCTTGACAGGAGCTGCATCTCTGGCTGCTTGCCTTCTAGCGGCCTTGCGACTGGCCTTATTCCATTTCCTCCCTTTCCGAGCTCCCGCAATGGATACTCCAAGTTCAGAAGTTTCTTCATGCATATCATCATCATTAACCATACGCCTCTTTTGTCCTCCAGCAGCAACACCCTTTTTCTTGTAGTCATCTTTGAATTTTCCATAAGGTGATTTTGCAGGTTTTGGTGGAGCAATCACTGCTTGAGCGGCAGTTGGATCAACAGCTGGTTTCTTTGACGCAAATTTGTCAACTAGAATAGGTTTCCTCTCTTTTGTTTTCACAGCCTGATCCTTCCCAGCAGCTGTAGAAGACATTCCCACATCTTTTAAAATCGGTTTTTTCGGCGTTGGTGGAGGAGCAACAGAAGGCCTTGTCTGTAACTTAATTTCAGGCCTCTGCATTGGCACTGGAGGTCTCACATTATTTGTTTGGCCATCTAACTTTTCATCTCCTTTTGTCTCAGTTGCAACTTTCACAACATTTTCAACCTTAGGAGGCGGTTGTACTACTTTCTGCACCTTTGAAACCGGGTTTCCCTTTCGCCAAACACCCTTTACAGCACTAGGCTTCCCTTTTGGTGAATTATTTACAGGTCTACCATTTGCTGAACTACTTATGCTGGGAGATGGTCTATTTACAGGTTTACTCTCATTTTTACTCTCTCCTTGTGAACTTCCAGTTTCTAGCCTCTCAGCCTTCTCCAATACCTCATCTAATGATTCAATAACCTTCTTCCTCTCCTCCACATTACCTAAGTTCCCATTATTCGCATCTGTATCTGATTTTGATCCCTCCCCTACCACTAGATTTTCCCCAACTTTCTGATTCCCGTCAGGCCCTGGCTTTAAAATCGGTTTAGGCGACGGCTTTAAAATAAGCCCCTCATCTTTACTACCTTTATATGCATTTTCAAGAGTCACAGCATTTCCTTGGTCAGAAATGTAATCAGTAGTGACAGAAAGCCTACACACAGATACGTACCGCCATCTCCTCCCCCCGCCTCCCAAATGCCGAAAATTGCAACTACAAATCCTTCTATGGTTATATGAATCCTTCTTAACTATTGCAAAGGATACCTCCAAATTTCCAGAACATGTTGCTATAGAGCTTCCCAAACTCACTAGGGAAGCCATTGTTGCCATAGTTTTCAATCACTATTATTGATTAAATAGTTGTTATCTTCAGCATATAACCACTAACCCAAGTACTCAAGTGCAGAATTCCAAACCAAAATTCAAATTCTAACAAAACCCAAATTCTAATTACCCAAGATAAATGGCATTCTTCTTTCTATATTACCAAAAACAGACGATAACCCATTAAAACCCAACTCATAAAATAGCATATAATCACTGAAAAAAACAACTAAATGAGCAAGTTATAGCATAAACTAATAACCCCAGAAAGTAAAAGTGCAGAATTTAATGGATAATAAAGTATATGAAATGAAATATTGCGAGAATTTATATGTAACATAGTATTTGCATAACATTAAAAATCGTACCTTGGATAACAAAGAAGGTAGAATGAAAGCAGAAAAATATTGTGAGGTCACAAAAATAAGGGGAAGAAAAAAGAAGCCAAATTGTAAGAAGGTGAGGTGAGTTTGAGAGGTGTTGGCCAAGTACAGGTCTACATTAGCCTGTGTGGCCGTTTTTCTGCCTATCGAATTATATTTTCTTGATAAGGTTTTTTTTTTTTTTTCAAAGATTAATTTTCAACTCACGACTGTTTACTTCCCGGTTCATGTTAAGTCCAATTAGTTCAGTTTAGTTTAGTTTAGTTCAGTTGGAGGGAATTGGGTATGCTCGAGCTACACCCAGTCCAACACTATATATATGCATAGTGACGGATCTAGAATTCCTGACAAGTTGGTTCAAACTTATTCAAAGACTATATATATGCATAGTGACTGATCTAGAATTCCTGACAAGTTGGTTCAAACTTATTCAAAGACCAAATTTGCGGGTCTTCGGATATAGAGTTGGGTTGTTCAGGTATAATAGCAGATGTTAGAGTCCGTGTCAATGTAAATTTGTAATAAGTTAGCAATCAAAAACTTACAATCTAACTTTCAATTGAGATACAAAGATAGAGTAGGGGAAAAAAGGTAGAAGTGGGGATCGAGCACACAATCAGTGATACTACTAGACTTAATAACCTTAACCAGTGGGTTATGGGCTATGCAATAATCTAATTTTGTTGTAAGGTGTATTTAATATGTTTTTATTTTTTATTATTTTAAATAAACAAAAATTGACAGATTTTTCTGGGAAACTAATTGAGTTCAATGAACGCTGTTGAATCCATACTAGATGTATATGCATGCTTCTTCTTTCTTACTTTTTTTTTTTTCATATTTGTTGCATCATCATCTTGCTTCTCCCTTTCTTTATTTAACTTGAATACCAATCTTAAATTTAGGAACATTGTGGTTATTTGTCTCAAAATCACTTCAAAACTTGGCATATTAAATACAAATCGAAACAACAGATCACCAACAAAATCCAATTGTTACAAAATCAAGTTGAATTTCAAGTATATATCAATGAAGATCTTACGAAAATGAGTAGTATGTTTATGAATGTGAATATTATTTTGAATGTTGATATGTACAAATTGCATATGACTCGTAGCTAATATGTGAATATTAATCTATATACATTAGATGATCTAATCATCTAACAAATGAATCGAAAGTTTTTCATATCCTGAAAATAACAGTAATTAATAATTGAACATTAATAATTGGACATTCAATGCAAAAAAATGGATGCTTATATTTTTACACTGAACGTTATTTCTAATAAAGACATATTGCTAGTAAACATCTGCTTCTTGTTGAAAATTCTTGATGCAAATTATTGGATTTTCACACGTGTTTGCAGATTTATAAACTATACAATAAAATTTGGAACGTTCAAAATTTTGCACTTAGCGTTCAAAAGTTGCATTTTTTCACATATTTCCAAGTCAATCATATTGCATATTTTGAACTTCAACGATAAAATTCTGAACTTTCAAAATTTTGCACATAGTGTTCAGATTTCTAACTAGACATATTGCTTACATATTTTGTTGGGAAAGACTAATTAAATAGTGGTGAATGGAACTTTTAAAAAAATTTAGAGTTTCACTAGTAATTTAGCCCGGGTGATGCCCCGGGTCGATCTCAAAATATCAAATACTCCCTTTGTATCTTTTTACTTGCTACATTAGGGATTTTGACACCAGTTATAGTGTAACTTTGACTCACTTTAGTGCTTTATACGTAAAGAAAAATATAGCCATATGGAATCTTGTTTGATTCGTTTCGATGTAACTTCCAAATATATAATTTTTATAATTTATTGAAATATATAACTCAAAATTATAATTTTTAAAGTTGTTTATTGGGAAATGTGAAAAATTAATGTAGCAATTAAAAAAAGACGGAGGTAATATGTTATTATTCATAAATTTTTATTATTTTTTTGTAATTAATTGGCTCATGCAAAATTGATAAAGATTATGTTTCCATGATAAGTTTGTTGTTAAAAAAAAATCACTTTTTTCGAATGAAAATAACCATTATCGAGCACTTGAGATAAGGGAATATGTTAGTAATAGTCTCTTATCATGCCTCTTAGAGATGTACATATTTGTGTATGTACTTATAGTTACATGTACTCATGTAACTATAACTCTTTATTATATTTTATTGTGAACAATTGATCAACTAAAATAAAGTGGATTGGTGGTTGTGTATTTACATTTCATTTGAAAGGTCACAAGCTCAAATCTTAATGGCAACATGTTGCTTTCATTCGTAGCTTTTGGATGTATATTGTCAATGTTTATATTTTATTCTAGATATATATATTTATTTCCCAAACCATATGTAAATATTTGCACCCTTATTTGAAAACTTTCAATATTTAGAATTTTATTTCTTAATGTTCCCTTTTGTATTGTCAATGTTCAAATTTTATTTAGTATATTTACCTCACAAGCTAGAATGTACATATATACACTATGCCAAAAAGAGTTTTTTTTATAGCGGTTAAGGAAGCTTTTTATAGTGGTTCTAGAACAACCATTATTCAAAGAGCTATAAAAAGTATGGTGACTTTTAATAGCGGTTCTACAACCGCTATTAAAAGTGCCTCTATGGGTACCAAAGTAAAAGGCTTTTATAGCTCATTTTTTATAGTTGTTATACAACCGCTATCAAAATTGCTTGAATGGGCGCTAAATAAGAGGCCTTTTAAAGCTGTTGTTTAATAAGAGCTATTAAAACCTGCAATATTAAATAAAATGGCGCAAAATTGCTGATTTTGTAGTAATAAAATTAATTTTCTCCAAAGCTTCAACAAAACCCATTTAACTACAAATAGATGTTTTTATGCAAAAGATAGCAAGATGTAGCAATACATCCCACCACATCCTCAAAACTTGTTTACATTGTTTCAAAATAAATAGTTATTTTCATATATGTGTATAATACATGTAAAGAAAGATCAAAATAGCAAAATTGACTAGAAAGTGTCATATGTTCCCATTCTTTCAAGCTAGCTACATGTGTTGAAAAACATGACACACCCACTGACGTTATCAATTTGAGTTTGATTGTAGCTTGAAAATTGACAATCCCAAAAATACTACACAAGACATGTTTAAATTAGCAAAAGTGAGAACATAATAGCTAAGAAACAAAGGGAGATACTCTTAATAAAAAAAACTCATGTTGTGAGACATCAGCTACGCATTTTGTGAGACTATTCTTTTGAGACTAGCATAAAGGTCAATGGATGGCTTATTCAATCTATCTTGGTGCTCAAATGTAAAGTGTTTTCGGAAGTGTTGTGGTTTGGTTAGAGTAGGTTTTGGAGCCGGCTAAATTACCAACATGTCTTCGCTTTGCCTTTAACAAAACTACAAGTAAGCTTGTAGCTAAGCATATTATCTTGAAGAGTCTGAAATAAAAGTCACATAGAAGGATTTCATAAATAAATTCATGGTTGCATGTATTCAGGGTAAGTGGCTCTACAAATATGAAATGTAAGGTGAATGAATATCAGGGACCAATTACAGTGTCTTTGAGTACCAAAAGGAAATATACATACAATGTATTCATGATTACAATGCAAGGACAAACTTTAAACAAAACATAACCATCAAAAAAGCAATATTGTCAAAGTAGCACGAACAAATCTGATTTGTACTCATATTAAACAAAGCAATATTGAAAGTATATGATCATAAATCTAAACTTACAGTTTCAAGGATCTTTGTGCATTTGTGAGCAATGATCTCTTTCATGTGTTGCATGATATAATAGCCACAATCAGCTCCATTTGTTTAGTGAGGACACTACCAACATAAGCAATAAAATAAACAAATATAAATTTTCATTCATATCAATGATTTAAAGTTAAACAATATGGTAATGAATTCACCATACTTGTATTGAAAGCCATTTAGTGTCCATTTTCAATATTGTGGCAATTTCATTTCACTTTTAAATAAAAACAGGGCTCTAAAGGGATTAAAATTCAAAATCAGTTGCTTATAGAGACAATAAATAAGATTGTTTGTTTAGGATTCATAGCTTTAGGTGGACAAGATTCATTGTTCGCATAACCGATAACAGGTAACACAATTAGTCAAAGATGGTAAAAAGGAATTGAACTGACATCATCCATTTATTAGGTCATTAGATGACGCTCAAAAGTGAGGAGTAAGTACAAGAAAATGTTTTCTATACTACTTTAAAAAGCTATACTTTGAACTGCTGAGTGTTGATTACTTATGAGGTACATGGCTACAAGTCCTTGTTCTCTGCTCGCATGTTTCGATCAATTAAACACAGCAAAACTAGAACTGCTAAAACTTACCTTTGTTCCTTAAATTGACTCCTTACTTCATCATGATCTCAACATGGCTTCTTAAATACTTTCCATTTGAGACTCAATCCAAATAAGCGGTTTCACCTACTAGACAACAAATTCTAAATTATTTCGAATAGAAGAAAAGACTACGAAAGGTATTAAAATAGCCAAGTTTTCAAAAGTTGCATTAACATTGTGAAGCATAAGATTAAGAAACCATGAAACATAATTATAGGCAATTCGTACAGTAGAAAACAAAATACAAACCCGAGTGCTTAGCGTGTATGTCATCAAGTCAAAGGCTCTATCAGGAGGAATGAAGGATATCGTTCTGTTATTCTCAAACTGCGCCAAATGCACACACCTGAAACCAGGAAGGTCCACAATGTCATGGTGACAAAATAAGATTGCGATTGATATGCTAACATAGAAAACTTTCACAAAACCATGAAAAAAGGGGAAGAAACCATGAAGTCATATTTTCTGGTTTTAAAACTCTTGATATTCAGTTTTTCATGGTCAATGTTCATAATGTTATTTATGATATTTACTTCCCAAACAATAATGCCGATATTTGCCTTTTTGTTTGAAATTACCTTGAACATTATTCATTAACTGAATATTGCATCTAACAAACAAAACATTACACATGAAAAAACTAAACATTGGATGCTAAAAACTAAATGTAGAATATCAAGAGTATTGAAAATTGAATAATTGATTTAGCACTTGCTAATTTGCCTTTACCACTCTTGCAATCTCAAGCAATATATTATTCATTTAGACAAAGTAAAAATGAATTTCCAGATTTAAAAAGTGAACATTGAAGGAATGAAAGTAATTGGAAAAAAATCGACTATATAAATTATCATTATTAATTCAACAATTGGACAAAATAGAGACATATATAACACATGCAACAATCACATAATACTGCAATACAATACAAATAAAGTAATATTAGGAGGAAAGAAAAGAGTAATATGCTTATGAGCATTGCTTATAGTAAACTGAACATTGCTTACTGAAAACTGAATATTGATTACAGAAAAATGAACATTTCATGGTGTGTGTACTACACGAGCCAGGGTGCATACAAGCTATTATGCACCGAATACATATTAGATATTACACCAATCAGTTCAATTCAATTCAGCTCTTCTTTATTTTGCTAATTTATTTATTTTATGTGATATAGCTATGATATTTATTATGTCAATTTAGCTTAGACATGTCGTGAGACCGATCTTTTTAAGTTCATCTTTTTGAACTGGAGAGCATTGCATTATGTCTAATGATGTTGATAACAATAATTAAAGTCAAACTTTGTTGACCCTAGGGGTTTTGATGATGACAAACATATACTACTAATGGGTTAATTGTTTTATGTCAAGCTAAACACACATTAGTAGCAGTTGTACCAACAAAAGAACTTGTCTCAAGTTCAGTTGTCTCAAGGTGCATTGAGATAAGATCGTACGTAAGAAGAATAATCTAGAAGTTTTTATGAACACATTAGTATATTCAGAGAAGATATGAAAACAAGATTTCAGAGTATATTCTGAGAAGATACGGAAACAAGATTTCAGAAGATATTTAGAAAAGATAGGTAAACAAGATTTTAGCAACAAATCAGTTTCATGAAGAATGGGGCAAGTGAATCTAGATTGAGAATTGATCTAGATTCACTTTATCCAATTTATGAAGAATATTCGTCAAGACATTGAAGAGATGTAAATCATGGAAAACAAGGAGGGAAATCAGAGAAACCCTATTTGTTACTTCACTATAAATATTGAAGATCAGAAGAGAAGAAAATTATTCAGACTTACGCAAATTACTGAAGCAATACAAGAATAGGTAAAAGTGTCAGTTGTACTAGGATTGTGTTAATTTGTAAGAGTCTGTAACTTGTTCATGTGTGGTGAGTGAATCAATTGTAAGTGAGAATTACGAGTGAACTTAGAGAATAGAGAAGGCTAACTAAGCCTTTTGAGAAGAGAAAGAGAATAACTTGTTCACGGGGAACAAGTACTGAACTGTACTTAGAGAAGTCCATACTAACTACGATTGTAACAAAGTTGTTGGCCCTAGTTAGTGAAAAGAGAATTGAGTCAAAATCCCAAGTGGTCGAGGTTCTTTCCTTCCTATTGGGCCTACACTATAAGAAATCGGCAAAATAGCGACGGATTTTTGCGACGGAAATAAATTCCGTCGCAAATTAAAAGTTTGCGACGGATTTCTTTCCGTCGCAAGTTTGTGACGGAATTTTGCTTGTTTGCGACGGAAATATCCGTCGCAAAAAAATGACAAACCAAATCAAATGACCAATTGATTTTTGCGACGGAATTTTGTATTTGCGAGGGAATAAGCCGTCGCAAATTTGCGACGGAATTAATTCCGTCGCAAAATTCCCTCGCAAAAAGCGACAAACCCTTTTATTATTTTGTCGCGAAAAAAGTCCCTCACAAAAGCCCTTCTCCCTTCTTCTTCTAATTTGCGCCCAAAAACCCTTCTCCTTCGAACTTGGCGTCTTCTTGCCGTCTCTAAATCTCTCACTTTCGTTTCATTTTCTCAATTCGCCTCACTTTCAATTCGCCTCACTTTCAATTCGTCAATTCTGCTTAGGGGTAATTTTTCCCAATCATTGCAGCTAAATTTGCGATTCACTCTTCGTCTTTGCACCTTCAATGGCGGCGTCAACTTCTTCTTCTCCTTCACCTCTGTTTTCACCTCCAACGGCGGCTACAACATATATATGGCTGAGCGAATCTTCGAATCAAACACTTGAGGTTTAAATTCGTTTGTCGGTTTTTTAGGTTTGAAATTGCGAAGTATTTTCATGCGTTAATTATTTTGATTGTTTAAATTATTATGAATGTTTAAATTCCTTTGTAGGATTTTAGGTTTAAACACTTGAGGTTTAAATTATTTTGAATGTTTTCAATTTATCGGAGCTAATTCGTCAATTTTTCATGCGATTTTATGCGAAATTGTATGATTTCAAGCACTTCAAATGCTGATTTGTGGAAAATATGAAGGTTAGATTTTACCTTTGATTAAGTTAATATTAGTTCAATTACGCAAATTATCTTCGAATTTTAGGGTTTTGTTCATGATTTGAATTTATTGTTGATTTACTTGCGATTTTTGATTATTATGCATTTTCTGTTACTCATAGGCTGTTATTGATTGTAATTTGAGTGTTTGTTGATTTTTTTAGGGTTTTCAGTTTTTAATTTGAGAATTTTTGGAGTTATTAATTGTGGTTTAGGTATTGCTGTGATGATTTAAGCTACTGGTTGTTGCAGTTTGTTGTTAATTATGAATTTCTACGCTTATATTAGGATCTATGATCTTTAGTATTTGATTTTTCATATGTATTGAAATTGATTTTGCCTATGTTCAAGTTGCTTGAGTTTGGGTAGAATCTGAACCTAATTCGACATAGTTACGAGGAGTCAGGAGTGTGTGTTTTTAATGTATCTCCTTTTTTCAGTGGCTGAAGCTAAGGAATCCATATACCTATTGGACAACTGTCCACATGATTGGATGTTTCCACATTGTGCGGCTGTGGTATGGCTCTCAGTTTTTATTTTCTTTGTCTGTACTCTGTGATATTTATTTCTCACCTTGGAATCAAGATTATGGATGCTTTGGTGATTTGTTGCATGCATAATTTTATTATGTAATACATGAATGTTTGATGGTTTTCATCTTCTGTTGATTCTGGTTTTCAAAGCAACTGTTGTTTATGTCCTATTGAGGTCCTTTATTTTTAGATTGTTTCAATGATTCAATCAATCATCTCTAGGCAGTTGGTCTGGTTGTTGGTTGATATTTTGGTTGTATGCTGGTTTTAGCAGGTTGTGCAATCTGTTTCTCAAACCTGCAGTTTTGTTTTGGTTGGTTGTAGTTGTGGAGGTTTGGTGGATTTGTGTTTATGTTGCTGTTTTAGACCCTTCATGATACTTTTGTGGCAGTCAGGCTAGGCTGAGTTGTGCAGTAGTTGTACTGTTGTGCTTTGCAACCTTGCAGTGAGACTACAGTGCAGCAGTCTGCAGGTGAGCTGCTATGGTTGGTTGTTGTGACTGCAGTTGTGGCTGCTATTTTGTATGGTTGCTGTTTTTGTGGTTAGGTGTTCTGATGTGTGAGAACAACAGTTTTTATTGCAATGTGAAATGTCAGTTGCTGCTGTTCTGGTGCAGTTGAATTTGGGGTGTGGTTGTGTTGCTTTGCAGTTTGGGAGCTTCTTTTCTGGTTGCTTTTATTTGTGCTACTGCAGTTGTGTTGTGTTGGGTCTGTTTTGTTGTTTTGTGGCAGTTTTGGTGTGTTGGCTATGTTGGATGCAGTTGCTTTTATCTGTGAAGTTTTGGCTGGTATTGGTTGCTTTTATCTGCGATGCAGTTGCTTTTATCTGCGATGCAGTTGCGTTCATATCTAATTTTGTTATCTTTGATTATGTTTGAAATAACAAAAACGCATTGGTCTGAGTTGAATTTGATATCTAGTATTGCCTCTCGCAGACTTTTCTGGTGTGGTAACTATGTCTTTCATAATCGGTTGCTTACTTGTAGCGGCTGGTGTTGTCCTCGCAGTTTGTAGGCTTGCCTCAATAACCAATAGAACACATCTGCAAGAGATAAGAAAGGGAAAGAGTGGAATTGTTATGTATAGGAACACAAACCTGTTCGTGACGGGCTTGCGTCAATATGCATAGTTTGCTGAGTTTTATTTTGTTTGTTTGATGTATAGTTTTTGGAGCTGTTTTATGAGCTACCTTAATATAGTATTTGTTATAATAATTTTAATTTTTGGTTATTAGTATTATTCCTGCATTACAATTGTGATTTTATTTTTTTTTTCTTTTCAAAAATCGCTATTAGTATCATTTTTTAAAAACAAACGATACTAATAGCTATTTTTTTATATTTAAAAAACCACTATTAGTATCGTTTTTGTAAAAAAACGTTACTAATAGCTATTTTTTTTATTTAAAAAACCACTATTAGTATCGTTTTACAAGAACGATACAAATAGGTCATAAAAAACGATACTAATAAACTGTTTTTCTACTAGTTTTCAGTTGCAAATTTGCGAGGGAATTTTCCGTCGCAAACTTCAATAGTTCCGTCGCAACTTTTTTGCGATGGAAATTCCGTCGCAAATTTAGAAATTTGCGACAAAAAATTTAGCGACGGACGTTTTGCGACGGAATGTGCTAAGTTTGCGATGGAATTTGTCCGTCGCAAAATAGTTGTTATCTTGTAGTGCTAGGAAAGGTTTCCTCGCTAAAATCGCGTGTTCTCTACTTGTCTCTCACTTTCTCCATGCTTGTCTCTACTTTACTTGTCTCTAATTTAGCCTTTATTGTTTGCCAAAACTAACAATTGGTATCAGAGAAAGTGCTCATATTTGGTTGTGTGTAGGTAATTCTGACGAGTGAATCCTGGAACCATGGCAAACAAGGAGGAATGATTGACTGAGGGACATTCCACTGTAAGGCCTCCCAACTTCAATGGGAAGTATTACCGCGAGTGGAAATCAAAGATGGAGACTTTCATTACTGCTGATAACTTCCGAATCTGGAAGGTGATTCGTGATGGTAATTTTCAAATTACCAAAAAGAACGAGAAAGGTGAACTTGTTCCTAAACCCGATAGTGAATATGAAAAGGTGGACTATGAAAAGATTGAAATGAATGCTTCTGCAATAAAATTTTTGCTCTGTGGACTTGAACCTCGTGAGTATGATCGTACACTCACCTACATTCACATTATATATGATGTTTCTTATTACTCCGTACTTTTTAATGTATTACACTCAATTTAAGCATGTCTTTAATAGTAATACGGATTATATATACTTTGTACTAATTAGGCTCAAGAATTGCTTCTTTAGTAGTTTAAAATATGGAAAGATTTTTAATCATAATACGGATTAGTTTTTTTTTTTTTCCAGCCAGTTATTAGCTTATACATGTACTGTTTGTATGTATTACTTGATAATTGTTTGATTCTCCATAGTTAATAATGTCATTGTTTCTATGATCTTTATATATATATATATATATATATATTTCATGAAATTGAGTTTTGTTCAAGATTAAATTATAATTGGTTTGTATTTGAGTTTAATTATTTAATTGTTGATGGCTATGCATTCCCAATGTAAAACTAGAGTCTAGAGTAATAATTACTGGAATATCATATGCTTATGAGTTATGATGATGTATACAATGCTATCAAAGTTAAATAATGTTAGCAATAGTTCTGTTAATATATAGACTTAATAAGAAACCATTGACAAACATAAAGATAAGACTATGTTATTTTTATGTATTATCATGATTTATGTATGAATGTATATTTTTGGTGTGTTCGAATTAAATCATATATGGTCATATGATATTAAATCTTTCATGAAGATAGATGTTTGAAATAATGTGTAAATTGAACATGAAATTCTTATACTTATGAACACAAAACACCTTATTTTTATGAAGGGATAGATTCCCTTAAGAATAAGACCATCCCTAATATATAATTTCTAAATTTCATTGTAAGATTATTCATCATTCATAAAACTAATGTGTACCTTATTTGTACCATGACGTGTGAGAATAATATCAAAGATTTTGAGTTGAGACATTGACTTTTGGTAAAAATTCTAAATGTCAAACTATTAGTGAGAAAATAACTAATTAGACTCCCTTATTGCCATAAGTGAATGAAAAATTGCATATATGTTGGCATAAGATGATAATCATGTTTGCATGATATTTCTTATTGTTTAAATTCATGCAAAGTTTTAAAAGAATTGCAAACACGATACATAATATTTATTATTAGCAAGGAATATATGAGACTTTAAGAAAATGAGTATGATATTGTGAGAAACTCGGTTAAAGAATGTATTCATTATGCCATAATTTTGGAAAATCATTATAAAGATTATATATATGGGCAATAGAAAAAGATGCGAGTTATGAATAATTACTTAACATGATCATGGCATTGCCTAAATAATTCATGATTAGAAGAATATGAGATAAATGTTGTTGGACTAACTCTCTGCCCCCATATGCAAGGATTAGGGGGAGATAATATTTTTTTATTCCATGAGTTATAAAATACTTGATGGTCAGTTTGGTACAATAAATGATTTATTCAATAAGTGGCAACAAGACAGTTAAATGTTAGAATAATGATACCATCCTGAAGATGGATATGAATGATTTAGAATATAATTGATATAAATCAATCATAAGCGCCCTAATTAAAATTAATGTTGTCGCAGAAGGAAACAAAGTTGCTCACGAACATAGATTAAGCCTGAAACGTGGTACACTATGATGTTAAGAACAAATATCGTTGAATATGAAAGAAAAATACGTTATGATGAATTTTCATTAGAATATATTTATGTTGTAAAACTGATATGTGCCAAGATTAATAAAATACTCTAGAGAGATATAATATGTCCAACTAATTAACATGTATCATGATAAATAATAATCAATACTCTAGAGAGTATGATAATGAATGGGCATAAGTATTAGTCTTGCCAAGTATAGAAAGAAACACTTGCTAGTGTTCTTATATCACTTCATATTAATCATCAAGGCCATGCATGGAGTAAGTATAGTAAATGATCACTATCGTTTGAAAAACTGACCAGAATTTAGAAAGTGATGGAGTGTGATATATAATTCAATTAGGCCATCCGGGTTTAATGTATAGTATAATCACTCGTAAGGAAACCTGAAGTTTCATTTGATATGAAATAATGTGCTGACGCTCTCTCATGTTAGATATGTGAATTGTTTTGAAGCAGACAACAATTGACGAACATTGACTCGAGCTATATTTGGATTGTGATTTTTAAGAAATTTTCAAGAAAAAGGAAAAGTTATTTTTGAACAACTTTGGATGTAGATGAGTGACCAGAAGTTCAGTAAAATAGCTTACATGTTGTTCCATATTATGAGACTAAAGGCTTACCAAATCACCTTGAATGTTAACACTTTGCATAAGTTAAAACTCATTATCAAAGTCATGGGCAATTCAGAAGATCACCATTGAGTGGAGTTACATGCATATAAGCTAAGTCATGATTATGATTATATAACAATCATTTTTTTATTGGGGCTGTTGAATGTCAGCATACAAGAATAAACCGACAACTGCACAATAATTGTCTCCCCATTGTCATTAATCTCTAGAAGAGAACAGTTTATGGTGAATTTATAAACACATGTGTGATGTAAATCATAAGTTAGAGAAAAGATGGTTTTCATTGATTAATATCGTTCTTCAGAAGAGACAAATAGTTTGTTGAATATATCACTTCTAAGCAATGAAATTTGTTAATAAATCTTCTACTAGATGAAATATTTTTGCACGTGAAATTATACACTAAGTTGGTTAAGAATATGATGCCCCTATATTTGAAAATTTTACCAACTTAGGGGGAGAAGAATTGGGATAAGTTGGCAAAATTACTAAATTATAAAGTGATGATCCCTATAATGACTATCTGAGATATTATTGCCAACTTTTGTCTATATATTTTAAAGATATGCTGCACATCTATGGTTTGATTTGTATTCAGTTATGTCTCATGTTACATAGCATTCAAGATACATTTTGGCCATATTATGTATATACATGAAGATAAATCTTGCCAATAATACTTGAATCACTACACCTGAAGTGTAGTTGGATGATCGGTTCCAAAATAAATATGGAATATAGGCAAGAAAGTGCAGTTGACACTATTGAAAGTGTAACGGTATATTAATGCCATAATGTATGCCCCGGAATGTGTATAGATATCTGAATTATAACAGATGGCCTATGATATAAGAACTTAGATGTTTATAATTGACTAATGGTACCAATGGGAAATGTATTCAAATATCATCGTAAAATAGCATGCAAATTATATCTTGAAAAATGTGATACCTGTATATGATGGAACCGATGGATTATATGCATATGCAAAAGTAGTGGATTTGATAATAGGGATCTGAAATAAAAGTCCACTTTTATGTCGACATATTGACAATGATCAGAGATAATCATGGACTTGAAGTCCAACTAAAGATGCATAATGATGATCATTAAGGACTAGAAGTCCAACAATGGATTTTTGAAATTCACATTGTACAATGTCTTGCATTTTTTTAGTCTTACATTTATGTGCATGTATGAGTCGTAGATAAACGCATTATTCATTGCAAGTGTCAAATAGTGATTAGATGCATCACTCATTATATACGTAGTATATGTTTTATGCTCAAAATCTTGTTCATATAAATTTCACATCTCCTCATATTACATGTACTAATTTTATACAATAATTGTGATATACGTAAAATTTTGTCCATTATATAGTAAGTTGTGTTTACAATAGTATGAAGATTTACATTAAAAATTTTATACTCCAATGAGAATATATTTGTGATGAAATTATACATATGAAGGCGTTTTAATAGCATGTTGTGAATTATGCATAAAAGTTTCAGAAGAACTTGTACAAGACATATTCAAATATCTAGTGCTTCAAGTTCTATACGAAGTATTTTGAACACCTCAATGGACAATGGTGACATTATTATCAAACTCCTGAAGAGTTTAAGACTAAATTAACAACACTCAACCTGAAGTTTGAGTATGTGAGTGCTAATCAGAATCTTATGTTCATTTGAGAACTTGATATTATAAGGATAATCCTTTTATGGTCCAGAAGAATCATAAACAAATAATTATTACTTAAATGTAATTACTAATTTACATAAGATTAGACAATGATGTTGATTATATCACAAGTTGCCATAAATTATTATCAATATGTAATTATTAATAGTTATTTTATATAACTTCCAGAAGAAGGCATAAGTTTAATATTTGTGGCAATTTAACAAAGATGAAGTAATGATAAACACACCATATGTATTATTTTCAAGAGTACGGAGAAATGAATATATCTCATGTTGAAGATTAAAGTCCAATCAGGAAGGATCAACTAACAAGGAGTTGAATTTTATTCTACTTCAAGTGCGAAGCTACTACCAAAGACGTTGGGTTCATTATTCTAAAAGATCTCAAGTTATGCATTCATTAGGGGGAGAAAATACGTGTTGCACTCTTTTTCCCTTAACCATGGTTTTGTCCCACATTGGGTTTTCCTGGTGAGGTTTTTAATGAGGCAACATCATAAAACGTATTACGAAAGTGATGTACTCTTTTTCCTTCACTAGGTTTTTATTCCCACAGGGTTTTTCTTAGTAAGGTTTTAATGAGGCATACTATTCGATAATGGTCATCCAAGGGGGAGTGTTATATAATATATGTATTTAGTGAATACCCATTATACCCCTATGATTATTCTAGTATATTCTAGATACTAGGTTTATAATTCTCTAAGGAAACCCTAATTGTTTCCCATGTCTATATATATGTATGTACTCCCTCATGATTTAATAATATATGAATAAAAAAATATAATCCATTATCTCCTAATACTCTCCTCTAAAAACTCTCTTTCTATAACAAACACCGAATAATAGAATAATGGTTTCAATCAACAAAAATATTTTAGTTTAAGATTTCTCTTGGCAAATTTTTTTTAAAAGGTTTTCTTTGGCAATTTTTTCTAAAAGGTTTTATGTAGCAAATTTTTTTTAAAAGATTTCATTTGACAATTTTTCCATAACCCTAAGTTTTTAATCATTTTTCATCTTTAGAAATTTATTATTTTTTTTAATGTTCTTCAATAAATAAATCTAACTATAGTTTAATTCTAATTGTTAATTACGTGGTAGTAATTTTTATTGTTATTCATCATATATGATGCAAATACACCTTTCCAAGACATCCCTAAAGAATCACACAATTTTCCTTCCTTTCCCAGTCATATACTAAAGTAAATCAACCTTGCTTAACAAATAACAAATGCGGAGTAACAAATCTAATGTCACAAACTCATAACATAATACTCCCTCCAGTTTTAATTAGTTGCTACACAACATAATAGCACAAAGACCTAGGATGATCATTTCGACATTGGGAGTATAAGTTGCACATTTGTTCAATAGAGAGAGAAAATAATTAGATTAGCTAAGTATTGTGGGAAATAAGTGGATGCCTTGCTGACCCATGTGAAAAGGAAGTCCCACTTGGTTGTTTTCCCTCCAAAAAAAGGTATTGAGAACAAGTATGTACAGTAAAAAATATCATGTAACTTCATGAGTGCCAAATTTTTTTTGAACTAAAATTTTTAATTTTTGGAGCCAAAATTAAACCCTCAGAAATGGAGGGCCAATCCCTTGTATAAAAACAGTAATGGGATAACATTCAAAGCTCATTTTTTATTTCAATTACAAAACACAAAGGACCAAAATTCAAAAATGAAGGATACATAACTGCAACTCTAACAAAAATTGACCGGGGGGGGGGGGGGGTTCCTT
>PYUH01003998.1:70365-105560 GCA_016808085.1 Suaeda aralocaspica | reverse complement strand
GGGGGGGGGGGGGGTTACTTTCAGCAATCCATCATCATCGAGTAATTTATTGTTCTTAGCTTCATTTGGATGGTTTACTCCGCATAGGAGGCAACTCAAACTTATTTTTCGAAATTGAAGGGGATTTGTTGGAATACTACAACTATCTAGTTGGTTCAACACAAACAACATGGTTGCCTTCCAATTCAGATGCGCAACTGATAAGTGTATTTTATTCCTATGTTTTACCCCCCTTTCTGGTTTATTTTGACTCTAACCTATGCTCTTCGGAGCTATTTTGGCTAACATTTGGTTGTATGGAGTTGTTTGTGCTCGTTAGTGACTTTTTGCAGGATTTTGGTGTTTTTGCATTGATTCCGAGGCAATCATATGAGTTGCAACTAGGTACTGGAAGCCATGGGTTAGAATAGAAGTACTCAGGAAGCTATGATGAAGCCTGGAGTAACACAAGACGAGCTGACTTGATTTAGGCGAAAAAGTCATTTCGCCCGGGCGGTCGGGCGGAATTTACTTAGCATTTTTCAAGAAGATGGAACGAAAACACTGATCGCGCCCAATTGGACGGATTGCTTCCAAGGCCAAAATCACTCGCTTCGTGAGCCTTATCGGGCGGATTTTGCCCGGTTGGTCGGGCGGTTTGTCCGGAGCCCGTTTTTCACTTCTTTTTAGCTCGAGCATTGTACTTTTCATATAAATAGTTCTTGTGTTAGGTTTTTTTTAACACATTAGATTAGAGATTATTTTTCTCCTTAGGGTTTTTCATTCAGTTTCTCTCTAGAACTCACTTTTGTCAAAATTTAATCATGCATTCAATACAATCGCAATTTCAGGTTCTTCTTTATTTCTTCTCTTGTTTTTATTAGTTTTGTTATTTTCCTTAGTTTTAATTGTTAGTAGTATTTTAATTTTAGATCTTGTTTTTGTCTTAGTTCTTGCTTTTGAGTTATTTTTGTTCTTGTTAACTAGTTTAATTGCTGTAGTCATGTTTTCAGTTCCAGTTCTTATGATTAAATTGGTTCCCTTAGTTTCTATTATGCGTGAGTAGTTCCCTTTCTAGGACTAGGGGATCCATGGATTGATTTTGATGCTTTGTTCATAATTGTTAATTTGGTTATTAATGTACTTGAATTCCTGTTGTCAACTTTTATTGCTTTTAGTTAAATACTGGCCAGGTTTAATTGTTAGTTTGATATTGTTGAAATCGATGCCGAGAAGTAAGATTACCATAATTAGATCAATAAGGACAATAGGCAAAACGAGTCTAAGTGAGCGAGAGCCATTAAAGGAGTTTTGAAGGGGACTAGATTCGAGAGAATTAGTGGACCTTAATTCAAGGAAATTGATAATCTAATTAATTAATTGTGTGCAATTCATTTGTTAATCTGTGGTGAACCGATGTCCTCGGCTTAGTCATAAATTCATTCCCTTAATCGACTCAGTTCTAGTTTTAGTTAACTTTTTAGTCTTAATTCAACATTCAAAGGCCCTTTACACAGTCTAAAATTTTTAGAACTAATAGGTTTAATTCCTTCCCTGTGGATACGATCCCTACTTCCCTAGCTATAGTAGTTAGAGTGGTTTGGTTTACTTTTGATAAGTGTGCGATAGCCTCATCATCAACCACTAACTCCATCGGCATGGAACGAACATCACAAAGTAGCAAGGGTTAAATGGGTGCTAAAATCAATTATCCCAAAGAGCATCAAGACAATTCCACTATTTAGTAGGATCTACAATATCATACACATAGATAAGAAGTGGTTTTGCTTCTCCAAAATTACTCAAAGGTACTACTCAGCCATGGCCCTGGGGCGAGGCGAGCGGGGCCCACTCCCAGGCTCATTATTGGAAATCATCATATTGCTAGTAAACACAATAAATACTTTTAGATACAGCCTTTTATTGTTAGAGTAGTGATAGCTTAGTGTTTCGGAATTGTGTGTGAGAAGTCACATTTACCTTGGTATGTGGGTTCAAATCCCCTTGTTAATAACTTCAACATTTACTTTTTTTTTTATATATATTCCTTTTTATTACGTATACATTTGCCTCTTTATATCTTTATTTTTGAGGGACCATTTGTTCATCCCAACTTATTTCTAATGAATTTTATTTTAAAAACTTTATCCTAGTTGAACATATAACTCCAATGTAATCTCCTTAATACTTTTTACAAACTATCATTATTGCATTTTCAAATTTATATTTTTCTACTACGTAATTTTTTTTTTTTTTGCATTTGTAGTCTACCAGATAATTTCATTATTGCCCCTTTCTATTTAACTTATTATTCTCTGTAATGAAATAACTTCATAGATCAAACACTTTATATCAATTGAATTTGTTTTTTTTTTTTTTTATGTTGTTTTACCTATACCATATACCAAATTATAAGCGTTGGATGGGGCTATATGTTCAACCAAGGACATAATTTATCAACATGATCGAAGAATTAGAATCCTCATTCCCTCCAAAAAAAAAAAAAATCTTATACATGTTTTTTTCCCCGTAATATAAATATCAAATGCTTCTAAAACTATATATGGAGCCCTTAAATCTAAAATCGCCCCGGGCCTCTAAATTGTCAAGAACGGCCATGGTACTACTTAGCACCACGCAAGAGTAAGAGATTCATAAAGAAAGTTATGTTCCTGGCAGCAGTAGCTACAGACCTCACATCATTCCTAGGACTCAAGAGGTTGTGTGTGATGGCAAGGTAGGCATTTGGCCTTTTGTGGAGAAAGTTGCAGCCAAAAAGACAAGCATCAATAGAGTAAAAGGCACTATTGAGACAAAAACAACAAGCATCACAAAAGAGGTGATAAAAAAAAGTTGCTAGAGGAGTTGCTGCCAGCAATCAGAGCTAAGTGGCCAAAGCATGCATCAAAAACAAATGGATTCAGCAAGATAATGCAAGGTCTCACATATGCAGCAAAAACCTAGAGTTTAATAGAGAAGCATCTACAAATGGGTTTGATATTCGTTTGATCAACCAACCAACTCAAAGTCTAGATTTGAATGTCTTGGATTTAGGATTTTTTCGAGCAATTCAATCCATTAAAGAGCAAATGAATTACAAGGATGAAGACAAACTAATAGAAGAAATAGAGGAGGCATACAACAACTACAATCCAATTCGACTCAACTAATCTTCCTAAGTTTGCAAAGTTGTATGATTGAAATACTCAACTGCAAAGGTAATAACAACTACAAGCAAACTCATATGGACAAAGAAGGCCAACTTCCAGTGAGGTTAGGCATTGATAAAGAGCTGGTGAACAAGAGTATTTGGTGGGCTGAACATGGCACAATGGATGAATATATTGTAACAAAAGATGAAGATGATTGTGACACGGATAGTGATGTGGACTTCAATGATGATGAACTAGCAGAGTAAAGCATAAAGGATGCAACCTCAAACTTTTGGTATGCAAGTATCTGTAAAGAGCATTTTAGTTTAGTCTACCTTTGGTATGTATGTAGACACATAAAAAGCAAACTCATGTAACTAAGTAGGAACAAGGTCAAGTAATGCACACATATGATTAGTCCACCTTTTGTACTTAGGTGGACTAATCACATAACATATAATATTATAACTCAAAACTCATATGTAAGCATTATGGAGTTTATTATGCATTTTGGTTCTTATTGTTAAGCTCTCAGTTATGCATCATCATTGAGCTTCCTAAGGCAACCAACACACCATTGTGTGTCTCCAGTACAATCACATTTACATGAGGGTAGGGGCAGCAACTTTTACTCAACCAAATTGTGAAGAAAAGGGACCTTTCTCTTAGCAATACCTGCTTCCTACCTCACCATTCAAGTAAAGTAGTTAACGATGGCTTCACAATGCGTGTTTGTAGCGTTAGGAATGTTGTAACCTTCAACAAAATAGATTAGGCATTCCATTCAGCGCCTCATCGAAAACTAATCATAATTGGAGTGGCTACTGAATGCATTAAGAATGCATTGTGAAGGTCATCAACAGGTTCTTTGTGCGCATTATTTAGTGGAGCATTAATCTTATAACTATTCCCATCACCCCTTAAGTTACTCTAAATAACTATAAGTTCAGTCCATTACTAAAGTTAGCAACAAAGTCATATAGTCACATAACAAAGTACTCCATCATACAAATAAAACTAAGATTACTTAAGTTCAGTCCATAAAGACAATCACATTAATTTTACAAAAGCTAAATAAAATACCCAGAATATCACAAGAATAACAGAAAATAAATTTACAGAGTAATCACAAAAATCATTTTACACAATAAACACAATTAAAATACAAGTAAAATACACAAAATAATCACAAGAATAATTTTTCAGAATAATCAAATAAATAGTATAACAGAAAATAACAAATACGGAGTAATATAAGCAAATACTATGTTAGATTAGTAAATAAGGTTAGTAAAGATAAGATAATGCCATACACAGTATCAGATTACATAAATAAGATTAGCAAATAACATCAAATAAGATTAGCAAATAACATCAAATAAGATTAGCAAATAATAATGCCATTCACAAAATAAGCATTCACAAAATAAGCATTCCTAAGTTCAAAGAGGAAATACTACGTAATAGTATTGCAAAGTCATTGGTTTCATTGCAATATTGATTTCTTTTGTAAGTGGAAATAAGATTAGCAAATAATAAGGTCAATTTTTTTTTGTTATTACTACTTGTTGTATACTCATCCAACAGTCCATATTAAAGCTTACCTTAATCCATGTGACAAAATATAGGGCAACAGATGAAAGACACATGTCCTCCATTTAATACACAAGATTAGGCAGAAAACCAAGTGGGAGAGAGGAATCCCTATTTACCAGAGGAAAGAAGAGAATAGTTCTCTACTGTATAAGGGGTAAAACAGTGTATTCTCACTAGTATAAATACAAATACCCACGAAAAAACAGAACAAAGGCATTCAATTCACATTTATTACAAGCATTTATTGTGCGCTCTCTCTCTAACTCTCTTTCTCTCTAAGTTCTATAAACCGTTACTTACTTAAGCATCGAAGGGGGGAATAAATCCTCCATGGATTTATTCCTTTGTGCAGGTATTACAAGGCGTTGGACCTTTGCTAGCCATCGCCAAGTTCACCTAAGGCCACGCCACCCATCTCACCTGCAAGCTTGGACGCCACTCATCACACCTGCTAGCTTGGACGCCCATCCTCAACGCCAAGTCAACAAGCCAAAGCATTGTCTGTAGCATTACTGTGTGATCTTTGTAATTAAGAATCTTTCAGGTTATAAACTTGTGATCATTTGTATTGATATAACACTACTAATAAGAATTTATACAACAATAAAATACCAAATGCCATGAAATTAACAATGTGATCTTATTGACAACATCACCAACTGAAAATAAGATTACACCAAATTAGAAGTGATTTAAATTATTTAGAGATAAATTTAGAAGTGATTTATTAGGTGATTTAATTTCATATAAATTACCCAAAAAATGGCCAGTAATAAACACGATCAAACCACAATTATGAACACAATGCCAATAATAAGAACTCATTGAACACAAAAAATAATCAAAACACAATCCACAACAATCATCACATCAGGAACACAAAAAACAACGAAAGAGAAACGGAACAATAAAGAGGAGATCAAGAAGAACTTTTGGCAAATAGATTTAGGAGCTTCGGATTTTGGAAAGGTTGAGAATCAAAATCAGAGCCACTCTCATCTATTGTTTGGGGTGTTGGATATTGCGGTTCATCAACCGGTTCAATAATTGAGACACTCTTGCTTAAAACATCTACGTCGTCTAGCGGCTCGCTTTGCAGAATTCGTTGTAAGAGAAGGTTCAACATATCTAGGATGTTTTGGAGTATCAAGCACAACAAGCTCGACAACTTCCAGAATAGGTTCACCATATTTGGGAGTACCAATTTTGAGGGTATGAATCGATACACTCTTGAGCTGAAGAACATGGTTTGATTGAATCAAGCGACCCTAAAGGTCTTGCAATTCACTTTCACTCACAGGTGTTTTCTCACCCTGAGTAAAAGACTCATCAATCCATGAATTATTTGGATCCATGAAAAAAACGATGAAATAATTAATCTACTAAAGATGAAGAATAGAATAGAATCCGAATGAAGTGAAAATAGCACAAAATTAGTATCAAATTGAAGAGAAAAAGACGAATATAATTAATTAGTTGTTGTTCATTTTTTTTATTAATTGATTTGAAGTAGATCTGAGAAATAGATGGAATTGAGAGAAAAAATTTGAAAAAGAAGAGTTGAGAAGAAATGTAGCGAGGAGAGAGAATAATCCTACTTTATTATGGGAGTTAGAGGTTAGGTGGGGAATAAAACATGATTAAGGGGTTTAAGGGTGGTAAAATTATGTAAATTAATTATAATTAAGGACAAATAGGTATATATACTATGGGGACCTACACTTTAAAAGAGGTACATAGCAAGTAAATAGAAACTTCCCTTTCGGATATATATAGCAAATAAAAAAAAAACCATTTAAAGTACTTAATATTGAAATAAAATACAAATCAATGTTTTATATCATCATATATGTGTTTAATAAGTACGTTTAGAATTTAGTAATAAAAACAAAGAGAAAAAAAAATACGAGTAGTAATGCAATGGACCATAATTGATTAAAAATGGATAATATATAATAAATCACTGTTATATATATAAATTGCAAATCACATGATATTTTCGTAAATAATTAAAAAACTTTATTACTACACCATCCATTGACTTTTAACATATTAAACAAAATACCATTGTAATATGCAAAATTACATGTTANGAATCTTTCAGGTTATAAACTTGTGATCATTTGTATTGATATAACACTACTAATAAGAATTTATACAACAATAAAATACCAAATGCCATGAAATTAACAATGTGATCTTATTGACAACATCACCAACTGAAAATAAGATTACACCAAATTAGAAGTGATTTAAATTATTTAGAGATAAATTTAGAAGTGATTTATTAGGTGATTTAATTTCATATAAATTACCCAAAAAATGGCCAGTAATAAACACGATCAAACCACAATTATGAACACAATGCCAATAATAAGAACTCATTGAACACAAAAAATAATCAAAACACAATCCACAACAATCATCACATCAGGAACACAAAAAACAACGAAAGAGAAACGGAACAATAAAGAGGAGATCAAGAAGAACTTTTGGCAAATAGATTTAGGAGCTTCGGATTTTGGAAAGGTTGAGAATCAAAATCAGAGCCACTCTCATCTATTGTTTGGGGTGTTGGATATTGCGGTTCATCAACCGGTTCAATAATTGAGACACTCTTGCTTAAAACATCTACGTCGTCTAGCGGCTCGCTTTGCAGAATTCGTTGTAAGAGAAGGTTCAACATATCTAGGATGTTTTGGAGTATCAAGCACAACAAGCTCGACAACTTCCAGAATAGGTTCACCATATTTGGGAGTACCAATTTTGAGGGTATGAATCGATACACTCTTGAGCTGAAGAACATGGTTTGATTGAATCAAGCGACCCTAAAGGTCTTGCAATTCACTTTCACTCACAGGTGTTTTCTCACCCTGAGTAAAAGACTCATCAATCCATGAATTATTTGGATCCATGAAAAAAACGATGAAATAATTAATCTACTAAAGATGAAGAATAGAATAGAATCCGAATGAAGTGAAAATAGCACAAAATTAGTATCAAATTGAAGAGAAAAAGACGAATATAATTAATTAGTTGTTGTTCATTTTTTTTATTAATTGATTTGAAGTAGATCTGAGAAATAGATGGAATTGAGAGAAAAAATTTGAAAAAGAAGAGTTGAGAAGAAATGTAGCGAGGAGAGAGAATAATCCTACTTTATTATGGGAGTTAGAGGTTAGGTGGGGAATAAAACATGATTAAGGGGTTTAAGGGTGGTAAAATTATGTAAATTAATTATAATTAAGGACAAATAGGTATATATACTATGGGGACCTACACTTTAAAAGAGGTACATAGCAAGTAAATAGAAACTTCCCTTTCGGATATATATAGCAAATAAAAAAAAAACCATTTAAAGTACTTAATATTGAAATAAAATACAAATCAATGTTTTATATCATCATATATGTGTTTAATAAGTACGTTTAGAATTTAGTAATAAAAACAAAGAGAAAAAAAAATACGAGTAGTAATGCAATGGACCATAATTGATTAAAAATGGATAATATATAATAAATCACTGTTATATATATAAATTGCAAATCACATGATATTTTCGTAAATAATTAAAAAACTTTATTACTACACCATCCATTGACTTTTAACATATTAAACAAAATACCATTGTAATATGCAAAATTACATGTTATAGTAACTTTACTCCTTAGGATTACTATTGATATTTAAAAAATAAACGACCATGATTGATAATAAAAAAAAAACCAAGGGTCTATCATTCATAATTTTCCAAAAAAAAAAAAAACAAAATTCCACGCATTCCTCAAAACTCCAAATACCCAGAAGAAGAGAAGAAAGAGAAAACAACGAGAAAGAGAGTGTGTGAGAGAGTGATGAGGGAGGAAGTCAGCTCAGGTGGAACTAACAACAATGGTGATCCAACTCCTGCTGCTAGGTATCATTTTTTATTCTGATAATTCAATTTCTTCAATTTTATCCCCAATTTCATTTCATTTATGCCCAATTTTCGATTTTCTTATTTATAATGTTCGTATTTCTAGGGTTTATGATTTATCAAAATTCTGTTTTATTAAATTATTGAATCTGGTGATTTAACGGTAGTAATTCGTTGATTAATTGAATGTTGCTTTTATCGTAAGAACTAATGATTAGTGTGTTTGTAAATTTTTGGGGGTTTAGGGAAAAAATAAATTTATTTTTTTGAATTTGGTTTGTAGTTGACCTGAAAAATTGAGTTATTTGACGATGTTATTGGTTGAGTGTTTGAATTACACAAATGAACTTTGCGATTCCTCTTATTGATTCATGTTTACCTGACTCCAAATCATTTTTGAATTTGGTTTGTTGTTGTTGTTGACTTGTTGTGTGGCTTTTATTTGTTTTAATACCATTTCGTTATGTTTGTGAGATCGAATTCCGTTGGTGTGAGGTGTGTGAACCTTTTGTTTGTTCTTGTTATAAAAATTTGGCCATTAGGGTTTGATTGTTGGATGCAGTTGATTTTGGTTCTGTTTTGTCGTACTAGTACCATTGTGGCGCCTATTGGATACTTCTATATTTATACCATGTGGTTCGTTGCTAGAGTGTGAAGTACATCAGTGAAAGCTATGATGTCTTTCTCATTTAAAGAAACTTATTTGGAAGTGAATTTTACAAGGCTGCGACAAATTAGTTTGAGTAATTTATTATTTGATTTAATGTCCAAGTGAACGAAGGCGAATCCATCTATAAGTTTGATTTATATGTAATTCGAGTTGACGGAAGTAGAATCACATAATAGTATGTATTCTGTGTAAGTTAATTGCAAATTATTGCTTGCAAAGGTTACACCACATTTTTTGTGTGGTGGTGATGCTACCCTTCATGTTTTCACCAATGATACTTAGTAGAAAAACTGTTGTGATGGACTTTATATAGGTCGTTCAAAGTGGAAGTAAAGGTATTTTTATAATGTTATCTTAGTTTCACTGATGTTTTAACTACATGGGATAGGTAATCTAGGAGAATCATGTACTTATTTAGCAGCCTTTTGAAATAAGTTGGTATTAGGTAAGAGGGGAGATGGTATAGGCGAGAATAGTGTGAGACTGAAAGACATTGAGTTTGAGTGCTTTGAAGATTGAAGTTGATCGCTAGTGTGATAGGACTACTTAGACTAGGGAGTTTTAATGGTTTTCAGTAAGGAGATTAGTTTGATGGTTGGGGGGAAGGGTCGAAGAGGGATTAAGAAGAGGGTTTACAGGGGAAGAAGGATGTCGGTATTCGGTAACTCGTTTGTAATGCCATGGTGGTGATGGGAGGTATGGGGATGCCTTCTGCCTTTTCAGTTTTTTAGGCGATAAGGTTGTCACTATGTCAGTGATGGTAGCAGGTAACACCCATCTAAAAAAATGATGAAGCCAACATTTTACACATAAATATGCAAAATTTTTAACTCAGAAAATCTTGGGTGTTATAGCAGGGGTTTAGGTTCTTGAGATGTTGAGAATAATGTTATGCTGCCAAGAGTAGGAAAAATTGATGAAGTTGGCGGTGCTGGTGTGTTTGGCCATAAAACATGTAATCATGTATTGTTGCACTTGAAATGTTGCTCTAAAGGGTAAAAATGGGTTTTTCTTATACGCTCATTTGAATGGTTTTCTTATAACTTTTTTTAAGCATCTCGCTGGAACCTGAAGTGTGAACATGGGAAATTGCCTTTGTAGTTCTAGGAGAGATAAGCCTTCTATATGTGCAAGGCACATTGTGTAAATTAAGCCAAAAGTACCATTTAGTTTGGTCATTTGATATAAAGAAATCATGAATTTCCAGTTCTTTTTTGTCTGATATGCTACAAGGGAATTCAATGAATTTATAATCTACATGCAAGGTTGGTTGTTCTTTACATGAAGGATTGTACTGTAGTTTAGGTATGCAAATACTTCAGTCACAGACTCACAGCCTGCCTTCTATAGTCTTGAGCCTATGCTTCGGAACAAATTTTGTTGTTGTTTTGCTATGTAAGAATATATGGTGTCCATACTGTGTTTTACAGTCCCTGTGAGGTCACAGTAACTGTATTATTCAATGAATCTATGTATCAAATCTTTTATTGAAATGTGCTGTTAAAACACATGGATCACATAAAGAATATGTGCTGCACTTAAATTGAGGCCCTCTAAAAAATCATGTACTAAACTTTGTTTCTTTAGTTGCGATAAATTTCTGGGCACTCATGGTTAAGTAGAAATCTTGGGGTGTAAACGAATAGATTAGTCAACATAATTTTAGCACAAGCAAAAGAAAGATTAGATATTATCGGTGTTAATTTTTTAATAATTAATTTGCTCATTTACACCTTCAAATCTCTTCCCTAAAATGCGTGCAAAATGATCTGTTGCAAAGTATTTGATAGTGTGTGGGAAAAGCTGGACTGTGAAATCGTTATTAATGCCATATTTACTGGGCCATCGTGGGTCAAAGCATTTAATCCTCCTCATTGTTTTGCAGTATCTGATGGACTTGTTGCTTTTAGCTCATTTTTCTGTGCAGTGATTAGCATCATGTTTTTAGTTGGTTATAAGTATTCTCATAATTTTCTGCATTCTTTGTTTTATTAGCTCGGCAGGAGCTTCATCACCTGCAGTTCCTTCATACTTTGGAGGCACAGATGGGTCAGGTCATGGCCCTGGTTCAAAGACAGGCTCGCAGTCAATCGTTGGTACACAACCTCTGTGGACTTCCTTGAGCACAAGTGCTGGTGGCTCAGCATTGGGTTCTTCACAACCTGCATGCAGACCTTGGGAAAGAGGAGATCTACTTAGGCGCCTTGCTACATTTAAGCCAGGGAATTGGTTCGGGAAACCAAAGGTATGGACACTGTGATATTAAGATTTTTGCATTATTTCGTTTCTCTTTCTCATCATGCACTGTTACATAATCTTAATGTGTCATAGTTGCTTCCTAGATTCTGTTTGACCGGTAGTTCCTAATGTTTAAGTGCAAAATAATAATGATAGGTGACTTCTAGTAAAATTAATTTTTGTTACTGATTCTTGTTACTATTACCTTTTGATACTGTAGTAGTGTAATTGTTTATTTTTGTTGTTAGACTGTTGCTGCAAGTTTTGGAAAAGAATAAAAAATGAGGTTGCTGCTGTGGGCCAGTACTCAGTAGCTGACCATCCGGTATTTGGTCAGCTACTAGTAATTTTATGGGTTATTTATTTTAAAAATTGGAAAAGATTTGTTATTCATTGTGACAACATCATAATCAGTATTTGTTAATGATGAAAAATTGAAGACTGAACTGCAATACGAGGTTGAAATTAATTCCTTAGTTAAACAATGAAAACAAATGCTTATTGTCATATCCATTACCAGTTTTCATATCTTGTTCAAGTAGAATTGGCCCAAATGACATATGAAATGAAACCCTTCTTTATTAGTGCCTATAGGAGAGGTTGTCTCCAAACAGCAAGTGGCCATTCTTGTTTTGTGGCATAAAATAAAGCATAAACTGTAAGTCTTGATCAAGTCTTTTACACTTTTCTTTATTGATTTGAGAAGAGTTAAGGAGAACCATGATTTAAGATGGTTAAATATATAAGGCTCTAGTTAAGAGAGTAAAAGTAAAATTTTTCTTTTTGGAAATAAGCCCATATTGTAATTTGACACACATTAAAGAAAACATGATGAGGGGAGGGGTGTTGGTGTGTGTGTGTGTGTGTGTGGGGTGGGGGGTGAAGACCCTTTCGGCTGAAATGAATTAGACCGAAATAAACTTGCTGAAAATAATATAAACTATAAACTCAACAATCGGTTAATGTCGGTTAACTGATTGAGCTAAACTAAAAATAGGGCCTAATAACTATAGTAACTATTTTGTTTTATAATTTTCTATAACCGTGGTTCACTGTATCTTCTCATTCTCATCTCTGCCTAAGTTAAGGAATGGAACCCAACTTCTTTCTTGATGTTGGATTGAGTGTAGGGATAGTTGTTTTCTGATCATTCCTTCTCTCTTATTGGGTTAAAATGCTTTCATAGCAATATTTTGTATCTTGTGCCTGCAATTTTTCAAAGTCTTGAGCCATTGCTTGATAGATATCTTTCCTTATTATTTTTCTTATCATCTATATTTCTTAATTGTATTAGTGCTGAAACCTGCACTTTCTAGTTCATCATCATGGTCTTTGGTCTTGTGTTTTTGGTATGCAAGTTCAAGGCTAAGGATAAGATAAGGTTTTCTTGCCTTCCTTAGTCCTTACTATCTCATAGTTTTTCGAGATTTAGGATCCTTAAAAGTGCATGAACTTGGTATTTGTTTCTATTGTTAATAGATCTGTGATATTTTATTACTAAAATCTGCTTGCCTTACTTTCCTTTGTCCAACTTTGAGATCACTATGGAATAAGTGCACAATGAGGTAATTATAAAGTCATGTAAATGCTATACATTTTACAAAAGCTAGTTTTTAAATATTGCGATAAAATTTGCTTTCAACCTGCTTTATTATTTATCCATGGTGGGATTAGTGAAAATGTGTTTTTATTTTTTATTTTTTTAATCCGTGTTGGAATTTCGAAAAATATATTTGACGTAGAAAATAAAGGTATAATTCTATGGATTGAGAATAAACTGATGTAGTCAAGGGTTCAAGGCTTGCAAATTTATCAAAGCACCACTGTCAGTCCTTGCATGATAATTGGGTCATATAGAAAATGTTTTGACAAAGGTTGGATCATTATGGTGGGAGAATTACAATAAAGGGTCTTATTCTTTCATTTAATCATCAAAAGACTGTTTCTCCTTACATTCATACAACTAGCGAGGGTTTACTAATGGCTCCTAAACCCTAAAAAGGTTAAGGTGCATTGAAGAACCTAAGAAGAAAAATTATTATGCCTTGAGGGTGGTATCAGGCTGCCCATTGTTTTATTGTTAGGCTTGTGTTATTGGGTTTCTGTGGTGTTAATGATCAAAACGGTTCACAAGTATAGGAGAGAAGAGAGGGAGGGAGGAAGAGGGAGACAGAGAGGGGGGGTCGGGGGGGAGGCATGAAAAAGGAAGAGAAACTCACAATCTAGTTATATGTCTATTTCACCTCAAGTTTTCAAACGCGAAGTAAATCTGCTAACAGCAGCGAACTATAATATAATACCTAGTTGAATTTTGGCGAAGCTCAAAAGTGAGGTATTTATCACTGTCAAATTTGGACACAGTTGGGTCTTTTATTAATTTAATGAGTAAAACAAAAGTCAAAATGATGGCGGCTTATATTTAACTTGAGGCTCTAAGAATTCTAATGTAGTCTCTTATGAATTTATGTTCCTTTCAAAAAGTTTAGATCATTGAAGAAAAAGGCATTGCCACAAGGGTATCTGCATAGGAAAAGAGGGTTTCAGGCTTTCAGTCTTTGTTTGTTCATCTAAATCTATTTTAGGACTTGCATAGTTGCATTCACATTTATTTTGAGTTTCACTATAGCCCCTTAAGTCCTAGACATAGTTACAGCCTAATCTTAGCTCGGAAACGGAAAATGATAACTAGGATGCAATTACCAATGAATGTATGACAAGTGTAGCCCTGAAATATCAGGTAACATGTGCATTACATGCCTGCCACGTTATGTTGAGCTTCTCCATTTTCATATTATGAAGTTGACTTGCCTGCATTGGTTTACGCGAGGGTCTGCGGATAGTAACGACGTGCGATTCTATTTTTGAATTTTTGACATGGTTGAGGTGGCTAACAGGTGCATGTCCAATCTCAACATGGGTTGTCGTGTTACTAAAACTTTTATTCGGCCATTTTGGCTTAGTTGTGTAGGTGGGGTTGTGACACATGCTAGGCTGTCTTCACCATAATTTTCATTTGGCACAAGTGTACTACTCTGTCCCGCAGATGATTACATGACATTTGCCAACTGTTGTGGATGGTCGACCTGCCTACGTCCAACTTTGGCGGTTGTTGGCAAAACTTCTAACCAGTCTGATGGTCTCATTATGCCACACCTTGCCATAATTGTGGGTGAATTTGGGTTTTGTGTCTGGCTGTCATCTTGTATTCTTACTGCACCAAAAAGCTGAAAATAGCTTTTTGGGCTTCCATACTTAGAAAGACAAAGGAGGGTTGATCAATGAGTTTGTCCTGAATAATTCCATTGAAGTCCTGAATTTTGTTCATGCACAACCTTCTCATTGGTCCAATATTGGAGCTTCTGGAGGATGAGTGATAATCATCATTACCTTATTTGGTCCCTATTAATCTCATTTGGGTTTCTTCTGAATTGCAATTTGGTAGGGTTTCGTAATTTTGTGGTGCACAAGTTGGAACATTGATATCCATAATTTTAACCTTGTGTATAATTTATCTTGAATATTGAAGCCCTAGATCCACCAACATAAGGGTAACTAAATGATGGGAAGAACAGAGGGATGAGATATAGTAGTGCTTTTGCACTAATGTACATCAATTGTTGGTCTAGATGATGGCTGCTATTATCTTTGCCTTTGTCAACCACGACCTCACTCTCTATATCTATCATGTTTCTTCTCTTCTACCGTATATGTTCGTTTCTTTCTTGCATTGGTGGGTGGGAAAGAGAGAACTCAATCAGTTTTTGATAGGGGTAGGCATAATTTCTTTTTCTTTTCAAAGTGGGTTTCAATCAGGTCACAAAATCACACTTAATCTTCCTTGTTCTTTAGTTAATCAATTAACCAACCAACATAATTCACAAATGCTATCTTCTTAATCAATCAAACAATTCAAAATTCACAAATTACATCAAGAAATACCCCTTCCCACTAACCACCAGTAGCAGCACAAATAAAATAAAACTGTATAAATCAAAAAATTAAATAAAAAAAATTAACAACAAAACTGCATAAATTAAACACAACCAATCGATGCAACTATGCAAACCTTTAAGTGATGAACTTAGATGAACAAAAATCTGGAAAAATTGGAAGGGGAAGTGATAGGTTTGTGGTTTGTCAGTAAAAAGAGAGAAAGAAAAGAAGGAAGAACATAACATAGAAAGATGAAAGTGGGTTTTTCAGTAGAGAGAGAAAGAAAGGCTCACCTATCCTACTTCAGTCTTCGGTATTGACTACTGGGTACTCCCTTCTCCCTGATTTTTAGTTAAAACTTAAAAGAATTTTTTTTTTTCCCCAAACCTAAAGTAGCACGTGCACCCTAGATTACAATACTGGATCTGCCTTTGCTAGCAACATATGATTACTTAGATCTTCCTAAACCACCATCACCCACAATTGCTTCAAGCAGGAATAATAATAACAGCTATAAAATGAGCCAATTCAGTCGTAAGAAAAGAAAACTTATCGAAAGATCGACTCAGTAACTGATCTACATGGCGTAATTTATCGGGGAAAATGCTAGCAAGTAATCTAAGAAGTGAATGATATTTTTGGGTGTTAATGGAATATTTGGTAGAAAAAGAAGCCATAAGAACTTGGTTTTTCCTTTTTTGATGATGGGTAGTATCCATGGTGTTGGAGTTGGGGTTTGAGAGGAAAAAAGAGGAGTGCTGGTAATAGGGGAAGTTGAGGAGTTTGGTGGGGTGGAAAGTAGAGGAGGAAGTAAAAGAGTGGAGAGAAACAGTGGAGGATGCCACAGATGTTGGTTACATTGACAAGAGTAGATGAAGGTTACATTGACGGGAGTAGATGAAGGTTACATTAATGGGAGTAAGTGGGACTGTTAAAAAGGACCATAAACAGGTGAGATTATTAGAAACCTTCTTTCCCATAATTATATTACTTTCATTGACGTGTGTGGTATCAAATGATGAGTCCAGTGCGAAAATAGAGGACTTTAATTTGTCCTTTTCAAATGTGAGTTTCTCTGTATTCCCAAAATCCTCTATACTACACTCCTGACAAAAAAGTATTCAATGGTATCATAACTATAACTAAAGTAGGAACCTATAATCCACCACCTTGTCACATGTCATCTCCACAATAAAAATTCTTCCTCAAAAATTTTATTACCTTTTTTTTTAAAAAAATTTTATAACTTTTTTTTTAGTAGTTTGTCAAACAAGATTTTTTAGTTATTTATTATTATTATTATTTTTTTATCAATAATCCTCTTGAAATAATCTTAAAGAAATTTGTTACTTATTTGTATTTAAATCTATTTTGATAAAAGTATTTAACTTTTACCTATTTTTATATTTAAACTGTACTAAATTCTTTCATACTCGAAGCTTTTTAACAGTTATAATGTTTTATAAGTTATTTAAAATTTTCCAATGGTTAAATTCTTTTGAACTAAACTACATGAAAATAGATTCTCCAAAAAGAAATATGATTTCAACTTTTTATACTTACAGAAAAATAAGAAAAAATTGTGTATTTTATTTATTATTTATTAAATAATTGATAGGATATTTGAGCTTAATGATCTTGCAGAATAATTATAAAAAAAATATACATAAAATATAATTTAAATACTTATTCTTTTACCGTAAATGTTTTCTAGATCGATCAATCAATCCTAGCCTTAATCCCAAAAAAATTGGGCTCGACTGCATGAACCAAAATTAATCATTCCATGTGGTCATCCACATAAATTTTCCTCTTCCATCGCCTGCGATCAAGAACCTCATTCTCTTGTAAATCTAAAAGCTTCACATCCTTTTTAACTCCTTCCCACCAAGTCATTTTCGGTCTTCCCCTACCTCGTTTGAGATTTCCATGATCCCACCCTTCCACTCGTCGCACCGGGGCTCCCTCAGGTCTCCGTCTCACATGTCCGAACCAACGCAAACGATTCTCCCTTAATTTGCTTGTTATGTCTGCAACCCCAACTTTTTGACGAACCAACGCAAATGTTTTCTAGATACTTATACAAAAACCGTGCATAGCACGGGAACTAATCTAGTTATTATATTACTTTCATTTCCATGTGGGGTATCAAATGATGAGTCCTGTGCGAAAATAGAGGACTTCAATGTGTCCTTTTCAAAAGTGAGTTTCTCTGTATTCCCAAAATCCTCTAAGTTGGATTCATTGGATAATTGATTAACATACCGAACCATATTGCAATCCTACATGTTGGCATCTTAAGTACTTGCTCAATTGCTCTTATGCTGAAATTGGACTAACATGCTGAACCATATTACTATCCAAAAATACATACCAAACAAGTAACAACACTTTTCCAATGAATTTACCAAGTCCAACTAGTGAATTGTATTCCCTTTTCTGATATGCGTACCAAAACATTACGTATAGCATTGTTGGGGATGCTTCTGCATCAATAAAGCTCTCAAAGATGCTCCTGTGACTGCTTCATTTTTGAAATAGGTTCTCTACTGTTCTTCAAATTTAGGGATTGTAATGGTTGAGCTTGAGGGCCTGAGGCTGCTAGAGATTATTAAACTTTTGTAATTCTTTTCTCTGTCATTTGAAGTGTCCTAGGCAAGGGTTCATGAAGAACAGGAGGGAGATTCAAGTTTTCAGTATCATTACAAATGCAGGAAGTGGAAAGCCACATTAAAAAAACCGTCTTATAAAAGCTTTCATATTGGAACGGCATGCTGTCTTTTTATCATCTGGCAATTTTGTTATGGAGAAAGATTCAGCCAGTATATAGTCTCTTTGAATTGATAACTGTTCTTTGTTCTTTGATTATTATTGATTTTGATTTATAGCTGACATTTCTTTTCACGTATATATGCAGGCTGCTAGTTCATTGTCTTGTGCTCGTAGAGGATGGGTGAATATTGGTATTGATAACATTGAATGTGAAACATGTGGTGCAAACCTAAGTTTTGTGGCAACAGCTAATTGGATGTCTTCTGAAGGTGATNTGACGAACCAACGCAAATGTTTTCTAGATACTTATACAAAAACCGTGCATAGCACGGGAACTAATCTAGTTATTATATTACTTTCATTTCCATGTGGGGTATCAAATGATGAGTCCTGTGCGAAAATAGAGGACTTCAATGTGTCCTTTTCAAAAGTGAGTTTCTCTGTATTCCCAAAATCCTCTAAGTTGGATTCATTGGATAATTGATTAACATACCGAACCATATTGCAATCCTACATGTTGGCATCTTAAGTACTTGCTCAATTGCTCTTATGCTGAAATTGGACTAACATGCTGAACCATATTACTATCCAAAAATACATACCAAACAAGTAACAACACTTTTCCAATGAATTTACCAAGTCCAACTAGTGAATTGTATTCCCTTTTCTGATATGCGTACCAAAACATTACGTATAGCATTGTTGGGGATGCTTCTGCATCAATAAAGCTCTCAAAGATGCTCCTGTGACTGCTTCATTTTTGAAATAGGTTCTCTACTGTTCTTCAAATTTAGGGATTGTAATGGTTGAGCTTGAGGGCCTGAGGCTGCTAGAGATTATTAAACTTTTGTAATTCTTTTCTCTGTCATTTGAAGTGTCCTAGGCAAGGGTTCATGAAGAACAGGAGGGAGATTCAAGTTTTCAGTATCATTACAAATGCAGGAAGTGGAAAGCCACATTAAAAAAACCGTCTTATAAAAGCTTTCATATTGGAACGGCATGCTGTCTTTTTATCATCTGGCAATTTTGTTATGGAGAAAGATTCAGCCAGTATATAGTCTCTTTGAATTGATAACTGTTCTTTGTTCTTTGATTATTATTGATTTTGATTTATAGCTGACATTTCTTTTCACGTATATATGCAGGCTGCTAGTTCATTGTCTTGTGCTCGTAGAGGATGGGTGAATATTGGTATTGATAACATTGAATGTGAAACATGTGGTGCAAACCTAAGTTTTGTGGCAACAGCTAATTGGATGTCTTCTGAAGGTGATTGGTTTTATTCAGCTCTTGTGATTTTGTATTTTTATTGATATTACCTCTGCTTTGATAGTTCTCCAAATTGCCAAACTTATTTAGCCACATGGGAGAGATTCTGTTGGAGTCCCAGAATATTATCATTGCGTACTTTAATGCCAGTATGGTAAGCTGTGACTCCAATCACTCCACTATTTAAGAGCACAGAAGTATGAAGTTAGTTATGCTGAAATAACTGTAGTATTGTAAAAAATAACATGTATTATCTGTCCTGTTAACCCAGTGATTAGCATGAAAAGCCGGGCAACAAAAAAGTTACTCCCTCTGTATTTTTGTAGCTGCTACATTTTCTCAAAAGGTCTCCAACTAGTCGCCATATTTCCAGTTTTGGTATTTGGGGCTCATAATTATATAACTTTTACCTAATTTGCCCTTAGTTTTTTCACCTACCCACTATTCTACCTATTTTACCCTAATTATAAACTACGAAGCACAGACACGGCAATTTGGAGAACTATCGTGTACGGGTATGTAAACGACACGAGTATAGAGAGTCAACATGCCAAAATCTGTTCTTTTTTTGTTTGTTTGTTTTTTTTTTTTTTTAATTTGTGGGTACGGGTACATGTTGGATATGTGCGGGTACGGGCCGTGTCCTTTTAATTTTGGCCCAAAAAATAACAAAATTTCAATCATTTAACCTAAAGACTAAAACTACACTATACTGACTGTACTACTACTCTACTCATTCTACTGTACTACATTATTGCTAGTCTGCTACTACTCTTCTCTCTCTTTCTCAAAAATTCCAAACCTAAAAATCTAGACCCATTTGTTTCCAATTTTTTTGTTTAACATAAATTTTGTCTAAACTAGATCAATCGGTATATGTGAGGCTTTAAGTTTGTATTTCATGTGTACTGTGGATTTTTTTTTTTTTTTTAATTTAGGTTATGTTGTGCACTTAAAATGACTATGGAGTATGGATTTGTGTAATTGAGCTATAATTTTTTTAATGTAAAGTTTCTTTTTAATTAATTAATTAATTTTTTTTTTTGTCGTACCCGTATGGCCTTATGACCGTATCCTATCGAAGGTTTTTTTTTTTTTTTCGTGTCCCGTACCCGCTCCTATACCAGCACCTGTGTCCTTACCTTATGTAATGCAACCTAGATTGTAAATACCCTTACTTCTTAGTGGCCCCTGCCATTCTCTATTTTTTTTTTTTGTTTTTGTTTCCCCCTAGGTTCGGATAAAATTGTACTATGTAGCAACTAAAATGATACAGAAAATATAAAATTAATTTGTATTTTTGGGGGTTCTAGATCTTTAGTGCAATGACAATTGACTTTGATTCAAATAAGCTTCACTCACTTATAATTCTCTAAGGATCTTAACTCATAATTATGGCTTCACTCACCAAAATCACGAATTAATGGACAGATTGAGAAGAATTCGAATTGCTTCACTCACATTAATCTCACTTAATTTTAGATTTCACTCAACTAAAACTAAGGGTTTATGAATTGATTCACTCTCAACTCACAAGAATAATTTTGAACTTACACTCATCCAAAATTAGCTTCTATGCACACACATAAAATTGACACAAAACAAGACTTCCATTTTATTGATGAAAACCATGGAATAATTATAGGCAAACATCCCTTGCCTTTAGGCTCAATCTAATAAGATAAAAATTAGGAAACAAAACAATAAAACACGTCCTAAACAAATCCTATTCATACTTGTACTCCAAGTAAAACAATTCTTACAAAAAACTGATTTCCAGTTTGACAGCCGAACAAAAACGGGATAAAACATTATCTTCTGAACTTTTCTGGATTTTTGAAATATTTTTCCTTGAAAGTAGATTCAATAAGCTTTCTAACGCATGCACGCGCCTTCTTGTTTAAAGCCAACTATCAATGAAAAGTCTTCAAAAAGTCAGACAAATTGCACAGCTTCGAAACTGATATTCATTCTCTAGAAACTCCAAGAAACGTCTATGATTGAATATTTTAAACAAGATACCTTCAAGAACGTAATTCTCACGTCTTCTAAACCATATATGCTTGAAAATAACACGAATCCTCTTAATCACACGGGTCTTTTGAATTGGCGCAACTCAATCTCATGGTCAAAATGCGATACAATAAGAATTAAAGAAAGCAACTAAAATTGATGCCTCTATTTCACATCAGTATCCAGCCTGTAAAAGTTAGGTTAGGTTCTGTCAACTGGGTGTTTCTGTACCTGTATTTGCAAAATTTGCCCAGAACAATCATCTGACAGGTTCCCTGATCCTCATTCTATCTAGTCCTTTACTTGCCTATCTCTTCAAAGCTGCATAGCTCCTCAAATCAACTGGCCTCACCCTTTTATTTACTTTCTCATAAAACAAAGTTTTTTCTACCCCTTTCTTTCCTCATTTGTTTTGAGAGAAATTTATTTGTGTCGCTTTTGCTGAATCTCTCATAAAATAATTTTTTTGTGGATTATCCTTGTTTAGTTTTCTATATTAAGAACACTCAATTTGGTCCTATTTGTGAAGTTGAGAATTTTCTATGATCATAACTTCTTTTTCCTATCAAATTATTTCCAAAACTTCAATTTTTTCTTGGTTGTTTTGGTCACATTTATGCCAGTCTTTAGATTTGTGCTTTCTAGCACTATCATGTAAATATTTTTTTCCCAAGTACCCTATGAGCTGACCCACTATTTTGTGGCGACCCAATCTTATTAGGTCAGATCAGAATTACTCCCCAACCTTGAGAGTTTTCCCTCTACTCATCCTAGTTGCCATACTCACTTCAAAATCATAATCATGAATTGTCCTATGAGGTTTGAATTTTCAGCAAACACAATGGAACATTCCAAAGTTCAGCAGAGAAAGAACTGTCGAATAGAGGTGCTTCAATCTCTCCATTTCATTGTCATAGAAGCAACATTTAAAGATCACAAGGAGCATTGGACTGTAGCTGAATTTCTTATGAGGGAATGCTTATGAGATGCATGCTGATATATACATTACTGAAGCTCTAATTGTTGTTTGGTTGGGTGTTTGGATCTTTTTTGGCCAAAGTTAAATTAAAAGTGAATCTAAAAAATTAGAAGAAGCCTGTGGTTGACTAGCATGGTGTTTTTGATTTAGAAATCGTATTACTACAGCATTACTCGGGAAATATGTAGAGATTGATAGGGCTTGCATACCTGATCTTGCCTGAATTAATTACAGCATTAAGACTTATATTATCCTTCCATAAGTAGGAAATACATGTCAATTGACGTACTTTGTGTCTTTGTCCTAAGCACTTCACATATTGGGTATGTGGATCTAACAAGACAATATGATATTAAGTTCGTCTAAGGTGTCTCACTGACTGAGTCTAGTAAAAAGCAAGATACTCACCCAGGTAGCTATATATATAAAGAGATTTGAAGTTTCACGGAGAGACGATTATATATCCTTACACTTTAATTGAATGAAGCATTGTGATTAAACTTGGAGATAACCATAGCACTAAGCCATGGACCAGTCTTATCTATTGCTCATACGACTGCAGAACATTACTGAAACTCACATGCAGCACCAATGCACCATAGCAAGCTATAATATTTTACTATAGTGTTACACACTGTGAGAGTTGAGAGCTGGGGTGGTTGAAGAATTAAAGTAGAAACTAAAAAGAGCTGCAATTTTGGAATTTAGGTGCAAAAAACTATGCTGATATTATCATATTATTGTTTAATTTTTGGGCGACCAAAAAGTATCATGGTATGAAGTTATTTCGTTTTTGTTGATGCCTCTTTTTGACAAATAAGATGGAGTACCCGTAGTTCTTAAATAATGAATTATTCCTACCATCTTAGGTCATTCCAAATTCCAGCGCTGTACTAGTCTTGTACTCTTGTTCCTTGCAAACCTTAAGTGTATGCATATAGAACTTTTGTCTTGGCATCAGTTGATTGATAAAGAGAACCAGGAGCTATCAAATCAGAAAGATTTGGTGCCTTTTGATTTTATAACTCTATATCCTAGGTATGATGCATTCATTGACTATAGCTTGATATTGAGAACTGCTTTGTTACCTATTTATAATTTGTTAGAATATGGAGCAGTTCCTAAGTTATATGGTTTTTGAATACTGTAAACATATATTTGTATTGTTGGCTGTGTATACAATATATGATTAATATGCTTTGTTATTTTATGCCTTTTGTGTATCTTGTTTTGTCGAATCTTATGAAGCTTTATATCTGATCGCACATTGTTAATTCTTGTTAGGTGTCACTTAAATTTATCTATTGTTTTTTAAAGTCACTTTTTATTTTCTTTTTCTCAAATTTTATCATAATTTTTCATGTTCTATATTTCAATGAAGCTGATGGCGCAGCTGAAGAATTTTCAAAACAGCTTGATTCAGCGCACAAGGGAACATGCCCTTGGAGAGGAAATAGTTGCCCTGACAGCCTAGTACAGTTTCCTCCTACTCCTCCATCAGCGTTGATTGGAGGATACAAAGATCGGTGTGATGGGCTTCTGCAGTTTGCTGCACTACCCGTTGTGGCTGCATCTGCAATAGAGCAGATGCGCATTTCTCATGGACCTCAAATAGATCGTTTTCTTGTTAACGCTGTCAACTTTTTGATCGGGGAGCCAAGCATGAAGGCAGAAAATGTCTCCGCACTGGATTCCTCTAGAGATGAGGCATTCTCTTTGTATTCCCGTGTAAGATTTATGAGAGTGATGCTTACAATATTCATGTTTGTTATTTGTGTGCTTACATTTTCTGCATTATCATCTTGTAGGCACAAAAACTCATTGCTTTATGTGGATGGGAACCTAGATGGCTTCCGGATATCCAAGATTGTGAGGATCATTCTGCTCAATCTGCTAGAAATGGGTATTCTGTAGGTCCATCTATGAGACGTGGTCATCCTGATGATCCAGGTCCTAGCAAAAAAGCCTTTTCGAGTACAGCTAAAAAAGATTCTTACAAGAATGAAGTAATGGGTCCTGAATCTAAATGTGAATCTAGGTCCCCATTGCTAGACTGCAGTTTATGTGGTGCTACTGTGAGAATCTGGGATTTCATAACTGTTTCTCGTCCTGTTCGTGTAACCCCCAACGGCATGGAGATCCCAGAGAGTAGTAAAAAGATATTTTTAACTCGTGGTGTGAGTGCTGCCAGTGGAATTAGTGGGTGGGTTGGTACAAATTGTATGGAGAAAGAACAGACTGAATATCATGATGAAGCTGCTACTATAGTCGAGGGAAAGCTCACATCAGATAAAGGTGTGGATTTGAATCTAACTATGGCTGGTGGTTTGTCATCTGGACTTGTTCATCTGCCCGATTCCTCTCAGCAATATGGTGATGCTGACTTGGGAAAAGATCTGATGATTGGACAACCTTCAAACAGCGAGGTTGGTGATCGAGCTGCTTCCTATGAATCACGAGGACCAAGTACCCGTAAGCGGAGCTTGGATGAGGGTGGTAGCACTGTGGATAGACCTGTTTTGAGGATGCAGCGGGCAGATAGTGTCGAGGGAACGGTTATTGACCGTGATGTTGATGAGGTTGATGATGGTAAGCAGTATTCAGCTGGGCCTTCAAAGCGTGCTCGTGAGCCTGATGTTTTTGAAAGGTGTGGGTCTTCATTTCGGAGAGATTCATCTGGTGCGGGCCCTAGTAACTCGCAAGGCATTGAGATTGAAGCAGATGATAGAAGAATTGATTTATCTCATGAGAATGACCAAGTTCTTCGCTTTCCGGCTACTAGGGACTCGACACATGCATCCTCTGTTATTGCTATGAACACTATTTGTCATAGTGCAGATGATGATTCGATGGAAAGTGTTGAAAATTTTCCTGGAGATGTTGATGATATAAATTGTCCTTCTGGGGCAATGCCTAAGATTGCTGATGTGATTGACACTTCAGACCTGAATTATAGTAATCAAGCTCAACAAAGTGCCTGTTTTCAACCAGCTGTTGCGCGGACTGGTGGAGAAATGGGTACTAGTAGCACAAACGATGACGAAGTACTGAACACAGATACAGTTACTGTGCAGGCAAGAGATGGTCCTAGTATAGGTATTAGTGGTGGAAGTGTTGGAATGGGTGCTAGTCATGAAGCTGAGATTCACGGGACTGATAATTTTGTGAATAGATCTGACAGTGGTGTTGGTGACGTTGAGCCGATAGCAGAAGTAGTTGAAAATCAGGGTCAAACAGGAGAGTTTGCCCCAAAACATGGGTCCAGAGATGATTTTGTTGAAGAGATGGATAGAGAGGATCCTCATGGTGATAGCCAAGATGTTGTGTCACGTTCAATGGGGAGGGCAGACAGTGGCTCAAAAGTAGTTGGTTCAACGAAAGCAGAATCTATTGAAAGCGCCGAAAAGATCAGTGTGATGCAAATTTTAGCCCAAGAAACTAGTGTTCACCCTTCTCTATCTTGCAATGCTATTGTGTACTCAGGCATTGAAGCATCCAAAGAAGAAGTTTCTCAAGGAGACAAACGGTCACCTGCTGATGAGGGTGCATGTCCTGAGTCAGCATATGTCATGGCCAATGGGATAGGTAAGCTGCCTTCCCTTGAATTTGGTTCTTCATAATAACTGATATGCATTATCTTTACATCCAGCAAGACCATATTTCCATTTTGTTTATGACTTCACTGTTCTGAAAATAGTTCACGTTCTCACTAAGCCTACTTCTATCTTCGTGTGAAATCGAAAAAAATGTCTACTATCTTGTTCATATAAAAAAACAATGTGATGATGCTGTCTGTAGTCTGTACGCATAAATTCCATAGCATTTACAAAACTAGCCGTTGCGCGAGTTTGTTCAAGGTCAGTTTGTTCTTAGAGGGGTGTATGCGCAAGGTTATTCATTGGTATTTGTACAAGAAAATTCAAAGCCTATATCATTAACATGTTATCCCTATTTCAAGCCTAACTATAGTACAAAACCTATAGCATTATCAAAACAAAACCTCTATGTAATAAGGGGCCGTTTGGTTTGGGGAAATAATCAACGGGGATGGGAATCAACATCCTTCATTGCCATTGATGTTGTTTGATTGTTGTTTTTTCCCATTCCATTAACTTATAGAATTATTAAAACAAAACCTTTGTTTTACTAATAAGTAATAACCAAGTCTGTACCATTTGCGTTATGACGGAAATGAATGTTTTTCAACAAATAATCCATGAGCACTAGAAAAAGAAGCATGGTTCAAACTCATGAATCCCCAGGTTCTAAAGGTTATAAAAATTCAAATTAAAGGGATAGAATTAAATCAATCAAATACCTCAAAAGTTCAAATGAAGAAATGAGAAATCCAATCGCTGTAGTGGTCGTTTTTTGGTCAGCTCCCAAACCATACAATTCTGAAATCAACAAAACAGCCAAAATTGAAACCCAACTTTTGTTTTAGAAACATCAAATCACCTTTACCAAATGATGATGAATGAGGAGCCACTGTCGTGGTAGGATGAAGAAAGAGGCAGTTATCAATTAAGCAGATATAGCACGACAACAATGGCCGAGATTTTAGAGGCGAGTGAAAGCCACCACCCGAATCCTCCTCGGTTTCCTTTGTGGCTGGTGATGGTGGTTCAAAATCGACTTGGATGGTTGTGGTGGTGTTATCTCTGAAAAGAGGCAACTGGACAAGGGTTGCAGGTTTGTTAATAGGCAGGAAGGGTGTTAGGTGGAGATCAGAAGAAGGGATAGATTGAAGAGGCAAGGGTGGCAGTAGAGATCCGGAAGGGTTGCCATGGGAGGATTGGGAGAGAATGTGGATGGAACATTAGGGTTGCCATGGGTGGGTTGTGAGATAAAAAATGTGGATGGAACATTTAAGAACGAGTTGAAAAATATCTGGGTGCAATGATGCGTGTTGTGTTAATGAGTGAAATGGCGCACTGTGTGCTACTGTTCATTTGAACAGTATTCTCCGTACTCGTTCTTAATATTATAAGGATTATATCATTTGATTCACTAGATGTTTAAATTCCTCCACCATTCCGGCAGATTTCTTTGAATTTCCAAAAAGTGTTGTATTTACTCAAGATCCTGAATTCCTGATACAGTGGGGGACATTAAGTCACAAATTGTGTAAGACCAGTGTGTATTTCTTATTTTTAGTGTGTTCTTGTTGAATATCTTCCCTGCACATTATAGCTCCCTTCCCTTTCTTGTTGACAATCTGAATGGGTAATCTGTTCTCGGTGCTGAAATGTATCCCATATATGGAATCAGTGAAGAAATTAGTGAAACAGGGGAATTTTTACAGCCCAAGTGTCAGTTATCTGGAAAATATAGTGGTGCTTTTTCTTTATGTCTACATAATTGCTTGTTGACCTTTAACTGACATGGTGCATTAAATCTGATCAATACATGCAGGGATTCCGAATGGGGCAAGTAACTTTGAAGGTGTTGAATTTGATCCAATTAAGCATCACAATAGTTTTTGTCCATGGGTGAATGGTGATGTTGCCGCAGCTGGCTGCAGCATTGGTGCCAGTTCCTCAGCAGGTGCTGTAGCTCTCTGTGGCTGGCAGCTTACTCTTGATGCTCTGGACACTTTTCAATCCATTGGGCATATTCCAGTTCAGGCTGTGGAATCTGAGTCCGCTGCATCACTTTACAAGGTATACCTCCTGCATTTGGCTATTTTGAGCTGATAATATGTAATTTAGATCTAACTTTGGTAGGGAGAACTTATCATGTTAACACGTATTACACTTTTTTTTTCTTTTTCTTTTTCTTGTTTTGCTGATCAGATCTTTATTGTATGAACCTTTTCTGAATCTTTGATCTTAATGCTGATTAATTCTTATGTACTTTGGTCAGTGTTGTCTTGATATTGCTAACGGCCTTGGTTATGTTAATGTGATGTAATTTCGTTGCCTGAATTTGCTTGAACACAGTGGAGCTTTCTTTGTTTGTACGTTAAAGGAAAAGGGACCATAATAGCTGTGGACTCTATTATGCATCTCAGCTTCTGCTGCAAACTAAGTTCATCTCTTATTGTTGCTATATATATATATGATTAATATAAAATGATTTTCTGTTTCAATTTTTATGCTGACATGAGCTGAATTATTCTCTCTAGGATGATCAACTGGCTTCTGGCCATAAACTTTTGGCACACCATTCCTTTAGCAAAAGCCGTGGGCAGAGCTGAGTGATATAGCAATGAAGGTAAAGATGCCAAAAATTCTTCTTTTTGATGTTATATATCCCAATCTTGTATTCCGGTTAGGTTGTTCCTGCAATTTTTTGGCTCTCAAGAATATTTTTTTCCCCTCATGAACGGTCTCAACAAATCTTGTTGCATTTTTCACGTTTGACAATTTTCTCCGCAGTGTTGCACTGGCATGGTTTGATGTCATATTTTTTTATAATGGATGCTGCTGCTGTGATGAGTGAGATTCACTAGCGTTACAGAGGACAACACCTGTGTAATATCCTGTTATCCCCATATTGGGAAGCTTTCTTGTTATCGTTGACAGAGATAAATAATAAATAGATACTCCTCAGGAATACGCAAGATTTTTTCAGTCTGCTATTGTTCGATTGTTCAATATCTTTATGTAGTTATAATATTGTTTAACTTATTTCCAGTTAGACATTATAATTTTTCCCCTATGATAACAATGTTGATGTATTTGCATGAATTCGCAAGGATTTTGGATCATATATTAAAATAAACACAGGGATTGATGTTGTATAGCACTAGTTGGCTGTGTAAATTTTCCGGTGAATGAAAAGTTGTTATAGCCTTTCAAATACTATTTGATATTGAATGGATATTGAAATACACCCACTGTAAAATAAAAATTATTGTATAATGTCCAATTTGACCTAATTATTTGGTAACTTGAAAATCATTGAAGATTTTGAACAAATAACTTTAGATATATCCTATAATAAGTTATGTATTCATTAAAATTTAGCTTTTAAGCATTAGAAAGTAAGGTCATGTTCTCTTCGTCTTATTTTTGCTTATCTGAACTTATTTTTGCTGAACTGAACTTATTTTTGTTAATCAGAACTTATATTTGCTGATCTGAACTTATTTTTGCTAAACTGAACTTATTTTTGCTGATCTGAACTTATTTTTGCTAAAAATAAGTAAAAATAAGACGAGGAGAACAGGGCCTAAGTGTATGTTAAAACTTTTACACTTCAGGAAGGAAATGAAGGAAAGGAAATTGAAAGGAAAATATATAGTATATGTTTTGCTATGTTATTTTAATGTTGGTAAAGGAAGGAAATATTACAATTTAATTAATAAAAATAACATCTCCATCGGCAATTATTATACGACACATTATTTTAATCTTTCATTTTGTTTATTCATAATTTTGTGTTAACCTAATTTGTTTATATCAATATTGAATATTTTGGTGTAGTCAATAAATACTGCGAAAATACTTGTATTATAGTTCAAGAAATAGATTTTCCGTAACATGAAAACCATTAGGTGCAAAATTATTACTCAAGTTATTACCTAAAAATAACCATAACAAACCATAATAGAAAAAAAAAAAAAATCACAGAGGGAAGTTTATGAAGTGGAGGGAAATTTTTATGTGATTGGTGGAAAAATAAATGTCAAATTTTTTTTCCTCCCTCCCAAATCCCTTCAATATTAGGAGGAAAGGAAACTAAAATTTTGTTAAAGCAACTTTATTGCCATTTTTCGTTTTTTTCCTATCAAATCATTTGTAACTTTTTATATCAAACATGAGAAAGTGACATATTTCCTTCGATTTTCTTTCTTTTCTCCTCAATTCCTCCCTACCAAACAAGCTGTTAAGCTTTGGAACTTTAAAACTATAACTCAAATTTAATTATAATTGAAAAAAGTGTAACTTAAAACAAGTTTTAAATTAATTATTGTATATCGAATATTTATGAACTTTGACTTTGGTATATACTTTCTCCGCTTCAAAATGTTTGTTACGTTTCCTTTTATATTGTTTTCTTTTGTTTGTTAAATTTACAATTTTTATATTTATATCAAAAATTCCAATGATTGTAAATTGAAAGCAATAATTGTTGCAAAGTCATAGTCATTTTTTTCTTACTTGTGATTCATTAATTTAATTAAAATATCAATTAAATCATCATGAATATTAATTATAACATTGAAATCAATCTTTTTTCCGATTAAATTAATATGAAGTATATATTAACCATACTAACCAAGTCATAAATATGTGTGCAAGATTTCAAATATAGGCATACATCAATCATTTTGAAACGAAAGGAAAACGGATGGAGTAGATAATTTAAAACGCTAATAGTCTTTCAAATACCATCTGATATTGGTCGTTCCCTTGACAATGTCAAATTTTAGTCAATTTCCATTGGGTTTTGTGTCAAATATCAAATTTACAACACTCATGAGAATTTTTGTGCTTGATGTCAAGAAGCAAAGAACCAAAACATTGGAAAAATTAATAGAAATAATCCAAATTATTGGGTATCTTTTTAATTTAAATCAAATTAAGGTTTAAGTCTGACTAATCTCAACTATAATAGGTATTTTCTCAGATTGATGCTAGTTTACTTTCAACCTTTTAAACAAGTAAACACTCAAGTGACCCCCACTGATTAGGGAATTAGATTCATTTAAATGAATTAAGTCTTCCTTGACAACCTTATTAACGTTTTAATTTTAACCTATCATCTATCTTTCTAATGTGCATTTAAGAGGAGAAAAGCGAAAGAAGATAAGCAGTAGTTAAAAACTTAAAATTGATGTTCATTTGAGGAGAAAAAAACGTTATGAAGAACACAGAAGCATTGGCCCGNAATGTCAAATTTTTTTTCCTCCCTCCCAAATCCCTTCAATATTAGGAGGAAAGGAAACTAAAATTTTGTTAAAGCAACTTTATTGCCATTTTTCGTTTTTTTCCTATCAAATCATTTGTAACTTTTTATATCAAACATGAGAAAGTGACATATTTCCTTCGATTTTCTTTCTTTTCTCCTCAATTCCTCCCTACCAAACAAGCTGTTAAGCTTTGGAACTTTAAAACTATAACTCAAATTTAATTATAATTGAAAAAAGTGTAACTTAAAACAAGTTTTAAATTAATTATTGTATATCGAATATTTATGAACTTTGACTTTGGTATATACTTTCTCCGCTTCAAAATGTTTGTTACGTTTCCTTTTATATTGTTTTCTTTTGTTTGTTAAATTTACAATTTTTATATTTATATCAAAAATTCCAATGATTGTAAATTGAAAGCAATAATTGTTGCAAAGTCATAGTCATTTTTTTCTTACTTGTGATTCATTAATTTAATTAAAATATCAATTAAATCATCATGAATATTAATTATAACATTGAAATCAATCTTTTTTCCGATTAAATTAATATGAAGTATATATTAACCATACTAACCAAGTCATAAATATGTGTGCAAGATTTCAAATATAGGCATACATCAATCATTTTGAAACGAAAGGAAAACGGATGGAGTAGATAATTTAAAACGCTAATAGTCTTTCAAATACCATCTGATATTGGTCGTTCCCTTGACAATGTCAAATTTTAGTCAATTTCCATTGGGTTTTGTGTCAAATATCAAATTTACAACACTCATGAGAATTTTTGTGCTTGATGTCAAGAAGCAAAGAACCAAAACATTGGAAAAATTAATAGAAATAATCCAAATTATTGGGTATCTTTTTAATTTAAATCAAATTAAGGTTTAAGTCTGACTAATCTCAACTATAATAGGTATTTTCTCAGATTGATGCTAGTTTACTTTCAACCTTTTAAACAAGTAAACACTCAAGTGACCCCCACTGATTAGGGAATTAGATTCATTTAAATGAATTAAGTCTTCCTTGACAACCTTATTAACGTTTTAATTTTAACCTATCATCTATCTTTCTAATGTGCATTTAAGAGGAGAAAAGCGAAAGAAGATAAGCAGTAGTTAAAAACTTAAAATTGATGTTCATTTGAGGAGAAAAAAACGTTATGAAGAACACAGAAGCATTGGCCCGAGAAAGATGATGAAGTACTGAGGAGAAATAATTTGATTAGTCAAGAAGTGACCGGTTCAGCAATAAGTTAGGATTAGTCATATTTAAATGCTAGTTCAGATTAAATTGAGAAGACACCTCATAGTTGGGATTATCGACGTTAATTTTTCCGAAATATTGTGCGACTTAGGAAATTGAAATTTTTGTTATTAGGGGAAAATTCATTATTTAGTCGGTGATGAGGGGGAAAATTTTGTTATCGTGCATTATATAGGAGTGAATGAAATTTTTTTAAGTAAATTTTTTTTTTTTAATATTCCTTACCTTTTTTGAGTTTTAGCAAATATGAAATTTTATTGACAGTAATACTAATGCTAGCTATTTGAATATGGTGTACACAATAGTTCATTGTTTCATTTTCTTATATCATAAAAAATTAATTTAATAAAGAAAATTATGTTGATTTGCTTCTCATTTATTAGAGCATCAACATTAATTAATCTCCTCATAATTAATCTCTCCTTACCTCCTCATAACTTGGAAAACACTAACTTTGTTTCTATTTTTACTTTTTATTTTGTTTTATTTTATTTATTTATTGAGTTTGATGAATTGGAAAGATGGGTATAGAAGTCGGTATTGGGTAGGGGTGTTCAAATCCGGAAACCGGTTAAATTCCTATTCGAATTTTCGGAATGGAAAATTAATTCCGGTTCTGATCCCGAAAAACTGGAACTCCGAAAATCTGGATTATCCGGAATGGAAAATCGGAATTCCGGTTCCGAATTTAGTGAAGTTTGTATTTTTGTTCAATAGCTCCATAATTCCACATATCAATGTAATGCAATAAAAAATAAAAAATACAAGGCTAAAAGCCTAAAATTTGCCATGCAAGGCTCAACAAGTGAACAATTTTAAATAAGTTTAATATTACAAAATAAAGTTCAAAGGGGAAGGGAGAACAAAATTAGAACCACGTCAACCGAGGGAGGGGATAAAAATTACAACAAATCAACAAATGGAAACTTGATGATTCTTCAAAGTCCATCACAACATCATATCCATTGTCTTGTCTATTATGACAAGTTAAATCCTTCAAGCCTACAAAACAATGAAGCATAACCCATTCTGTCAACAATCTACATCAAGTGGAGTTAACATTATTAAAAAAATAAAAGCTAAAACAAAAAAGTGTAAACATAATAACCTTCGTCCATTTCTTCCAAAATCTTTAAGTTCTCTTCAATCACTAGTGGCATAGAAGCAGTACGTAGCCAATCATTTGAACAAGCTAAAGCTTCAACCATATTTGGAGTCAATGAAGTTCGGAAATCTTCTAGCACACAACCCCCCATACTAAAAGCCAACTCCGATGCTACGATAGAAATAGGTATGGCAAGCACATCTTTAGCCATCTTGTGAAGAATAGGATACCTCTTTTGTTGATCTTTCCACCAAGTTAGGATATCAAAGTTTTGACTCTTTGGCTCTTTTACTTCTTGGAGTTATTTTTCTAACTCAGATTTTGTCTCACTAGTTTCCATGCAACCCGTGTCCCTTTGAAACTTTGATGTCATCAATTCCTCGAGGTTAATTTTTTTCCTGCACCCCTCTAGTTCTAGTCTTATCAACATCTTGAGTTATAAAGTTGGAAGTAGATGAAGTAGAAGTAGAAGTAGAGGTAGATGCTTGAGCTAGTTTTCTTTGGTTGAGACATGGAAGCTGCATCATAGTGAAAAAAAGAGTCTTAAACAAGCTTAATCTTAGAGGTCAAAAGATTAGCTTTTGCTGTTGCTTCATAATTATTGATGAGGTCGTCACAAGCCTATCAAAAATAAAACCTAACAAAACCTCCTAATAATATAGTAGGGTAAGTCAGGGTCGATCCCACATAGAAGGTTCAATCAAACAATGTTCGCTATAAATAACTACTAGTAGAGTCGGCTAAAATTAAGGAGATTGAGACATTGATCTAAAACTATAAACTAATAACTAAAAACTATAAATAAAAAGCTCTAGAGTAAAGTATCACCACTAATATGAACTAATGTAGTCATCAATCTCCCCCCAAACTAATTAGAATAAACTTAACAGGATAGATGCGCCCTAAAAGTACCAAGAATCTCTTTCGATCGATTAATGGCTTCCCTAATAATGCAATCGTACCTATTTTCATGGAGTCATGCATATTAAAAACATTACGAATAGCATCCTAAAAATCCTAGCAAGTAATATTCACTATTTTCATGTCATTAAACCTACTTTTGATTAGGGTTCTAAAATCGATCGTTTGTCAACTTTCGTTGCGAACCTAATCACATTCAATAAATACTATTTCTAGTCAAATATTGATAATCAAGCTAACCCTAACAAAGATGAATAACAAACTAATTAAATTGGAAAATTGAATTAAATCATAGCATATAATTCATATTAGGGTTTAAGTTAATCCTAGATTAATACTACTCGAACATAACTAAGCAAAACAAATTAAAGAGCAACAAGATTCACACAAGGAAATTTTGAATAAGAGTAATACCAAAACTAAACTTATGAACTATCATTAAACCAAAAGTTAAAAACAAAGGAAAGAAAGATACAATGAGATGTAGCATTCCTGTCGTCATAAGAACCGGCCCCGCCTCCCCCCCC
>PYUH01003998.1:0-62237 GCA_016808085.1 Suaeda aralocaspica | reverse complement strand
TGTCCGAAAGAATTATCTTGATTAAGCGTTTGCAAACAATCAATTTAAGTCCATAACATAATAACGCGATAAAGCAGGTAAATAAATAGTGAACAACAACTTAAAATCATAAACATGATGTTTTAGGGCTCTCGGGAAACGTACCACTTCTCCTTGAAGATGGTCTTCGTCGAGATTAATGTGGGCGGAGTTTTCGAATTATTGGTTTCGTATATTATAAAATTTGTAGCCACTTTTTAGTAAAATAAATAGCAAATAAAATATAAATAATTATAATAAAAAAAAGGTTGTTAAAAGTAATACTCGGATTATTAAGTATGAGGAAGAAAGTGAGTTAAAAAAATGTGTTGAGAAACGAAGGAAATGAGGTTTCATAACAGCGTGGGAACCCTAATCGCGTGGGCTGCTACGTGGTACGCCGTATCACCTTGCCAGTAGCGCAGGAAACCCTACAACGCTACTAGGGGGTACGCTGTTAGTCTAGTCACGCTGAGCTGTCAACGTGACTAAATTAACCGCGCTACGTTTTTGAAACATCTTTTCTTTCTTTTTTTTTTGTTTATGTTTATTGTATTTATTTATTAAGATTTATTTATTTATTTAATATTATTATTACTTATTATTTTTATTTATTATTTCTTTTTTGATTCTTATTTTTTTGTTTTGTGTCATTTATTCACATGTGAGGCATTTGGTCCTGTCCTGAAATGAATGGATTATTTTTAAGCCAAAGTACTCCGATTATCCAATCTTATAGAGAAAGATTGTTTTACATCATAGAGTCCTGCCGCGGGACAGGGGGACTCAAATTAGGTGTCTACAGTTAGCCCCCACTTTGATTGAGTCTGAGTAAGACGACAATCAAAGTATGCGCGAATCGTTTTTCGAGGCTTTATCCAGGAGCCAGCGAGAGCTCCTCATTAACCAATGGGCGTAGCAAATTTGTAGGAGCAAAGGCTCTCGAACTGAAATCAAAAAGATTTTAATAAATTCGCTTATTTATCATAAACACTTAGCAATAAATAGTATTTAGATTTGGGGTGATAAGCTTCTTTTGACTGAAATAAGGTAAATATCGTCATTATACTATTTTAACTAAATTCGCTTATTTACTGAAATTATTGAAAAGAATATATAAATGCTCTTATCTATTCTATTTGGTGAAAATTCGTTTATTTACTGACATTATTGAAAAAAATGATAATAAATTCGTTAGTGATATTACTATTTTGGAGTATAAATTCGCTTATTTACTGAGAGTATTGAAAAAATGTATAAATTCGCCTTATTTATTATATTGAGTAAATTTCGCTATTTACTGAAACTATTCGAAAAAATGTCATAATTTTGCTATTCTGAAATTAATTGAAAAAAGAAAAATTCGCTTTGCTTACTATTTTGCGTAATAGCTGTCTAGTGTTACTGAAATTTTGTCATAATTCGCTTATTCTGATACTTAGAAATGAAATAAAAGTATCTTGATGGAGAAAATTTAAGTGTAAAGGAGAAGGATAAATAAGAGAGAGAAGTAGTTTAGGAGATAAAGAACGGTTTTGGAAGTATGAGATGAGTAGAAGAACATAGAGTCAGAGGATCGTTTTTTAGAGGAGAAAAAAAGGTTTTCTAGAAAAGATGTGTGAGCGCGACAGGTTTTATCAGATGCGGCCATGTAAGCTTTACAAGTTTAATAACGACTGACAGCTGGCGTGACACAGAGTGTCACGCGGCTTCAACTAGCCCGGTTGACTTGTCACTCGGTTGCATTCAACGCGACTTGCTGAGCCTGCTAGCGCTAACACTCGTTTTTGTTTTTTTTTTTTTTTATCAAATATTGGCTATCTAAAATTAAGTCCAATAGTCTAGCAGATTGTTTTTTTATTCATCATGGAGTCTACCACCACGGGACCGAGGACAATTATATTCTACAGTTACCCCCACTTGATTGTCTGAAGTAGACGAAAATCAAAGTATCTCGAATCGCTTTTCGAGACGTCCATATGCGGAACCGATGCTCCTATTAACCAATGGGTTCATCAGATTTAGAAGAGCAATGGCTTCCAAACATAAAAAACCTTTTGTTTTCGAAATTGGGAATAGTTATTATTCTAATAATCGACTTTCTAATTTGAAATCGAGAATATAGAAATGAGTTTTAATAATTCGTTTATTTATTAAAACATGGTAAATTCAATTTTATAAGCAAAGTAATATATTAGTCTATTATTACTATCTAGAAAGTATTTACTAAAATCTCTGAACACAAAGGGACTAAATGCGCATTATTTATTACTATTTTTAGTAATTCGCTTATTTACTAAGAAGATTTGAAGAAAAGGGACAAATCTAATCATGTTAGGCTCCTTAAATTGATTTTAATAACGGTTTGAGTTAAATTAATTAGTTTTTTTTTTGTGATTCACTAACAATTTAATGCTTTTTTTGTGAATTTTGTAATTGATATTTTTGTGTGATTCTAAATGTAATTTCTGTATGGTTAAGAGGAAATTAGTAATGGCCGCCTATGGGCTAACCAGACGCACTCCGTCATGTTAGTACCTTCGCCCCCGAGTCCAATCTTTGGTTCGCTCGACCACAACTTGGAGTCATCCCCATGGGATCGGAGATGATTTCCGTGCAATTTAAACAAACGTCCCTTATTCGAGTCCCATTCGTATCGAATCTAAATACACGGTTTATGAGTTTAGTTCCTAAAACTCATTGGCGACTTCTTACTAGCATCGTCAGTATTCGTATATTATTATCTCACTCGAAGAAAAAAAGCAAAAAAAAACACAAAAGTAGCGTAGCGCGACACACTTTGTCACGCTAACGTCGCAGCGTCACAAAGTCTGTCGCGCTGCACTTGTAGCGTGACAAGCTTTGTAGCGCTGCACAGTCAGCGTGACAAACTCTGTCACGCTACCACGCTAGCGCGACTGAAATTTTGCGCTCCTGTTTTTTTGCAAAATACTTCTAAAAAAGTCCATTTCACCTTTCCTTAAGCCAATTTTTTAGGTCTAACTTGAACTATGGACGGTTTGGGAAAGGTGAACAAAAAATTTTGGGACCCTAAAATCCGGGGCCCCTACAGAACCAAAGTCTTAAAAAGCAGAACATAAAGCTTTTGATCCAAAGAGAAATACAGAAAACTAGCAACTAAAGAACAACTTTTTATTATCATGAAATCAACAAAACTTCTCCAAACTTCATCTATTTCACTCATTACTTCATCTTCCAAATTTCAATTTTATCTTCTCCAAACTACCTTAACTACTTAATCTCTTTCTCCCTCTTCTCCAAACTATTTTTACTCAAAGATTTCAATTTCCTAATCTCATGAATAAGACATAATATCGGTTAATTTAAAAAAGTAAACATAAAAATTGTAAAAAATAAAATTAAAACAACTTGAGATTGAACAGTGGAGACCGGTGTGGTCGTGGCGACTACAGTGGTGGACGGAGCAGCGACGACTTCACTCTTTGAAACGAAACAAATTGAAGAAGAGATATGATGAATTGAAGAGATATGATGTGGTAATATTATGGTGATGCTGAAACAATCGAAAACGAAGATGAAGATGATGATGATGAGAAAGTTTGTTTTTTCTCTCTTCACTATTTTCTCTCTCCTAATTGATGGTGGGTCAAACATAATTCATGTTTGTTTAATCAGATTTAATCTAAAGCATTGATCTATATCTTCTAAATCCTACAGTCTATATTTAAGTTTTTTAGTTTTCAATTTTTATGGGGTTTTTAGTGGATTATATATATATATATATATATATATATATTTTTTTTTATAGGCTTAGCTAGTTAAATGGGCTTTAGAAGATAAACCCAACATGTGAGCAAATCTTGCGTTAAACAAGCAAAACAGGATGATCCGCAAGCTGTCTATGGTTAGCTGAGAAGACCGCAAGTGGGTTGCGACACTTGCTGTCCAATCGTCCTTTCTTGAGAAAGTAATAATACGGCCACAACCATGTCATGGCATATAGATTTTGGCCACACTCCGGGTGTGGAGTAGGATGTTCACTTCTTCTTTTTGCTAGAATTGGTCATAATAAAGCTACGAACATCCTCTTGCTTTGCATGCTAAACAACTAAGGAATATGGAAATTGTCTCAAGGCTCAAATCCCATCAAATACCTACAAAACAAAGGAAAACATACCCGAGAAGAGTAATATTGAAATATAAACAATAATAGCTCAAATAGGTTAGAAATATTGAGGAAACACTATAAAATATGATCAAGTATAGCACATAAATCCTTTATAATATCGTGTTAACAATTATCATTCACCATCCACTCAAATAACTCATTTTATGGCGAGGATCTAAAACGACAACCACAAACAGTAAGACATTGATGTTTTCAACATTTCCATAGTATTTCTCATACTTTTCTTTCATGTTTATAGCCATGTTCTTAATACCTTCATTTTGATCTCCTAAGTTACTCTTAATCATCAAGTTAGTTCCATAAATCTCATGCACATAAGAGTTGCAAGTGACATATCGAGAACCTGATAACCTCAATATTGCATCATAGAAGATGTTCAAGAAAGGTAACAAAGAGGAGGCCACCCTCTTCCAATCATCTTCACTTGGACCACCACCAATTTTTATTAATTCTTTAAAACAATTAGAATCTTTCATGAGCAAGCAATCAAAAGCCTTTTTGAATTTTATAGCAGATTTAAGCATTAGAAATGTAGAATTCCACATTGTTTCAACATCCAAACAAACAAGACTTTTACTCTCCAAGTTTTCTTCCTTTATACATTCTTTAAATTCTAAAAGTCTAGCAGGCGAAGATCTAACATACCTAACAAGAGCACGGATTTTCATAATTGACAAGTCAAGTTCTTTTAAACCCTCTCTCACAATCAAGTTTAACACATTTCCGCACATCGCACATGCAAATATTGACCGTCCAGCACACTAGACTCCTAAATATTAAGCCTTCTCCTTAAGTAATCAATTACAAGATCATTAGAAGACGCATTATTCACAGTCACAGTCAAAATGTTTTTTAAACCGCATTCATTCAAACATTTCTCAACAGTTCTACCAATGATTGCCCCAGAATGGCCGGTTATTTGTTGCTGCTATAGAATTACCCCATTCGTTCAAACATTTTTTAAATCCTTAATTTCTGCTACGGTATTTGCTGCGGTAAAAAACCGGAACAAAAAGCTTGGTTTTGACCGCATCAAATATCTTTTTGTTTTTGTACTAGTGATAGGACAAAAAGTTAATAATTCTCTTATGAACACCCTATTATCATCAATTAAATGAGCTGTCAAACACATGTAACCTAAGTTTTGTCTAGAAGTCCAACAAATAGTAGTCAAGCAAATCTTAGGATTTAGATTCTTAAACACATCTTTCATTTCATTTCGTTTTTGAAGAAAAAGACCATAACGTACAATCTCTAGTGATTGTAGTGCGTGAAGGAGGAAGAAATTGAGGATTTAAAGCTTTACAAAATGCATGAAAACCTTCATGCTCAACAAAAGAAAATGGTAGCTCATCCACAATAATCATTTTTTAGCAAGTTCGTCTACAAAAATCATGATCAAATTGCCAAAGTTTAGGAACTGTGTAAGTTTGAGTGGTTTCATCAGGATTCATTAATGTTTTTGTCTCTAAGTCAATTCTTTTTTGGCTCATAACCATGTTGGGTTGATACTTTTGTACACCTTCTAACATGATTTGATAAGGGAGCAGTGCCATTTTTACTATCAGATCCAACGTGAGCATTGCAATACTTACATTCAGCAATGGGAGGATCATAACCACTACTACAGGAATGGACTATTGCGACGCTCAAAATTAGGTTCCTGCGACGCAAAAAAGCGCCGGAAGATCCTTTACCGACGCTTGCAAAAGTGCCGCACAAGTGGATGCCGCAAGGACCTGCAGCGGCGCAATTTGACAACGTCGGTATAGCATAATAAAAGCGCCGCGACTTTTACCTGATGCTTTAGCATCTTTTAGAGGCACTTCTTAGAGGCACTAATAAGCGCCGCCATAGTATAGTAGGTTCATAGCTTATTAGCCTAATGCGATACTTGAAAGCGCCGCAATAACTATAATGTTTCACTATTACACAATCTATAAAGGCGCTATTAAGCGTCGCAAGAGGCAAGGTGCCGCACTTTTTGACCCCATATATCCATCGCAGTTTTAGCGTCGCAATTGTGCATATGTCATTTCAACTTGTTATTTTTCTATTAAGAAATCTAACAGCAGCAGAATTTGTATAGAGAAGGATTCAACACACCAAAAAGAAACTAAAAATCAAACTCAATAAATTGTTATGAATAACAAACATTGAAATATTTTCAAGTACCTAAAACCATTCCAAAAAGCTATTGCTTAAATCTATACATTAAAACATTATTCATGCCACATAAATCAGTCCATGTAGAAGTTCAATGATACTTTGAATGACGCCCATATGTGATTATGAATTTGCCTCCGTGAGATATCTTTTGAGTTGCAAGCATAACCTATATCAATTGAAAATTTCCATTGTTAGGCCTACATAAATGACATAAAACAAAGGTATCAAATTTATTTGCAACATCAATCTAAACTTTGGCCAAGAGCATAAAAATCAAACTTAAAACCATGGATCAGAAAGTACTTTTCCCAAAACATCAGATAATTAGTCACAAATTTGTTTGTTTGACAATCAACACAAAGTAATAAATTATGAATTTTCAATAGAAATTTCGGCAGAGTCTCCTTTGTAAATTGGATGAACCATCCCAAAACGGGACTATTTATAGCCTGTAACCTGTTTCAAACATATCCAAGAACGAACCAACAATCCAATCATGAATCTAGGGAATCACCCAAACAACCATTGTTTTTCCGGTATCCACAATTATAAGGAATCAAGTAACAAAGAACAAATCAATTAGAACTGATACACAGTTGCTTGTGTCAAGTCAAGCCAAAAAATTCAAATACCACCATTATTTTTAGAGAGGAAGCAACAGTTCATCTCATAACCACAACCAAATAAATTGATACGAGAAGTATATAAGAGGAATTGTATTTACCTAGTTAGGATCAGAATTTTCATGCTCTTCCTCCGATTCGAACTCATCAGAATCAGATGTGCTAACATTAGATTCAGATTCATCTGAGAAGGTAATGTTATGATCTTCCAGCTTTCTCTTCACTTTAATAATAGTTTTGCCTTGCCTTCTCACAAGATTTGTCAATCTTTCGACCTTCCCCTTTAATTGGCGAAAATAATGCATAAATGCTACTTCATCCTCAGTGGACATGTTTAGATTAGTGCATGACCGGGGTATAGAAGGCTCTCCTACGTCTGATGGCTTAACACCTAATCCTAAACCACGAACACGGCCAAATTGATCTTTTCCCAACACTTGTGAAACTGGATCATCATCTAAGTTTTCTTTGTCCCCTTGCTCTGTTATAATTTTCTTGATCTGATTCTACAAAGCACAAACAATTATGTGATTAGCAATTGCAAAATGGAACATAAATTTTGAAAATAAGAAATTCAGAAGAAAAAAAAAAACAGACCGTTATATCTGCTTCTGATTCATGCTTGTGGCATTCTATATAAGTTTGAGTTCGTGATGGGCTCTTGTTCAATCTTTTTTTCTAAGCATTCAAAAAAATACAAATCACAAGCAAAAAAATAAGGATGACAAGTCAAAATTAAGTAATCAAAACATGTCCAATTTAAAGGATGTAAACATCTATCATACCAACTCTTCACGAACACGAGCATGACTCTTAGTACCAGTGGTATGAATCGGCTTTACTTTAGCCTTGCTATGTGATTCTTTACTACGCTTGCTTCTTTTCTGTGAAATTAGTGCAAGAGATTTACAGTCAATTGGAATTATTTAGCACCAATACCAGTTTTGATAATAATAAAAAGAACATAACCCTGCACAAATTTACCTTTCCTTCCTCTGACCTCCAGAAATTAACAAGGCTAACCCATTGATCATATAGAACATCAGGATCTGGGCAATTATCATACAGGGTGTTGACGTCAGTATCATCATCGTACCCTCTCCCTTTCAAGTTGCATTTGTGATCTCTCCATTTGTGCCCAATAGATTTCAGTATCCATTTCTCAAGTGATTTCGGGTAGAGAAATCGCCTCTATATGAATATAAAGACGGATTTTAAAAATTATAACAATAAGATGTAAATATGTTTCGTTCAACTTATCGTATATATATATTAATAACAACAACAACAACAACAACAACAACAACAACAACAACAACAACAACAACAACAACAACAACAACGACAACAATAATAATAATAATAATAATAATAATATGATGCTTAAAAATTACCTCAACTTCTTCTAATATCATTTTCTGGTTGTTTTTATTGCAACCTTTCTTCAAAAGATCCCATCTTGTGTAAGTTAAAGAGCAAAGTGACCCATTTCTAGCCACTGTTCCACAAAAATAGCCTAATACTCCTCCTTCTTCTCCAATTGGTTGATTCTCCTTATTAATCTCGATTACTATCCGTTGTCCTTCTGGCAGATTCCATACATCTGCCAAAACAGTCTTCCCACGTCTTCTATTCCCATTTGAATCTGTTGGTTCAAAAATAGATTACATCTTTAAAGAATTTCAACAACTTGAATCATAACTTCTCCAATCTTATTCTAGCATTAAAAGAAACCATGTGATGCATAATAAAAGACAATTTGATAATAGACTATACAGTACCTTCCACAGTGTACTCGTACATTCGTTGATCTGCATTTCCACTCACATGACGACTACAACCACCTTCCTCTTGCCGTGAACTGCTTTGCATCGATGGATTTTGATCTCTCTGACCTTGTTGTTGCCTTTCATTGAGAGGAACTTGATCTCTTTGGTTCCCATTTTGTCCTTGTTCAGAAGGATTTTGAACTCTATGACCATGTAGTTGACGTTCATTTGAAGGAACTTGATCTCTTTGGTTCCGTGGTCCTCTTTCATCAGAAGGATTATTACCCCTTTGACCTTCCTGCTGCAATTCATTTGAAGGGGTTGAATTTGTTGGACACCTTTGCCCACTTTCACCATTTTTGTCACTTGTATTAGTAGCCAATCGCAATCTCTTACCCTTGCGCACCACCATACTCCTTTAATAGAAAGAAACTTAAAAGAAGCATCATTTCACAATATCATATAGCAAATTGTTATTCAGCAAGACAAGTTACCACACCAAAAAGAAGAATTAAAAACAACCATAGCAACAACAAATATATAACAGCAACAATCAGTTTAATTAGCTAGCTAAAACGAGACATAAAAACAGTCACCAAAATATTCAGCAATAACATCAATACACAATAAAAAAGGTTGCTCAAAGTATTACTAACAATGTCAACAGCTTCAACAAAAAATTTAAAAAGAACAGTTTAATATATCAAACAAGGATTCAAGAATCTTCATTGTCATCTACCGTGGTCGCTTCTACACCCCTCCTAAGCCAACTGTGATTTCCGTTTTCATCAGTTAAAATATTGTTCAAAAATGTGACATGATATGGTTCTTCTTCTGTGTCTTCACTGAAGTCGTCATCTACCAAGTCATATTTATCTTTTGGCTTCATTTTTATAGCAACCGACCATTGTGGATTGTTTTGGTCTTGTATGTAAAAGACTTGTTCAGCTTGCGCTGCAAAAATATATGGTTCGTGCTCTATGTTTTCCCCTGTATTCGTTAATCGAGAAGTATTGACTAGTGTGTAACCTAATTCATCCTTCTTTACACCTCTTCCACTTGTAGGGTCAAACCATTCACATTTGAACAATACAACTGAATGTCCTCCAAAGTATTTCAGTTGTATGATATCTACTATTCGACCATAGTACGCAACATCTCCCAAAATAGGGTTCCTATCACTAGAACTTGCATAGCTTGATGTTTTTGCAATAACCACGACACCACTATTTTGAGTACACTTGTCAAATCGCTTGGATCTAAAGCTGAAACCATTGACATTATACCCCCGATATTTTGTGACAGCATCGAGTGGACCCCGTGCAAGCATTCTAATTTCCTCCTTTAAAGATTCTATGCCATTAGTTTCCTCCAATTTTGTTACCTATTTAAAGTGCAATATAACAATACATGATCAAATTAAAAAAAAATAATAATAATAAATATATTAATAATAATAATAGTAATAATAATAACAAAAAAAAAAATTGATAATGACCCTACTTACATGTTGCCTGAACCAATCATGAAATACTTCATGTTGAGTGCGCTCAATGTCTTTCAATGTTAAACGCCTTGGACGACTTCGTCTTTTAAGTTCTGAAGCATGTACTCTTAAAAAAGGAAATAATAATTATACATTAAAAAATAACCTTTATCTTTGATTTATATTATGAAATAGCCTTTATCTTTGATTTATAAGTATGAAATAACAGATTTTATATATGAATTATGTAATTTTGATACTTACTGTAAAAATTCAGCGACACCCGGACAGTTGAATAGCACATAACGATGTGCTTGTGTCTTGCTAATTTGGCTAATAGTGCATGACTTAGGCTTCCCTAAAGGCTGCCCCACTTGTGAAAACACCGTTTCTTCAGCCATATTTGGATTATCTACCACTGAAGCGTCATTATTAATCTTTGAAAACAGCCTAAATATCAGATCAAATCCATCAAGGTATGTAGAACAAAAATTAACACACTCGAGAGCTGCAATAGCTTCTGCAATGGAAGCCTCAGGATGAGCTTTATTACGCACATGTGATTTCAATGACCCAAGGTACCTCTCGACGAAGTACATCCATATAAAAAGCACTGGTCCAGCAATCCTTGCTTGGGTAGCTAGATGCAAAACCAAGTGTACCATTATGGTGAAAAAACTAGGAGGGAAAATCATCTCCAAGTGACATATAATTATAGGAATATGAGCCTCAAGTTTTTTTAGGTCGTCTACATATAGAGTCTTACTAGATACATCTCTAAAGTAGCCACATAAATCAAACAAAACCGCCAACACATCCTTCGAAAGAAGCCCCCGCAATGCAACAGGAAGAAGTTGTTGCATTAATATATGACAATCGTGGCTTTTAAGCCCAAGTAATTTGGCTTGTTGGAGATTTATGCATCTTGAAATATTTGACGCATAACCATTTGGAACTTTGATGTCATTAAGAGTTTTGCAAAATTTTCTCTTCTCATCTTTAGATAATGTGTAGGGGGCAGGTGGCAAGTCGTATCTTTTTTTTCCATTTCTAGAGATTTTCTCTATTGGGTGAAGGTCTGCTCGTATTCCCCATTTTTGTAGATCTAAGCGAGCTTTCAAATTATCTTTAGTCTTCCCCTCTAGATTGAGCAAAGTGCCAATCACATTGTCACACACATTTTTTTCAATGTGCATAACATCTAAGTTATGTCTAATTAAGTGAGATTCCCAGTATGGCAATGACCAAAAGATATTTTTTTTCTTCCATGTGTTTGAGCAATTGAAATCCTGAATCTCTCTTACTTGGCATAACTCCTCAGCCCCAGTTAGCGTTGTAGGTGCTTCTCTAAAGTCCTCTTCCCCATTGAAAGCATCACAATTCGATCGAAATTGATGATTTAAATCTAGGAAACGACGATGTCCCATAAAACAGTACTTGTGGCCATTATCAAGCCACTTGGAATCGGTTCTAACATTACAACAAGGGCAGCCTTTTTCTCCATGGACACTCCAGCCAGAGAGCATTCCGTATCCTGGAAAATCACTGATTGTCCATAGCAGGCCTGCACGCATGTTAAAAGTTTCATTTTTAGAAGCATCGTATGTTTCAACTCCAATATTCCATAACTCCATTAACTCTTCAATTAACGGTTGTAAGTAGACATCAATGTTATTTCCCGGGCTACTGGGTCCAGGAATTAACGACGACAAAATAAGAGAAGATTGTTTCAAACACATCCATGGTGGCAAATTATATGGTACCAAGACAACCGGCCAACAACTATGTGCAGAGCTCATCACCCCAAAAGGATTAAAACCATCACTAGCAAGCCCAAGCCTTACATTGCGACTCTCTTCACCGAACGCTGGATACCTAGTGTCAAATGATTTCCATGCTTCAGAATCAGCTGGATGTCTTAGCACCCCTTCTTCTTTTAAGCGTTCTTCATCATGCCACCTCATTAAGGTGGCAGTTTTTTTAGACATATACAACCTCTTAAGTCTTGGTATTAACGGAAAATAACGTAATACTTTTGCAGGGGCTCCTTTCTTTTTCTTTCTTCTTGTTAAAGTTGTCTGCTCATTTTGAGTTTTCCACCTTGAAGTACCACAAATTGAGCATTCATCATCATTACCCTTATCTTTCCAATACAATTGACAATGATTTGGGCATGCATGAATTTTAACATACCCAAGACCTAACTTCTCAATGACCTTTTTGGCTTCTGCAAACGACTTTGGCAGATTTGCACTACTTGGAATTGCAAGTAGTAAGAGTTGAAATAAATCATTAAGAGACTTATTAGTCCATTTATTAGTGCTCTTTATATGAAATAAAAGCACTAAGAAAGACAACTTAGTCAATTGACACCCAGGCCATAATTCTTGCTCAGCATCTTTTAGCAAGCTATAGAAACTTTGTGCGTCTCTGTTAGGGCCCGGTACACCTTCATCCATGTTCTCACCATCAACCGGGTCACCATCTACACGACCATATATGTCATGCAGCATCTGACGCATATCCATACCCATCACAGTCTCATTTTCTACCATTGGTTCTATAGGAGTTGGAGTACGAACTTGATTCATACTCTCCCCGTGAAAATTCCATGTTGAATAATTACGCATCATTCCATTATGAAGCAAGTGATAATTTACTTCATCAGTATTCAATAGCTTATTATTAACACATTTTATGCAAGGACATCTAAGCTTGGCATCAATGGTTAAAGTCCTATTAGCATAACTCATGAAGCCATCAACCCCTACTCGGTATTCTGGTGTTTTTATTGGGAAATTTAAGTATTCCTTGATTGTTCTCAAATCCATGAAATTTTAAACTGAAAAATAGCAAACCCACCAACTATTTTAAAAAACATACAATAAGAAAGAAAAAGAACACACGTTTGAGTAGTTGATCACAAAAAACAATAAAAATTTGTACCTAAAAAATGAGCAAGGGAAAGTAGGTTTAACATATAAGAAAGAAAGATGTTGGCACCATTATTTAAAGTATATGCACAATTATGGGATGACATGACTATGATTTTTCCTGTTCTTTTAGTAGTTATTAGAATTCCAGTGTCCACAAACTTTATAGTTGAAATCCAAACTTTGCAAAATAATTTACAATTTATAACTATTCAAGTAAAATCAATAAAAGAGAAATTCTTCAAATACGGCGGAAAGATAGCATAGAGGTTGTTTTGCACAACGTTTAATGGAATATGGAATGCCAAAACCAAATAAGAAACAGATTACATGAGAGCTTAAATGCCACAAATCCCAAAAACAGCCACAACCAAACAACTACTACAAGAAACTAAAAAATTAGATGTTTATAGTTTTAAATTTCGCAAATTGACAAATCACTTAATGAGTTAATTCACCCACTCTTAAGTACTCTAGATGCATTTAGAGTTGCCTGGGAATTAAATTTCCATAGTAGTTAGTCACATTCTGGGAACATGTATGACTTAAAATATGTTCAGTTACTGTCAGAAGCTTAATTTTTTATACACAATAATCACACAAGCATTTTTAGGCAAATCCTGTTAATGCTGAAAACACCTTAATTTTTTTTTTTTTTTTGGTAAAAAGTAAGAAATTTTATTACCAAAACGGAAAAAAACATACATCCTAGAAAGCCACCCATAACCAAACTGACTCAGTCTAGTTAAGACGGCTCAAAACAAAACACACTATACATGAAATCAAACAAAAACCAAACAAAAATCACCAAACCAGCCCCAAAACACTCAAAAAACAAGCCCAATGAACAAGGCCCAGGCAAACAGCAAAACCATCCTACAGCACACAAAGACAGCAGACAAACAAAGCCACAAGGATCAACACTAGAACACAGCAAACAGCAATAGCAGCAAGCAGCAAGCCAGCCACAGCAGCAGAACAACACCCAGCAAGCAAGCCACCACAGCAGCAAACTTGCAACATAGCCACAACCAACCTGCTCACCAAAAGCATTTAAGCAGGCAGTCCAGCCACGACAGCAGATCAGCAACACAAACAGCAACACTTCACTCATCTTGTTGCTGCACCTGTGTCTGTTGCTGTTGCTGCAGTTGTGTCTGTTGCTGTTGTTGCTGCAGCTGTGTCTGAATATGAAATCAGCAACACAACAAAACGATTTCACCTCCAACACCAACTGAAATCAGCAACACAACAAAACGATTTCACCTCCAACACCAATTCCATCAAACCTCCCAGTTGAAACATCACCATTCAAACAACCTAACACTCATTCTCAACCTAACACCCCTAATCTCCAAAACAAAACGATTTCACCCAAATTAAGGCATAACAATGAAAAATTAGGGGAAACTCAATTAAACAATCATAATCAAATTAATCAAAACATTCACAAAAAATATGAATATGAAGAAGAAAACTTACTAACAAGAGCTTTACGATAAGCTTGATAAACTTCACGAATTAAAATCCAGAAACTTCACGAACTAAAACCCCAGAACCTACTTCACGAATTAATCACGAATTCTTGCTGCCTGCCATTAATTACATTCACAAATTCAAATTATTTACCAATTAATATAACAATACATTAGAAATTAAATACAATATTATGCGAAAAAAATTTAAAGATTAAATTTGACAAAGATACCTCGATTGAGAGAAGCAATTAGATTAGGATTTTGATTAGGATTTTGATAGAATTCGAATTTTACCTAATTAGACCACGAATTACAAATGTCTGGAAGAGCTCTATTGCAATTTCACGTAGAATTGGAGGAATATAGAGATTGAGAGAGGGATTTTGATTAGGTTTTTGTTTTGATTAGGATTTCGGTTGAGACTTGAGAGATGGAAGAACTGCTGCGTGGAAGAAGTGGGAATTTTTTTTTTTTTTTTTTGATAATGGAAGTAGGAATTTGGATTTTATTAAAAAGTAAGTGGCGGGTTTATTTTGTCCTTTACCAACGCTTATCTGCAGCGCTTTTGTTATGCGCTTCTACATTGAGCGTATTTTAATTAAATCAGCACTTTTATTGGGTTGCGCGTCTAATTAAGCGCCTCAATAGGCTTGTTTTGTACTAGTGAACTAATTTTATCAAATTGATTCCACCATGTGGAACGATTCTTCCTCTTAATCGCTGTGCTAGCTTTGCTCCAAGACGAGGTTGATTTTTTACTTTTTTTTTTCTTGCGCTTACGCTGCTTTGCTGATAGTTTGATAAGTTGATATTTTATAAGTATTTTACCCCCGATCCCGATTGATTTTTAGCTCTATTACGGCTCTTTTGAGCTATTTCTACTAACTTTTGCTATTTCGAGTGTTTGTTGTGCTTTTTATTAGATTTTACAGGAAGCGATGATTTATCGTTGTTTTCCGAGCCTTTTGAAACACTTGAAGAAGTTAGTGAAGAGTTGAAGTCATTTGGGAAGCTAAACCGAAGACTAGAAGTGTTAAAACGAAGAATTAAAGAAGCAATGAAGGAAGAACGAGCAAAAACCGAGAAACGAAGGCAAAATAAGCCATCCGCTCGGACCGAGGTTGTGCGCCCGGGTGAGAGCTGCACGCCCGGACCCTCCGGGCGGGTGGCTCTGAAGGGGGATTTCGTGTGTTTTTCCCCATGTTTAGCCTAAGTATCTAAAGATTTGTATTCCTAATTAGTCAATTACGCCTCTTTTGATTATAGAACCCTAGTTTACTCTAAAATTCTCTCAAAGTGTAGAACTCTATTCAATCATTCAATCAATAATATTCAAGTTCTATTTTAATCTTAATTCTTGTTCTTAGTTATGTTTATTATTATTTTCAATTTATGTTCTTAGTTTTAATAGTTTTATGTTTAGATTTAATTTTCTTGATTGTTGTTGGTTTTGTTTAGTTTAATCATGTTTAGTATTTTAATTACTTTCATTGTTTTAGTTTTTGTTTCTTCAATTATGAGTGAGTAGTTCTTTTTCTAGGACTAGGGGATCCATGAATTAATTTGTGGTGTTTTGCTCATAAATATTAGTTTAACTATTAATGTGCTTGAATTCCTATTGTCAATTGTTATTGCTTTCAATTAAATATTGGCCAGGTTTAGTTGTTAGTTTGGTATTGTTGAAATCGATGCCGAGAGGTAAGATTACCACAATTAGATCATGAGGACAATAGGCAAAACGAGTGTAAGTGAGCGAGAGCCATTAGAGGAGTTTTGAAGGGGACTAGATTCGAGAGAATTAGTGGACCTTAATTTAAGGAAATTGATAATATAATTATTTATTTGTGTGCAATTCGTTGGTTAATCTGTGGTGAACCGATGTCCTAGGTTTAGTNGGTGTCCTAGGTTTAATCATCAATTAAATTCCTTAATCAATTTAGCTCTAATTCTAGTTAATTTCTTGGTCACAATTGTCACTCAAAGGCCCTTTGCACGGTTTAGACTTTTTAGAACTAATAGGTTTAATTGCTTCCCTGAGGATTCGATCCCTACTTCCCTAGCTATATTAGTTACAGTGGTTCGGTTTACTTTTGATAGGTGTGCGATAGCCTCATCATGGTTCTTCCACCGATGAACTAGATTGTTAGACATCTTCATCCTCTGTATTTTGGTAGTTGAGCAACTCATTAACTTGAATATTATCATTGATACTTGATGACACTAAAAAATCAAACAAACTGATTTTAGTTATGGAAGAATAACAATAGTCTCAGACTATGTTGAAGTAACAAAATTACTTTAGTCTTAGACTATGCATTACTTTAATTTTGTTAAACTCATGCTAAAGTGCTAAACTAATTACTTTAATTTCAATATTTCTTCCATAACTTTAGTCTAAACTCAGATTTTGCGTTGTAACAAACTAACAATAGTCTGTAATTTATGGCATAATACAAAAATGAACGAAAAAAAGAATACAGAATAAGTGAATACATAATGCAAAATAACAAATTAACAGAATACACAATAACGAAAAAAAAAGAATACAAAAAAAAAACAAAAAAAAAAAATTATCACAAACAGAATTACGAAAAAAAATTATCTAAATTATCACAAACAGAATAACGAAAAAATTTTGAATACAGAATAACAGATTAACTAAATACATAATTATCACAACATTGAAAAAAAAAACATAAAAACAAAAAAACATAATACATATAATTACATAAATGAAATATAAAATAAACGAAATATTATATAATCGAAAATTCAAAATAATCTAAATTAAAGTAACAAAATCATGAATAAAAGTAGACAAATTAAATCATGTGGCCAAAATAGTTGAGTTTATGAATTTAAAGCAATAAAACCGAATTAAGATCAAGTAAAAAAACAGAAAAACTTATATCGGAAATCCGGATCAATATTCCAGTTTTTCAGACCGAAAATAGAAAAACTTATATCGGAAATCCGGAACCGTAAATTCCTGCACACCCCTACCCATCACCACATTCAAAAACCACGAAAAAAAAAACCAAAAGAAAAAATAGAAAGAAAAAAGACGAAAAAAGCCAAATACATACCTTTCCCATCACAAAATCCTTGGATTTGGTTTGAACAAATAATATTGAACCATAAAAATTGCAGATCTGCAATTTTTATGGTTAAATATGACCTTCATAACCTCGAAATCAGTGAAAATTTCCGATTTTTCATGGTTAGATTGCAACAAAACTGAAGGAGAGAGGAGCGAGGATGATAAGAAGGAGGAAGAGGAGGAGGAGGATATGATGATGATGATGTGATAAATATCCTTGTAAAATTTTAAGATATATTTTAAATCTATCACAATAAGAGAATGAAAAATATAGGCGGGGTTTAGTAATTGAACTTCAGAATAAACGTTTAATTAATACTTTTTAAGGAGTATATTTGAAATTATGCATGGTTGTTCATATTAATCCTAATGTACAATGTGTCAAATTAGTTAATTTAAAAAATAACTTTTAAAATATTAAATTAAAACAAGATAGAATAGAAATTTAATTTATTTTTACATAACATTAAATATTTGGATCATTTTAATTCACTTTCAATTCAGTTCAGGTTAGGTTTGGTCAATTGGTCAAACGGGTTGCTTGATTTTCAATTCAATTCAGTTTGGTTTGATATTTTTTTGGGTTTTGTACAAAACAATTTCAGTTTAAGCTCTTTTCAGTTCACGTTCAATTCAATTCATTGTTCTAGCGGTCAATAATTACAATTTACGACACTTTCAATTCAAGCCATTTTCATATTACAAGTCACTTTTAGTTCAAGTTATTTCACTTTCGATAAAAAACAGTCCAGTTGACCCAACGGGTTGTAACCCAAAGTGATACTCTGGTTGCAATTGACTTAATTACAAAATACCTCCATGTCCCACATCAAGATGTTTTATGTACCTTGTAGTCCCGTATACGTATCGGATTACAATAATTCATAGAATTTAATTTAGGAAGAATTCATGAAAATAATCCGAACTTTGGACGATAAACCTATTAAAAGACCCAAATTTCATTTATTCATTTTTGGACCTTACTTTGAGCCTTATTTTCCTCTTTTAGACCAACTTACCGGTAACCTGATGAATGAGTTACCCTTTTATTTTTAGTTGCTAACTTCTATTTTCATTAATTAACTTGAACTCTTTTATGTTGTTTCTTCCTTCCTTCTAAGAATGTCTTCATCTCTTTCTTCTTATTCATCCACCATCTGATTCTGCTTTGACCCTTCTCAAGGAGGGAGGACTAAAAGCAAATAATACATTGCTCAACTCATCAGATTTTTTATTAGCCCGACTATGAAAGAGAACTTTATGGCAACAGGATCCACTATCAACCGCCTTTTCTTTTTACTTTCTTTTATTTAGCTTTTTAACCTAGAGTTCGTAAATACTGGCACGAATACCCGAAGATGGAATAATAGGCTTTGCCAACATTTAGTTCACGAAGTTCCGGTACAAACGAAGGTGATTTTTGAACTTTCTCTCCCTGGACTTTAGGGGGGGGGGGGGAACTTTGAAGCTCGACTTGAAGGCCTTCCTCAAAACTCACTCTCATGGGAGCCCATACCTAAGAAGAGTCAGCCTATCAGAGTTTGACTGGCAGATGAGTCTTTCTATCTATTGTATTGATACCGCTGTTGCTAAATCTAAGAATATTGGGGAAGATGAAGCGGGAACACTCATTTTAACAATGGCACCAACGGATACTGTCACAGCTAATTGAAGTGCCAGTCCAGCAACTGCGGTTAGTAATTCAATTGCCAGTCCTATACCACCGGGTAGAAGACCCAGATCTCCTCAACGCAGACGCTCTTGGCATAGATTCTTCATTTCTGCTCTTGGTCTTACCGGTGCTTTTGCCATATCTGTTGTTAGAGTGAAATCATCTGCTGTTCCAGTAACCGACGCTAGTGGTAGTAGGAGTTCTTGGTCAACTATCATTGGTGATGCAGAAGAGGATTGAGGGAAAAGAGGATTACAATAAAGCTAGTAAGGCAAGGTGCGTAGCGGGAATGACTAGTCCCACACCCACGGGCATCAGGAAGAAAATAGGTTGTTCTATAATCTTCTTTCTTACCACCTATATGAAAGACTATTAGATTCCAAAGGCTTTCGTATTCATAAACTAGACTCATATTGGATAGTGAGAATCTTTATTGCCCCGGAAACAACTTGCACCTTCTATTGTCCACACCCTTAGCTTTTGGATATAAGTTTGGCATCTATTTTCTTTCTATCGGATGCGGCAAGGCTTGCTTATTTTGATCGTTGGACACATCCTCTAATCGGTCCCGGAGCGTAAAGTGCTTCTGGATGTGAATAAGATTAAGAAAAGGAAGTGCCGCTCGTTAATGTTATTGGCAACCAAAAGCAATGAATGAGGCATTGGCGGCACAGATCTATAGCCAACCCCCTGATGATGACCCAGGACTTGGTACTTTCACTAGAATCTTTTCTCCCTTTGATTAAGCAAGTACACTACCTTACTGATTCAAGACGAATCCTAGGAGACCTGCTGTGCTGATCAATAGTAGAAATCCTTGGGACTGAAGGTCATAGCTCGTCCTTATTAGGCTGCCTCTGTGCCCAAGCCCGGTCAATGAAGGAAGGCATCTCACCTCGGCCTTATGATCCTAGTAAAGTCAAGCCAATGAGCTTTCCAATCGCGCTCCGAAACGGGGCCGGAGAGCCGGTCAACCCACCGCCTACGATCACCATTTATGCAATATGAGAGGCTTAGGGCAGGGCTGCTTCATAAGTCAGATAGACTAAGTTATAATTGCCGGGTCTATCTATAGCCCCAGCGGCGATNAAAGCGGCTCCTCTTGCCGGAAGGGAAGATAGGAAAGATTCTTTTTCTGCCAGTTCGAGCCTGGCGACTCGCTCCTTTCTCGTGTGGGCAGTCTTCAATGCGAGTTGTGCGTGGAATGCCGCCTAAAATGAAGTGACTCACGGGTGTGGGGCACAATCGTGTTTACAAATAACCCTCATAGGTAAGAGGTGAGACCGCGAAGTGCCAAGCCTTCAATCAAGACTTGAGAAATTGCATCTATCACAATCCAAATCCTCCCCTTTTTTAGTAAGAGGGGCTAGCTTCCCTTCTTTTATGGATCTTGACTTGGTGAGTAAGGGTACCAGGAAGGGAGACTCCTGAGGCCCTGCCTTAGCCTTTGCTTTGGCACAGTATGAGGATGAGACTCACTTCTGACTTATAACCCTGGACTGAGCTGCCAAAACTACTGGGAATCAATCTACTCGAACTTATAGGAAGGTAGGCCCCATTAGGACGGAGACATCGAGGCCAATAATTGGTCATATTCTATTCAGAAAGATTCTCGGTGCATAAAGTGAAAGACTAAGTTTGATACATTGCATGGAGTACAAGGGAATAGAGTTAAGTGTGGACCTAATTAGGACTGCTCTACCTGCTCTAGTGGGAGTTTTATACTTCCAACTTTCAAGTCTTTTCTGGACCTTAGTTAGGATGGGGTTGAGCTGAGTCCTAGTAGGTCTTTTGTCAGAGAGGGGGAACCCCAGGTATGTGCCTAAATCTTTGCTAATGGGTATTTTGGTGGAAAGGAGGTCAGCTATGCTATTCTGGGATCAGTGTTCTTAGAGAAGTAGAGTTTGCTTTTGGAGGGGTTAATTTTGAGACCTGAGAGGGAGTGGAAGTGATTGAGGGTGTTCAGGATGCTATTTGCTGTGGAAACATTGGCTTCTCCAAAGAGAAGTATGTCATCATATAACACCCTAGCCAAGTGAAAAGGTGCCCAGGCTTTGGAGTCACAGGCTTTTGCAATTGTTTGGGATCCATGCAAAGTATGAAGATGTAGGGTTCCAAACCTGTCTTATCCCTTCCCTCTGGAAGTAGGGAAGAAATTGGTGAGATTGCCATTGATTTTGACAGAGGAAGACACAGAAGTAATGCAGCTCATAATAAGTTGACAAGTGGCGGAGTCAAAACCATGGTCTTTGAGGACTTGGTATATGAATCCCCGTTCCAATTTGTCATAGGCCTTCTCGTCGTCTATCTTGATGGCCATCCAACCTTTGTTCCCCTTCCTAGTCCTCATGGAATGTAGGATTTCAGAGGCTACTATGTAGTTGGCCTCTGTTCCCCTACCTGGAAGGAAACTCTTTTGGTTGGGAGAGATCATGCTATTGATCATTGGTCTGAGTCTCTGAACAAGGATTTTGGAGATGACTTTGTACACAGTTGTACAAAGACTGATTGGTCTAAACTGTTTGATTGTGGAGGCGCGGAAGCCCTTTAGTTAGGTATTAGGCTAATAACAGTTCTGTCAATATCANATCAATATCAGGTGGAGTGAACTAAACACCTTTTGGACAAAGAGGGTCAAATCATTACAAATCTCATTCCAGTCATTTTTCCAAAATAAGCTATGGAACCCATCCCACCTAGGGGCTTTGAGAGATCCTATACTAAACAGTGCCTTCCTAACTTCAAGTTGGGAATGGAGGCTCACTAAGTGGGTGTCCCCAAAGGGAGAAGGGTCCCAGGCTCAGGTGCTCAGTTTCAAACAGTGGGGTGAAATGTGCTTTGATAGCAGGTGCATTGTCCAGAGTTTCCCCTACATCATTGTCCAGGGTGACAATCCTATTCCTTGATCTAGTGAGGATGACAGACTGATGAAAGAACTTTGTATTCCTATCCCCCCCAGACAGCCAATTTTCTCTAGCTCTGGTTTGCCAATAAACCGATTCCTGTTCAAGTCAGAAGATAATTGAGCCTCTAGTTTCCACATAAAGTTGTTTAACGTTCAGATTCCAGACTCTTTTGAATGCCGCCTTGCAAGGAGCCTGTTTTTCTTATGGAAGAAGTTTTCATTGAAGGTGGATGCCCATGAAGTGATGGTGGAGGAAATATCTTTGAGTGTGGTGGTTATAGGGTTGTGGTTATTGGGCCAAGAGTTCTGGATGTTCAATCTGGTTCACAGTACCAGAGTGGTTCAAGCTTGAATGGCTTGTTGGTTGAGATAGGTTGGAAACTCTGGTGGGCAAGAAAGGAGTACAGGACAGTGATCAGATGACATTCTTGGCAAGTTGATTACATGTGTCATTGGCCAAATGTTAAGCCAACTTTCATTCACCAGGGCTCTATCAAGCCTTTCCATGATTGGTCTGGTATGGGATTTGTTAGTCCAAGTCAACTTCAGACCAGTACATCCTACATCTATGAGACCACAGTTGAAAATGCAAGCATTAATTCTATTGAGCTTCACAGGTCTTCCCCCGTCTTTCTCAGCCTGTGATGTGACTTCATTTCAGTCTCCCAGCACAAGCCAAGGCATATTAATGTTGGGGGCCATGTCTTCCAGCTCTTTCCAAGAAATTCACCTACGTTTCAATTTTGTACTAGCATAAATTCCTGATAAAAAGACAAAAGTGTTTGTAGAGATTACCTGGACAACTCCATGTATTGCATGAAGGTCTCTACCAATTGGTTTGAAGTAAACTTTGGTAGAATCCCACAGCACTACAATTTACCCTGAGAAGCCCCATGGTTCTGCAATCTCCCAGCGATCTAGTTTTCAATATTATTTTTTCTTTTTATATACGCGTCAATGAAATGTAACACATAAAAGATAACTAAATAGAGATAGAACTCGAAATTTTTATTCGTTTTTTAAATGAAATTTTTTGATATGTAGAGGGAGGTTTGGATTTCAGTAATGACCACCATACATGGCTTATGCTGCTTGATAATGTGTTTTTTGTTCTTCCTGAAACTGGGTCTGGCCACACCCCTTGCATTCCATGTTATGAAATTCATCCCTTTAGGTACTGGTAGCATGTTCAGGAGTTCCCTCCTGACTTCCTCGTCCTTGATTGACCTTTCAATCACCTATTTTTTCGCATACCTGCTTCTTCCTTAGTTGTGGAATGAAAAAAATCTCTGTCGTCAACACATTCCTTTCCTCTTTCCTGTCGACCTCCACTTTGAATTCCATCTGGGGCACCTCCATATCCAATTTGATCCATAATAGAGCATTGGAGTGGATGGCAGTGACTAACTTCGTAGGCTGTGAAGTCAATGAAAAGATCTGCCTCGATGGAGGTTGTGGCCCAGAATAGTGATTCGTCCCCCAGGATCAGCTCTTCGCTGTCCCCCGGTTTGATACCAGGCTTCGTATTTCGCTGCACTCTCTGGTGATGATCCGCGCAGATCTTCTATATGCGGGAGGTGAGCTGGTTCGTTAATCCCCCCTCCTTGTCGGCCATGAAGAGGTCGGTGTATGGTGTGTCCACCAGGTNGTGTGTTCACCAGGTAAGGGAAGCGGATGAACCGACGTTTCATTGCGGGTTTCACTGGGACCCAGCTGGCTTGATCATGAAGATCGGATGGATCGACCTCTAGCAGGGTTCTCTTGGGCTTCTCGAACCATTCCAAGACAGGGTTCATCGGGAATTTGATGAAGATGTGGGTTGGTGGCGGAATTGGGGGTTGTCGTATTATTTCCTTGTCCAAGGAAGAGACTGGAAAGGAAGGAGTTTCTCTTACTATTCAGGCAAATTTCGCTAGTATCGGAATGTCTGGAGGGGAGATGGGATGTTCACTTCCTTCCATTGTAAAGTTGGTAAAATCAGAGAAGGGTGGTGGGGGTGTTGCCAGCAAATCTTGAGAATCTCTAGCCATTTCCAACTCTTCAAAGTTCCCCCAAAGATCAATCTCTTGTCTCAGATCTCGGCCAGTCAGAATCCATATGGATATGAAACCCCCCAGCACGTATGCTGCGGCTAAGGTTCGAAGATCGATGTTGACAGACGTCGGAACGAAGAGCTTAATATAGTATATAGTGTCGGTTCGAAGAGCTCAGTACAGTATATGTGGGACAGATTCATAATTTGAAAAAATGGCTTATGATTAGCGTTTTTCACCATGTCAGAAAAACTTCTCTCTCAAGGCAAGCGGCGCACGATAGGTGCCTTTACTATTCTGTGCCACCGCCATTGATGGGGAAGAAGAAGAAACCGACGACCACTCCGGTGACTGCCTCTTTGACTCAATCGAATGTTTCTACTCGACAATCTGAGCCAAATTTTGGAAGATAGTCCCCTGGTCCAACCATGTCCTTCCCTTGTTCATCCATCTGCAAGGCGTATTACTGAGCAGGAGCTTCTTCAGGAGATTCATGAGGCTGTGCAACCTTCTATTGGTAATGGAACAGTAGCTGCGAGGTCAAGCTCTACTACTGTTGGCAATGGAACAGTAACTGCGATTGGAGGTAATGCTGGTTCTCGTTCTACTACTGTTGTTAACCGTCGTTTGAATCTGGAAAATGAGACCAATGTTGATAATGGCGATAAGCATGAGTTTCAATCTGGAACTGATAATAATACTCATAAACAATGGAATAATTTGTTCTCTGGCAGTCAATTAGCTGCTAAGGGTATGTCTCTGAAGTTTGTTGCACCTGTCGTTAAGGAGGGTCAGGCTTTTGCACAATTGCAGGAATCTGATGTGATGTAGTTGCTTTGTCTGAGAAATGGGCTACTTCAGTTATTTTGTATGTGCTTGGACAGACCCCTTCTATTGCATCTGAGGTTTATTAGCCAGGAATGGAACAATGTGTCTAAGCCTTCAATCTTTTTGCATGAGGAGGGCTATTTTGTTGTTCAGTTTGGGTCAGTGGCTGACAAGGGACCTTCAATGCCCACCTATCCTTGCTCAAGTTGCCCCATCTCCTGCACCTGTGACTACTATCACTCCTGTGGTGACTTCCCAGGTCGTTACCTCAGATGATGATGCAGGGTGGAAGGTAGTGTCTAGAAGGGCAAGGGATAGGGGTCAATCAGTTGTTCCTGTTCAGCCTCCTATGCAAAATAGCTATCATGTTCTTGACAAGGAGGCTGAGGTACAGGATTGTGATGATGAGGCGGGCACTTCTGTTTCAAATACTTAATGAAACTCTGCACATAATTGGCTTTTCTGCGTGGTGGGTCATTGCACCAGAAAAGCTATTCGAATCTCCTAAGTATGCATTCTCAGGAGAGGTAGCCCAACTAGTGAGAGATACCTTCATCGAGAATATATGTAGGATTGCGTGATTAGCCTGATCATCAGGAATAGCGAGACCGCGGGCCTTTCCTAAAACTGTGTTAGGAGGATTTCGATAACCATTCTGCACCCCCTCCTGAGAGTTCTTAGCTATGGCGGACATCTTTCTGTCAAGCCACGGACTCTGATATTACAACCGCGCTAAGCGAATCCGTCGACGTATCCATGTCGGATCCGCCGCCTTATACCTAACCCTAGTGGGGAGCAATGGGCTTTGACTTACAAACTGACTGACTAATAAATTACTTACTTATTATATAAGATCTTTGAAGGTCTGATTATTGGCAATATGAGTGCTATCTTTAGTCTGGAAATAGGACTCCGTTCTGGTAAAGCAAACGTAGGTATTGAAAACGACCATAGGGAGAGGAAGAAAAGCCGTAGTGCGCTAGCGCTCCCTTCCGTTTGTTTTTCAGCTGAGTTCCGCTATAAACTAATTATAGTCGCATAGCAAGCGATGTAATAAATCACTGAGATCTTTTTCATTTTAAGTAAATCATAGATAAAGCATTACGGAGGAGCGCTTTAGCGCACTGCTTCGGTTGGCGCGTTGCAGTAATGAAGAAAAGAATGAGATTGGTTCGGTCTTCAAAGTCTTTGGGCGAATTCATTTAGGTATCGAATTTTTAGTTATTGCCATACCTTGCTTGGCAGTAGTGGGCTTGGTAGTAGCATAGGTGGCCCTCGGGCAGTTTTTTTAGGGCGTAGGGATCTTGCTCACTGTGGTACCCCAAAACTTCCTATGCGCCCACATTGAATAGTTTTAAAGCGCTCTTTAGTGACTTGAATGTCTTCTGCTACTTTTGCTACTTTACTTTAGGAAGATTCAACCTATATATAAGACCCTTTTATGCCCTCTTTTAGGCGTCTAGACGCCCCAATTCTAGGATGCGTAGTAGCTCTAGTAAGTCCGTAGCTGGATCTGGATCAGGATGCGGAGTTTGAGCTGCGGGGTGAGGGAGAGATGGCTATGTCTATCCCATCCCTTCTTTTCTTTGGTTCGGTCTTTGGTAGTAGGTGCGATATTGAAGGAGTTCAGGGCTAAGGGCTGGAGCTTTGTTCCCACTCCCAGTAGCAAGATCTATGGCTTCAGTAGTTCGCTTGGAAAGTAGTCTTTCGTAAGCAGGAGCGTAGCGCTTCGCAGGTGAAGGTGCAGGATGTGCTTCTTCCCTTTATAGCGGCTTCTGTAATTTTCACATAAATGTTGTAATAAATCCAAAACTCCCCCTTAGTCTCGTAGATGCGCCGGCGTAGATACTCTACTTGTAGATTCTCCCCTGCGCCTGTCGGCTTTCCTCTATCGAGCCTTTTTCCCGTTTTCCCAGGGATTTTAGGTATAAATTGTATTAGAAAAGCTAAGTCTTAAGGCAATTTCCCGCTTTTTCGTATAGCGAGGGTGGGATTTGTTCTGTTTCTCAACCCCGGTTCCCGGNTGGGATTTGTTCTATTTCTCAACCCCGGTTCCCAGTCAAAACGCTAGGCATTCTCTTTCCGCTTGTAGACGGGCATCTCCAATTAGATGCAATTCTGGTTTCTCAGCAAAAAATGTAGGAATTCAAGATTGAGATCAAAGCTCGGGAATGCCATAAGAGTCAGAGAAGGTAATGCTAATAAAAGTAGCTAAGAACTAAGAGTTTCATTTGCATGAATGTTACCTTTCCCCATTTATTAGAGGATGCCTCTGGTCATATTCATCGGCAAAAGGTCCAGTAGGAATGGAGGCCCCTCCCTTTCACTCAGAATCTGTTTCCCTTTTTTAACTACCGGGATTTGTCTCCCCCTTTTAACTTCTGGGATTTGTTTCCTTTTCTTCAAGATACTAGGAGCGGGCTAAGTCTCACTCTTTAACTATTAGGACCTGTTCTCCTTTCTTTTTAACTGCCCGGATGATCTGTTTCTTCAACTGCTATAGGGAATGGTCCCAGAAGGTGAGATTTCTCATATCATATTTAGTTAGAGTTTTGGATTCCTAAGATGATCGTATACTGCCCCTCTCCGGCCACGAAAAGGCTAGAATTCTATTGGTTGGAGTCTCCTAGAAGGGATTCAGGCTTAGGGTACTCTGCACTTAAACCTCGGTCTTGTTTTCTTTTTCCCGCTCCTTTCGGCTTAAGCCTAACGATCCTGCACATCTCCTCCGCCTGTCTCTTAATCCCCTGTTTTTCTAACTCCTCTATATAAAAAGGTGTTAAAGGCTGTTTCCGCACGTAGATGGGCCAATTCTTCCTCTGTGTTTTCTATCTTTCGATACAGATAAAACGGGAAAAGGACAAACAAAGCAAGGGTGTCCACAAGCTAAAAGAAAGACCGTAAGGGTAAAGAAGATCTAACACGGAAAGGATTATAATAGTATCTACGGGTCGATAAGCACAAGCAACTTGTTGACCGAAAAAGGGTCGCTTCTACTCTTTTTGATTCTATTGAACCGGACTCCGGGGAAGCTCTAACTCCTATTTATCTGCCTCGTGTTCCACCATAAAGTGGTGGTCTACTAGAGTCAATTCCATCTTGGCTATGTGCATTTCTCCTACATTCATAGTATCTTAAATCCGACTCAAAAAAACCAACAGCTACTCTCGAATTCAGATAAATTCCGTTTTTCAGGTAAAAAGGGGCATAAAAGAGAAATTCCTCCGTGTTTTCTATCTTTTGCTAAACGAAGCAAGCGGCTTCATCTCTTGCCTTGGGTCTCTGTACCTTTCTTTATCTAGTGAGACTTATTCGGGTTAGGGGTCTACACCCATCCTTTATTGAACGACACTGACCGCCTGGACTTATTAGAAGTCCCCACCCTTTCTCTAACTCCGAATTCTTAATCTCCATCCGGACTCGGCACTCACCGGGAGTCTTAGGTCTACATCCTTCCTTTACCTAACAACACTGATCATTCGAGCTTATTAGGAGTTCTAACCCTTCCCAACACTGATTGGGCCATCCGGACGACCCGACGTTGATTAGGCTATCCTACGCTTCTCGGCTTGGAGCTTCGACCCTTTCGACAACACCGATTGGGATTAGAGGTCTTCGACCCTTTCTTGAGACTTATTTTGATGGAATTTCCGAAACTTAGCCACTTAGTCTATATCTAGACTTGATACTCATTTATTAGGATTAGGATAGACTTACTTCGCCTATCGGCTTGAGCCTTCGGCCCTTTCTTGAGACTTATTTTGATGGAATTTCCAAAACTTAGCCGCAACACCCATGAGGAGTAGGAGTCCCTAGCCTTTCTCATAAGGCGTAGGAGTTTCATCTGGACTCGACACCACAATTAGGATTGATTAGCGGGAGTCTCCCTAACTCGTCTTATAACTGCTAGGGCCTGTTTCCCTTCTTGATACCGATTCTTAGTCTCCATCCGTTCTTTACCTAACGGCACCGCCCGGCCTTTCTCAAGCCTTGTTAGGATTTTCGTCCATTCTTGATACTTATTCTTATTTAGTCTATGCCCATTCTCATGACTTGCTAGGCTCGAAGAGACAAGCCGCCAGGCGTAGGAGTTCCTCCCATTCTTTTTCTAACTTTGAATTCTTAGTCTATTATATCCGGACTCAAGAGACTTATCAGGAGTAGGTTTCCGGCCNAGAGTAGGTTTCCGACCTTTCTTTATCTAACTGACGCTAAGTTGGGGTCCCCTTTCTTTCTCGACACTGATTAGGGTTCTCTAACTCGTCGCTAGGATCTGTTTCCTTTGCCCTTCGGGAATTAACAGATTGGGCATAGTTGCAATGATGGAAAGGCTAAAGGCTATGGTTAGAAATAAGCAACCAAGACAGCAAGCAGAAAACTACTTGGGTTCCAAGAAAGCCCCTATCAGAGGTTAAACCACCTCAACAGAAACAACAACAGCCACCAGAAAAAACAAAAACCATCTGAGAGTAAGACTGAGTGGTCAGTCCCGAGACGAACAGCAGCTAGAGAGCCACAAAACATTCCAGATCCCCTTGTTCCTACCTCAAATGCATATGGTAATCCGCCAATCTTTGATCCAACATTGGAAAGGATTGGAGCAAGCTCTAGTCAGATGGAGGTTGGGCAAAGTTCAAGCACTTCTTTGGGCGTCTTCGAACCTTTGGTTCTTTATGAAGATCTTATGTTGGTTCTTTATGAAGATCTTATGGTGGAATGTTCGGGGCTTTAATAAGTTAAGCAGAAAGAGGTCAAATCTTTCTTGCTAAAACAGAAAATGGATTTATGTGCTTTTTTAGAAACTAGAGTCAAATCTTTTAATTGCATTTTGGTCGGCCTATTAGGAATAACTATAATCATGCTTCGAATGGTAGAATATGGATTAGTTGGAACAAGCAACGGATGACGCGAAAGCCTATAGCGTTAGTCACTAAAGCCGTTTTCTTGCTCCTTACTTCTTTTTATACCGCGAGTGACGAACTATATCGCGGTCACCGCTGTCCTACTTGACTGACTAAACCTCACCCAAGGCAAATCTCGCCCCATCAAGCATTTTCACTCGAGCGGAAACAGCTGACCAACAGACTCCATTGCTCCTAAGGCTTCTAGAGAGTCTGACTAATGGCATACTTCTTCAGTCGAATGCTCCTGGCCAAAAGGAAGATGACATAGACTATGCCGTTTATTCAAAAGAGCCATCACATCTTATGAAAGAGCAGCTTGGAGGCGTCATTGGCCCAACGCGTCAGAAGGTTCGGTTCGAAAACTCCATTTTTCTGCTAGATAAAGAAAAAATGACTTTATTGGAAAGAAATCCAAGCCTTACGGGAGCCGCTTCCCGGTGATATATACAGTTAGATCGACCCCACATTCGCAAGTGGAAGGACTTGGCTTTAGCCTTCCTCAAGCAGTACAAGCATAACATTGATATGGCCCCAGATCGCATGGATCTCCAAAACATGGGGAAAAAGGGGGCCGAAGGCTCAGGCAAGGCATTACTTCGAAGAAGTAGTGCTTTCTTCTTTCAAACAGACTCTTTTAATATTCCCCAGTTTCAAAGGCCTGAAAGATATATTATTTAGAGATGCGGAAAATACTATACGTTGGATGCTAAGAATACGGTCTTTGAAGGACCCACGGGGAAGGGCTTAGAAGAGATTAGTGCTTTGGTTAACAGTCGAAATTTTCCCTCGTAAGACCGAATTAATTAACAAGCCACCATAGTCAAAGAGTCTCTTTTGGGGGAGCCCAGGAAGTGAATTTCAAATAACCGCCCAATCTAATAACTATGAAAGCCAGCACCAATGAGAAAGGGCGAATCACCCACCTGTGGAAGTAGGGATTCAAGAAATAGCCCCAAGCGGAGTCTTCTATATATAACGTGTAACCTAAGTGTGGGGATCTGAAGGACACTTTGATAGTCAACTCCAAAACTTCAGTCCATGTGAAAAGAAAAAGTTGAATGAAGAGTTAGCGTTCATATAATCACCATTCAGTCGATTTGGTCTTGTGGGCGTGATGGAGGAACTTATCCTTATTCGGTAAGGAGGGGAAATGGGACAAAGCTATCATGCTTTCTATTTGGCGAGGGACCTAAAAAAAACAACAAACTCACTCAGGTCTGTCAGCCTGAGTTTGGGCTGTAATGAGAAAGGGGAAGGCCGGGCATCTGATCTTTATTGTTCAATGTAAGTTCCTTGAATGCTCTTTCTTAAATAAGCTGAACCTTCATTCCCTCGGGTTAGGCTCAAGGTTGGGTTGGTTACCTATCGAAAAAGGAAAGGTAAGCGCTTATCCCCTCCACTTGTACTTGTAAATATAGTGAAAACTCACTGAGCTTCCCAACGTAGCTGCTACCCTGACTCTCTCTCGTTGGTCGTGAAGAAAAAAACAAACTGCAAAAATGGATAAAAATGCATCCTATTCGACCTATACAGGAGACTGAGAAGAAGTACAATGAAGGTGATAAGAAACGCAAGGGAGAAGACGATATGGAGATAGATGGGGGAGAAAAACGACTTAGGGGAGATATGCAATGAAGAAAAAGTGGCGGGGGAGAGACAACTATTTCATCTGTATCTGGCTTGGCTTATCTAGTAGACTGTTTTTAGCTTTCACGAGTCGAGATTTACTTTAGTACTACTACTCCTATGTTTTCGGATAGTATAACCGATGATATGATGTTCTTTTCGCCCTTGGAGTAAGAAAAATCTGTTTGAAAGATCCAAATAGCGTATATACTATACGAAGGATCGGGGACGACGGTAAAGAAGAAAAGCTAAGTAGTATTCTACCTATGTTGGAGTTTTGGACAACATTTGCTATATCCCGAAGGTAGTGGACTTGATAGAGTAAGTTCAAACCTTGCTCAAACCCAATATTTGCATTCTACTATTAGTCCCTATTATTATTATTAGAAAGTACCATTGCCTTTTCCCGACAACAAATCGGAGATCTTACTTTCTCAAGTCATACGTCTTTTGTTCAGCCAACAGTGTTCCGCTCTACTTAAAGAGAAATGGAACAACCAACATCAAGCATCTGCATCTCCATAGACCCGCCTCCTAGGTAGGGTTGCGTAAGGAGAATCATCATGTGCAAGTCAGGAGGAAGCTAAGGCAGCAACATCAACCTTTGCTGCTCAGAGCACCTGCTACTTACTCTAAAGATAAGATCTCTAACAGCTTGAAATCAATATTACAAGCAGTCAACTTCTTTCTATTCCTAAGCATCCAAATAAATACACTCAGTGAAACAAGCTCCATGCAGCCTAGATTTGGCTCCTTTCCTTCCACAAGCAGTAGCAGTCTTCGAACCTAAACACAGCTGTATTACAAAGGCAACAAGTAGGGTAACAAGCCATCCCCTAGTGAATCAAGACATCTGTTGTTATCAACCAGACAATGAAAACACTCTTAGGTGAGGCTTTCTTATTACAAATTAACCTCCTCCAAGAGGAAACTGACCCACTTGAAACTACCTTGAGCCGGAATCATCCGCCAACCCCCCACTTGTTGAACAATATCAGTACTCATCAAGCCTGAGCATCCAGGATAAAGAAGCAGCAGTTCTAAAAACACCTAAACACAGCTTGCCAGTCTTGTCTCTTGCCCAAAAATCGCCTGCTATTTCTCTGGATCCAAATGGAATATATGATCTCAGCAAACATATTACCATACAGCTTTGGTTTGGGAGTTTTCTTCCGCTGCAGCAAAACAAAAGTAAGATCATCCTGCAGATTACTGCCAAGCCAAGAAGTGGATATGTTAAACTCAACACAGATGGTTGCTGGAAGAATATGAATCTTGCATCTGGGGGAGGTGAGGTGTGCTTCGCGATGAAAATGGTATCTGGATATGATATGGGGTTTCTCGATCAAGCGAAGAACCCGGAAGCGGCGGAACTTCTAGCCATCCGCGAGGGATTGCTCATCGCCAAACACAAAGGAATTCTCAAACTTGAATTGGAAACTGATGCTGAAGGTCTGAAAAAAAATGCTCGAGTTGGCCGAGATGTACCCTCACTTGGTGCACTTCTCCATGATGTGACAGCCTTGATCAAAGACACCTGGACCGTCAAAATCCTTCATGCACGCCGGGAATCAAATGGAGTGGCGCACTGCCTTGCTAAGTATGGACTGATTATGGCCGAACCTCGCTGCATCTATGCTATGACATGGTGCCTGATTGCGCTGCGAAGCCGTATAATGCCATGTCCTCTGCCTTTCTTTCTTGTTTGTGGTCTATTTTCACTTCTTTGGTGGGCTTTAGCCCTTAACTCTTTCAGTGTTGTAGGCCTATGGGCCATATGTGTGAATTAATATAAGTTCGTCGTTTCTGGGTCAAATAGCAAGGTTGGGATACTATTGGACAACCATGGGAAGGGATTGCCACTATTTTGTCAAAAATCTGCAAACCTGCAATATGTGCCACCTTCATTGCTATATTCACATAGCTCACCTTGGCCGTTCTCCGCCTGGGGCGACGTGATCGGCAGGATCACTCCTCCTGGGACTGGGGGGCATGAATATATCCTGGTAGCAATCGACTATTTCACCAAGTGGGTTGAGGCAAAGGTGTTGGGCTCAAAGCAAGTGGCTCAATTCATCGAAGAAGACATCATTTGTAGGTATGGTATGCCTCATGAATTCATAAGTGACCAAGGATTTTCAAGGAGAATGTTGAAAAAATCTCACAGCAAGCATAATCGATCTTCACCTTACCGCCCTCAAACTAATGGGGCCGTTGAAGCAGCAAATAAGAACATCAAGGTCATAATCCAGAAAATGACTGAGAACTATAGAACAAGAAATTGCACTTCGCACTGTGGGGGTACCGTACTTCGATTCGTACTTCCACCATACTCTCCGGTCTATGGGGCAGAAGCTGTGCAGNAGGCAGAAGTTGTGCAGCCAGTTGAACTAGAGCTTCCTTCCTTATAGTTCTAGAAAGCCAGCTTCCCGAAACTTAATGGGTGAAAGCCAGACATGATCAGCTAATCTTGTTAGATGAGAAACGACTTCAGGCTGCTCACCACGTACAAGTATACCAGCGGCGGGTGGCCAGGCACTTCAACAAAAAGGTTAAGTCACGACAAATAAGGAGATCTGGTTCTAAAGGCACTTAGAAAAACAGTCATGGACCCAAAATTCAGACCTATCGTCAAGAAAATCCTATCTGGTGGAGCAGTTGAATTAACAGACATGGATGGATCGTTCATTGTTGGATCAACTCAAACAATTCTATGTATGAATGCAAGGACTCAATTCGATTAGCCTAGGAAGTAGAAAGAACCTAACAAAAGAACCCACTCTGAAAACTGCATCAGTGCCACAAGGTACCCACCTTAACAGAAGGGTTGTAACAAGCAGCTTATCATGTGCAAGAGAAAAGCAAACAGAACAAGCAACCTAGGAACAGGCTAGGCTCCTAGTGAAGCAAAAACTCTTTTTGAGACTCAGTACATCTAACAGCAGTTCGAAACATAATAAGCCTAGAAAGCTGATTACAATCCATTGATTTGGCAGAATATCTACTCTTCTTTCTTTCAATCCACAGAGCATACACACATTCAGTGAAGCATATACCATAAAGCTGGCTGATATGGTTACGCCTACCACTAGCCTGAACAGCAAACTACAACTCCTCAGTCAGGGGNTAGTCAGGGGACAAATGGTTCGGTAAATATGCAGGTTTGAGAGGACAGCAGACCATACTAGAAGAACATTGAAAGAAAAGGTGCTCAGTAGTCTCCACAGCTCTATCACATTAGAGGCAGATAGGATCACAATCAAGGCCCCAACCAATCAAAATATCAGCAGTGAGTCTTATGACACAGAATAGAATAAAGCAGCTCCTAGGAGAAGCCTTACTATTGCAGATCAGTTTCTTCCAAGGAACCTTCTCAAAAGTACCCGGCTTTAACATCTTTATGGTGAAAATGCCATTAGTGAGACTCCCAACCATTGAACTGATCAATCACACTTAGACTGTCCAAAACCTTCCTGAGCATCCATGAAAGATTTTGGAAGGAACAACAGTCATAAGCTCTTCCCTTTACCTCTTTCCTCTTTTGTTTGCTCTAGTACGGGATCGTCCTAGCAAATCTTTACTATTAGGCCCAATCTTTATTTACTACTATATCTTTTTTAGCTATTACATAACCAAAAGCTTCGCTTTCGTTCTGTAAGATTCCGCAGATACATACCACCCATGACTTCTGCGTACCTCGAAGACCCGAGTTGATAGACGCTGGGGGAAAGAAATTCGATTTTCTTCTTCATAAAGAATTAACATCTTCCTTTCCAGCATAGGGTAAGAGCGGCTTCTGGGGGGCGCTTTCGTATTTCGTAACCAATTGACATTTCTAAGAAAAGTAGGAGCTCGCGTCGGAGAAGTAATTAGTCATCTAAGTCGGGACGGCATCTCTCCATCGTATTCTGTTCGAAGAAAGAATAGAAACTTTCCCCATAGTTCGAAAAAAAGTCTCGAGTTTGAACCTAACCATCCTGAGTCTGTCGAGGACTCATCGGCTAAGAAAGTGTCAGTGAATTATAGAAGAAGAAGATCGCTTATTTCGAAACCAGAGGTCAAGGGTTTTGTCGCCTCTTTGTACTCTACCAAGCCGAAAAATCCTTTCGACATCGTGTCATTATACATAATCTTTCTAGTGATCAACCGCCCTATGCAGTTGAGTAGAATAGGAACCATCACTATAGCTATAGCAGCTCTAGCCCTTGACTAAAAACCAAGAAAAAGACTAAAGAATGCCTTTTAGCTCTTGAAAGTCAACACAATTCTTTCATCCAACAGGTGGGTCCAGCTTAATGAGCTGGCAAAAAACTTGCCCTCATCCTTGCTCATTTCGGACCCTGACTCAGTTTGGTTTTTGGGATTGGAGGTGTGTTCTCAGTCTCTTCTGCTTGGAATGTTTACCCTGATCTTTCTGAGTTTTAGGAAGAAGAATACCTTTATGCGAGCGCGGTGGAAATATGCAATATTGAGGAGGGAGTGTCAAAGTAAAGTAGGGGCGTAGCCTTTGCTAACGAGCCGTAAAGTCAGCGGTGAACTGCCCAATTCGTGTATAGGTGCCTGCTCTTTCATCTGTCTCCAATCTCCTTAGTTTGGTCCGGTCCCTTGAGTGTCTTGGCAATGTTGAATTGAGAAATCAACCGACCGAAAGAGAAAAGAAAATGGTTGTAGCTCACGCAGTAGGGATCGAGGCGGAAAGGAGAAAGAGAGGAAAGCTTTGAAACAGAATAGATTGGATTGAATACTGAGCCAGCCTATAGGTTCAATGTAATTGTTGTAGTTCACCAAGCCAGGTTTTTTGCAACTGAAGTGAAGCAGTGGTTCGTTCCGTGAAAATAACATATAACATAGTATGAGCGAGCCATTCCTGTAGTTATTGTCTTTGTCTTGTTCAAAGGTCTCTTATCTGTAGAGTCTTTCCCCGTCTTCTTTTGAGAGAATAAGGGTCAGAACTAATTCACGGAATATTCAGCCTTTTTATCTGTCAACACCTGGGGGGTAAGGAGCTCTGGATCCAAGAAGCTGTTGGTAGAATTCCCTTGCAACCTGATCTGGATCAGTTAGAAACACCCCACTCTCAGTGTAAAGAGAATCAATCCTATTCCTACTTTGCCTCTGTTTCAGAGCAACAAAGAAGAAATGGGAATTTTCCCAACCATTACCATTGCACCCTAGATTTTGGTTTATAGGCACTTTCTTGAGCCTTGAGCCAATACTTCAAATTAGCTATACACTCAGCTTCTTGTTGCTGCAAAACCACATTAGTATAGTCAAAACAAAGTTGCTTCTGGGTATCTTCCAAGGATTTTGTAGGATGCTCCACATTAGACTCAATAGTAGCAAAATGTTGAGAATGTAGAAATTTAAGCCCACTCTTAACACACTTTAGCTTAGCCCAAAGACAAACCATAGGACTCCCAAACACCTACTGTTGCCAAGCAGCCTGAACAGTCTCAGAGAATTGAGAGTGGTCTGTAAGAATGTTCAAGAAGAGAAATGGCCTACCCCCATTGACATGCAGGTTTAGGGCGTAAAGCTATCAACAAAGGACTGTGATCAGACACAGTAGGAGGCAGATAGTTAGCTTCCACATGAGAATGAGTAAGCATCCACTGAGCATTCACTATTCCCCTTTCAATTCTGCTAGCAACCCTAGCAGTACCAAACCCTTTATTGGACCAAGAGAAGACACAACCCACACTCTGAATCTCAGTCAATTCCAAGTCAACTAACAGTTCCATAAAGTCTTTAGTTTCATAATCAGCTTTGTCGCCTCTGAGCCTATCGGCGTTATTCAGCTCTTCCCCCCGGCTACGAGACTCTACTTGTGTCGTCAGACACTGTGCCTAACGGCCCAAAGTTCTTTATTTTTCCAGATTCTATTATTATACGATATTTGACTAAATCAGATCTAACGATGTTCTTTATGCTACTTGAAGACCTTTTAGACAGCAAAATTACGACAGTGTCTAACAACGTTATTCAGCTGCAATTCAACTGCTGTGTAAGAATCTTTGGATTGAACTTTCACTCTTTCCTGTTTATCTAGCCCACCCACCCCGTGTGGGATCTTTCCATTCTTTTGAGCAGGTGAGCGAGATGCCTGTCGAGTCTACCTCTGCCTTTTTCTATTTTCTCGGTAAAAAAGCTAGGCTAAGTAGTATTCATGCTCGACTTATCCTTTTCATAGAGTTTGAACCCCCCAGCTTCAACCATTCAACCCTAGACTTTTGCTTATAAATGCTCTCCTGAATATCCAACCAATACTTAAGCTTAGCAGTAGCATCTACTTCCTTCTTTTTCCTGCAAAGCAGCATTAAACATTAGTAACTGTTGAGCCTCAGCAAGAGCAGCAGTAGCCTCAGTAATATGCTTCTGAACACCAGCAAAATGAGTGTGATGTAGCTGCTTTACCCCAACTTGAACCTCTCTGAGCTTAGTCCAAACTTGGAACATTTTACACCCATTTACTGGTTTATTCCAACAAGTGGCAACTGTATCAATAAATTGAGCATGATCTGCAATCACATTAAGGAACCTGAATGGCCTTCCCCCTCCATGACTAGCAGTAAAGCAGTCAAAAAGTAGTGGACTGTGATCAGAGAGAGACGTCGGAAGATAAAGAGCCTCAACATGAGGGAAGGTATTTCTGCATCCAAGCCAAGTTCCCCAAGCACCTCTCAATTCTTCTGCTAGCAACTCTACTAGTACCTTGCCCTTTATTGGACCAGGAGATACTTTGAAAACCTAAATCCACTAGGCAAATCCCAGGTCTCACGCAACAGGAGCACCACGAATAATCCTATCAAAACAGGGCAACACCCTTCTCCTCCGCATCTTCACCTGCGCAACAACCGCTTTCTTGTCCTTTCCCCGGCAAAATCCCTTTTTTATCGGAAAAACAAAATTTGTACTGTCCTTTGACCCGTTTGCTCTAAGTAGGGAGTCTTCGCGCCTAAAATCCTGGCCTGGGAAAACAAAATTGCAGCGAATTTTAGAACCCTTTCCAGCCCGTGAAACCCAATTGCAGGCTAAAATCCCAAAAAAGGAGAAAGTCGCCCCCTAAATAAAGGTTAAGTCCTTAACTAAGGGAAAGAAAAGGCCCTAGGGAAAAGAGGCAGCCCCTAGTAAGGAAAAGAAGGGGACTAGCTGCTCAGGAAAAAGGCTAGGGTAAAGTAGCTCCCAAACTCTATTGCCGAGGGGACACACGGGGAAAGGGAAGTAACAAAGTCCTTATTAGGAAGTAAGAAGGCTGAAAGCCCTAAGTAAGAAAGGGTTAACTAAAGGGACAGTCGGTCCCCTATAAGGGAAAGCAAAGGAATACCTCCAGCTCCAATAGCTTCGACAGTTCCAACGGCTGCAACAGCTGAACTAGCTTCAATAACTTCAAGAACCGCAGAAACTTCAATCGCTACAACAAGAACTACATAAACTACGGGAACTACCTTAACTACCTTATCTCCTATTCCTCGGTTAGGAAATAGATAGTACGGAAAGAAGAAAGAAGAAGGACTGACTCTATTCCTTTCTCGGTCCGGGAATAGAACGAGCTACGAGAGCTACAGACAGAAGGTAAGGAGCTCCCTGACTCTATTCCTTGACCTTCGGTCAGGAGATAGTAGGGGGTCATCCGATACAGTAGCTGCAGAAGAAGGACTAGCTGCTTGACTCTACTCTGGTCAGGAGATAGGGCGGGAGCGGGGCTGCAGCTAAGGAGGTATTCCTATGGTTCTGTCTCCCTCTCTTTCTTTCCTTTCCGCTCTGTGGCTTTCCTTCCGTTCCGCGAGAGTAGCAAAAGCTGTCCTATCATTTATTGGAAGGCCTTCCCTTCCTCATTCCGAAACAAACTTGTGACCTATCTTCTTGTCCTAAAAGGGACACATGAAGAATAGATGTTGCAAAAATTCATCAGCATCATCACAAAGAAGGCACTTAGGGGAACAATGAATACCCCAAGCTATCAGCCTATCTTTAGTGGCCAATCTGTTATGAATAGCCAACCACAGAATAAACTCTAGGGCTGGCTTTATTATTACATAAAACTTTTCTCCACTGTACCTTAGGGGAATCTCCACATAAAATCTGATAGAGTGTCTTAATAGAGAATTTGTTCCCAGATACAACTGAATCCCATCCACCAACAGCATTGATAATATCTCTACAAGACCACAGTTTACTAACCATCCATGATAGAGTTTTAGGAATAGGCATAGTATAAAGATCCTTCCCTTTAATGTAATAAGCATTAATAAAAAGTTACCTAGGCTTCTATCATATCAACGCTATGAAGCAGCAATTACCTGCTGTGTCCTAATATATTACCCAACTACTTGTTTTTTTACTTATTAGATCATCGCAACATCAAAGGAAAGAGAGATCGCCTTCATATCCGATGAGAAGANAACCGTCATATCCGATGAGAAGAAAAAAGAAGCCATTAAGAGACCCTCCTGGCCCAACCCTAGACACTCTAAGTTTCATAATATGAGCGAGATTCTACAGAATCATAATCTAAACATGAATCCATTCCTCACGCTCTTTAGGCTTCTTCAAATCAAACCCGCCTCTATATTTAGCTCTTCAACCCGTCGCATATACTAAGCTCTTCTTCTCTGAGCCTGTCGACATTTTATTCAACTCTAAAGACACTGTGTCTAACTTCTTCTTGCCTGCGTCTTACGACTTGTGTCTATACGACCCTTTCTTCGTCTTCAGATTTCTACCTCGCTTCCCTTGGCTGCTCCTTGACTACCATAAAGATAAAGCATTGGGACGGATATAGGTGGGCGACTTACGTACTATGTTGAACTCGACTCACTTTTATAATATTCTTTTTCGGACCCTGCATCCACCACTAGAACAGTTCCTGCAACGGCTAAATCTTAACTCGAAGTTAACCCTTTTCTTTCTTTTCTTGGTTGTGATTAGGCTCACAGGCTTAGATTTGACAAGTCAACTTCCCTTAATAAAGGACATAGGCTCACCGACCGAAACAAGACCCTAAAAGATTAAAAAAGTGAGCTGAGCTGCCCATGCTTTACCCATCTGACCCGCTCCCTACTTCTCTACTACGCGGGACTAACCAAAGAGACGAGGAACTTGCACCGAAGAACAACAATACGGTCTACCGGACTGAGACCGGCAGACTGCTATCAAAGAAGGCCAGATGAGAGTTGGTCGTGTATATTGCTTTCTCGCCTAACTAAAGGTAAGATTCACTACCTCTTCTATCAATATAGCTAGTATAAAGCCTATCCCTTTCCGACGGTACGATTACGATGGTTTATTCCGATCTACATCCCCTCGTGCTCGCCTCTGCCTTGCCTGCGGATGATGCCTTTCACCACTTCTTCCTACTCATATGAAATCTTCTTTTTTGGCTCTGACTTTCTTTTGAGTNACTGACTTTCTTTTGAGCCGAGACTTTCTTTGTTGAGCTCTACGCCTTTGCCCACGAATTACGCCTAGAACAAGGGAAAAAAGAATAGAATTACATTATCCCTTCGACGACTGAGCCCTACGGGCTCAGCTCTAACGCCCCTGCGCAAATACTTTGCTTGCTCTTCGAACCTGCGCAAATACTTTGCTTGCTCTTCGAACCTGCGCAAATACTTTGCGCTATTTGACTCTAAAGACACTGAGCCAGCCCTATGGGCGATATTCAGTCTTCGAAACTGAGCCTGTAAGGCGATATGAAGCTCTGGCACCACTGCGTCTCTACGAGACTCTAAGGAGCAAGAAAAAAACAAATGCTTACATGATTCAGGCATCCTGCCACACAGAACACACTGAGGATCACAAGGAATAGGAATATTCCAAGCTAAAAGCCTATCCTTGGTAGTTAATCTATTCTGAACAGCTAACCAAGTCACAAACACACTCTTATCTTAGGAGTAGCAGGGTTGTTACAAAGAATCCTTCTCCAGTCAACTTTAGGCACAGTAGGTCTCAGCTTTAAGTACATCATACTAATTTTGAACTGAGTTCCTTTAACTATAGCAGACCACCCTCCTAACTGATCAACAGTTCCCTATACTGCAGAATCTTCTTTAGAACCCAAGTACATTTAGCAGGAATAGGGCAGGCAGTCCCAACAACTCCTGTGTCTAAAATAAGACGAATAGTCTACTTTGCCTGCTTGACGGCTTAACTGCTTTCCTAGTCAAAAAAGTTGGGAATATATAGACTTTGCTTCCCTTACTGAAGGAACATTCCCTTTTTGCATCGAGTGCCCGGTCTTTCTTGTGCTCGCTCTATCGAGATAAGTCGCTTCGCCCAATCTTTCTTTTCCGGTACCTTCCCTCGATCTGGTCTTCTGTAACAATCTGATCTTTCACTTTCTTATATTATGCTATTCTTTTGGGGAGCCTAAGCCTAGGTGGGGAAATAGCTATAGCCAAGTGGCGCAGAACAAAGAGGAGTGGAGCAGACTCATTGGCTACGGTTCCGGCCTAGAAATAGTACAATTTTCATTGACCAAGCTCTTCTCTTGGTTTCCGGGTAAAATGAGGTGACAAAGAACAGCTTGCTTCATTGGATCATTGCTCGGCTCGATGGTTCTAGTGGTTTGCCGGACGGAGAAGCTCTTGTTNAAGATGCTCTTGTTTTCTTTCAGGAGTTGGTTGGTGGCATGGACACTTAACCTTATAATAATAGTCGCTAAGCGTTCTAGGCCGAATCTGATGTTATGAAAAGGGCAAGCTCAAGCCGCTTCTTACATACTTATTTAGCTAGGCTTCCTCTTATACTGCTAATAGGCTTATTCGAGTGACTTTTTCTTCGGTATTCAGAATAGGCCTATCCTGGTGCATTTTTCTTCATAAGGGGGCTGAGTCTAGGGGGGCGGGGAAGCAAAGCTTACGAATTGACAAGACCAGCCTTAGGAACATACGCACGACGCTTCCAAGAAAAGCAATAAAATAAGTATGACGTTCGAAGACTGAGTCGTATGACGACTCAGTACGGCTGCTCAGTCTTTCGAAACTGAGCCCTACGGGCGATATGAAGCTCTAAAGCCACTGAGTCTATCGACGATATTCAGTCTTCGAAACTGAGCCCTACGGGCGAGCTCTGGCGCCACTGAGTCGTATGACGATATTCAGTCTTCGAAACTAAGCCCTACGGGCTCGGCTCTGGCGCCACTGTGTCTATCGACGATATTCAGTCTTCGAAACTGAGCCCTACGGGCTCAGCTCTGGCGCCCCTGCGCTTCCCCTCTGCTTGAGGCTTCGCCCCTGCGTCTAAACTAATGTCTACCAACCCTGTGTGGAAGGCCTGTAAACTGGGAAAACTTTTGGCCTTACCTTACTTCCTCTTCTTTATGTGTGATAGGAACAGAGCTTCGGGCAAGCAGCCTATTCTGTGATGGAGAGATCGAAAGCATTAGGGTCGCGGCGTGAATGTGCAATTCCCTTTCTTTCGCCGACATCAGGCCTATTATAGTACCAGCTCTTCGTTTTTCTATACCTCTTTTAGACTAATGATGTTCCCACGACGGTTCGAAGATTACCTGATTTTCACACTTGCGAATTCCATATAATAGAAATAGATGCCGAGATCGGATCTTGTTCCATCTGTATCTGCACTCTTTCTTTTTGAATTTAAAAGAAGGTAATTGTATCGAATCTATTTTCTATTTTGGAACGAACGACGACCAACGAACACTTTGACTTTACTTTCACTTATTAGATTCAGAAAGATTAATTGCACATAATATTTCGACGTAGCGAGGAAATTTCTTTCAATTGAAAGAAAAAAAGTAAGACCGAAACCAAATGGCATGTGAAAAGCATAAAAAAATCCTACCGCTGGGATCCCGCAAGGAGCTTTTTCGCAGTCCCAGGAATAATGAGATTCTTCCATTTCGTACCACGGTTTATGAAAGCGGGAAGAAATTTCCACGCTCTACTAAAAAGGAGAAAAGGGAGAAATAGAATAAGAGAAGAAGAAAGCATTCGATGGAATTAGCTCAAATGAAAGAAGCCCGCTTTCTTTTCCCTGCTCCATTGCTGAAACAGGGCCTCGCCCTTTTAAGGGGCTACTCTTTAGGACGGATAAAGCTATTGAGCTGCAGGAGGAGGACCGAAACCCTCCTTTCGTAGGTGAATATGACCATGAGTATGGTTATATGAAGAGGCCCGCATTATCTTTCTATACTATATGCGGCACTGTCGCGGATTTTCGTTATGGCTAAGCTTCTCTTTAAACAATGGAAACGAATTTATCACGCGAGGTTGACGTGAGAGCCTCCCTCCTCCATTCATGACGCGTTTCCGCGATGGAGTTCTCGCTAAACCCCTCTTCGCGGAGCGCATATTCAAGCCTTTTTTCCAGCCCAGCTCGTATTGTAAATTAACGTGATCGTCACTAAACCCGGTCTCCACTCCAAACTCAATCCTACTGTAAGATAACCTTGAAAGTTCTTCTCAGGGTACCGAATCCGCGATCAATGGTTCCCCAACTACGCCCACCAGCTCGCGCCTCTCGTTCTCTTCATTAGGAGCATGAAGAATCTCGGTCCCCCCAGCCCCAAAAGGGCCCGGTGGTAACTGGAACCTCCCGGCATTTCAGGAAATGGATTCAAAAAGGGAAGTAAGGCTTATACGAGCTCATGAATGAGCAGAAATCCAAGCTTAGTGGAAATTTACATTATCATACGTTGTTAATAAGTCTCATAGCAGTCAAAAGAGGGCCTAATAGATAGAGTGTCTAAGTCTGGAGTAAGGGTCAGACCCTCTAGGGCTATTCTTGCTATAAGGTTCCAGTGGATTCACACTTCTCTTGGTGGAAGGAAGAAGGGCTACTAGAAGCCTAGAAGAAAAAGCTTATTAATCAGTATGTCTCCGCCGTGGGCATAGTTTAACTGTACTTCTTTGGTTTCCCTTTGCCTCTCATCTCACACTCTGAATAAGGCATCTATTCAACCTGAGATAGAAACCATCTCTACGAAAGGCCCATCTTAATTCATTCCGAACCAAACCAAATAAGGGTGGGCGGGGACTGATTAGACGCTCTCCTGGCTTTAGCAGAATAAGAGTAGTTGGTAGAAGGTGAAGGCTCTGATAGGTTGAGACCAGTTTACAGAGACCGGAACCCCTATTAGTAAGCTTAGCCGACAAAAGCTGAGAAAACCAAAGATCATGGAACTTTCTACGAACTTTCTTTCCCTGAGGTTGGAGGTTCATTTGAAGTTTTTTTCCGAATTCCCTTGTGCCTTTCCTGCGGTAGGAGGTCCCTTTAGTTTCCAGATTGGGTTAGTCTTACATCTAACATTGCTTTCTCTTATATAAGAGAAAGGCTGCTTGGAGGTCTTCTCTGTCCCGGTCCTAAGAAAAAAGGACTTGTTCAACATAAGAAAGGCGAACAAGAGCAATCAGAGCTTCTCCCTTAATCAATGCCCTTCCTCCAAGACCACTTATTTCGCATCATAAGTCAATTTCTGATTCAATTCTTCCTACCTCTTAAGGGTTTTACCTTAGTGCTGCGGGTGGTAAGGTAAACTTAAACTAAAACTTGTCTTCAAATACTCTGTTCCTTCCTCTCCGGAGGTACTTCTATATAATATAAGTCTCATTTGTTTCTTTCCGACAAATAGAATAGGACTTTTCCCGGTTGCTGCTAGAGAATAGGCATTTGTTCACAAATCAGCTGCTATAGAATCTACGGCAAAGTCTGTAGGAATAGGATTTTCTTCCCTGAGACCGGAAGTTTCCTATAGGAAGAAAAGAAGGTCTATTCAGTTCGAAAGGGAGGGATCAGTCAACCGAATCCTCTAGATGCGCATAAAAGCAGGCAAGGGTAAGTAAGCACTTTCATCTTAATGCCAGTAGGAAAGGAATGGCACTATGCTTCACACATGGAATTCGAAGCACTTGGACATTGGCTAGGGGAGTCTAACTGTAGTGATTAAAGTCGAAGGTGGATGCGATGCGAGTGAACTTGTTATGGTTAGGCACTCTAAATGGTAATGGATAAAAGTAGAAATTCAATTTCAATAGTCCCTCTCGTCTTTTTCTAGTATAGAAATGGAAAGACACAGGAAGAGGTATTAGCAATCATCGGAACATCCTGCCCGCAGGAAGGAATAAGTAGTATTCACATGGTTCGAAACTCCCTTGTCAACTCTGAATGAATGCTTAGTTAGCCGTGAATGAGAACTCTTATTGAATGACACTAGCTAACCTTTAAAGGGTAAGGGCCTTACTAAGCTAGTTCAACAAGAGAAAGTAAACTAGATAAGCCAAGGGAAGGCGCGGGAGGGATCTATCGGTGAAGAAATTAGGTGCCCATCCGCTCGGGGAAGATCTAAGCAAGGTGTATACTGAGAGGGAAAGATGACAGTCCGCATCACAGCTTAAGAATATGGGTATGGATCTCTACCTGAAAAAGCTGCTACAACGCGCGGTTGCTATTAGCTTGTTTATTTACTTGACTTGAGGCATAGGCGGGATAGAGATAGGGCTAAAAAGAAACTCTATAAGCTGAAATATAGTACCCGTAACACTTGGAAGCAACTACTAACTTCTTGGGCAAACGAACGAGCGAGTAGTAAAACGAGCACATAAGCTAACGAAGTTAGCGAGCTATAGAGTAACAAAAGAGCTCAGATAGAAGATCTTCCCTTCACTGGAAATGCTTTAGCAGCTATATCTNACAGCTATATCTGGCAATCACCTTGTAGCACCAAAGTAACCTAACATGTCCGGCTTTTTTCTTAAAGAGATTTCTGGATAAAATGTACTTACAAACGAAGCATCTAGCGTTTTCGAGTATACAAGCCAGTGGAATACCTGGAACGAGCGTGAGCGTACGAACCCCAGGTGGGTGCCGATGTGCCTTCCAGAACCAAGGGTCACAAAAAGGAGAAGTCAACCTTCCCTTGCTCGGGCTTCTTACCCACTCTTGCTAAAAAAAAGGGGGGGATTTTGATGCTTGGCTTTCTAACCGGACAGGACACTGGTTTCTCCCGAACTCTACTTTACGGTTAAAGTAAAGGACGAGGCAAGCAGCATCCCTTTCTCGATTCCGTTCTGCGCACAANAATTCCATTCTGCGCACAATTAATAGAGTTTATAAGTATAGCCTTGCCCTAAAAAGATGACTTAAGCTGGAACGAAAGAAGCTCGCCTCCTTAGGCTTACTTCTACTACCCGTAACCATTCCTATTTCCTCTGCTGTACTTTTTTGGGTCGGGTTTGAACTCTTAAAGAAAGAGAAGGTTCTGAAAGAACTCTCTCTTTAGGTAGCGAAGTGCCCCCTGGGTGAAGCAATTGTCACGGAAGCGACCTATTTCTCCATAAGATCAATAAGAGGGAGGTTGCCTTGCTTTCTTCCTATAGCAGCTGGGAGCGGGGAGCGCAGAGAGTAGCCAGCCCAGTCAGCCAGTCTAGTAGCACGGTCTCGGTCCTGCAAGCCAACGGTTGCTCACTTTCTTTCAAATAAGATATGTCCCAGCGGTCAGTCTCATCGGCTGGCATTATTCTTTCTTTAAACCAAGACCCATCCTGAAAAAAAGAAGCCAAAACCATGAAGTAGAGGGATCCCATCCTTACGGATGAGCTGCGTCGAATGAGCCAGATCTGCTAGGCAGATTGACAGTCAAAAGAGAAGATGGGGTGGGGCAACCTNAGGTGGGGCAACCTACTCGTCTTTCCTATGCCCTTCCTCTGTTTAACAGTGGAACGGTTGTTTGGCCTCATTCTTTAAGAAAGAAAAGAACCGGATGAACCAAAGGAAAGGTACGTAGTCGCTAAAGCGAAGCTTAAGGGAAACCGAAAAAGAGGGGCGTCTGTCAGAAGTTTAGTAGTTGCTGCGAACCCTTCTCTAAATCACCGAATCAATGGGCTAGGATCTCCTTATTCGGCTTGGGTAGGCTGCCTAACCATATGCTTATAAAGTACGAACTCAACTTGGCGGATCTCTTTGAGCAGTAGCATTTCAGGTATTTCCAGCTGTTGATTATCCAACTCTTTCCGCTCTTTGAGGAAGTGTCTCCGCAGAATCCGCTTGAATGCCTTTCAACTAGACTTCTAGACTTTTGGGTCTATGACGGGACAATGCCCCACAGGGGTTGCTTTGATCGCAATTCTTTTATATCAAACCGGTCAATGTAGAGAAATCTTGGACATCCTCGAATGGGTTCACCAGGTGAACTGCCAGTGATCCTGGTTCACTATCACCCCCAGCTAGAAAATGTATCATTCTTTATCCTACAGTCCTTAGGATAGGTTATAAAAAACATAATAACCAGTCAACCACCCCGTCGTCTATACGCTATTTGGATCTTCGCTTCTGTGCCTAACGGCTTTTCTCCTGCGCCTATTGGCTTGAGTCTATCTATTCGCCTATCGGCTTGTCTTCAAGGATAAGGATACTGCTACGGGCGTTATTCAGCTCTATCGACTCTTCGCCTATCGGCTTGAGCCTTCGCCCCTTCCTAAAGCTTCGCTTTAGGGACTACGTACNGAAGCTTTAGGGACTACGTACCTTTTCCTTCCAAAAGCTTCGCTTTAGCGACTACGTACCTATCGGCTCAGCTCTAACGATCCTTTTACGTTTTCCCGGGATTTTTGGCTGCAAGTCAATTTCCGCTCGGAGANGAATTTCCTCTCGGAGATGACATCAGAAAACTAGTCCGTTTGCGTTTCATATATATGCAAAAGTTAGAAAGGCTATCCAACGGGCTGAGTCTAGTATACTTTTACATTTCATATATATGCAAAAGTTAGAAAATAGTCGTCTTATTGTCAAATTTCCAGTTTCGTCTGTGATTTCAGTAATTGACGGAACTATTAGATTGACATTGACAATGCTAACATCTGAGACTCTCTCTAACGTCTTGGTTTGTTAGCATTAGTCAGCAAATAGGAAGAATTACCTTACTGAAAGAAGATTCCCAAATTTATAAATTGAAAAGTCTCTTTAAAAGTCAAATAGATACCTAGGGTCACATAGCCTAGGGCTACCGTCCTTAAGGAAGACTTAAATAGTACCCAACTTGACTGAAGAAGTCTAAGTTTGTCTGCTATTCATTGTCTTTCTTTCGAGGGAGTTAATATTAGAGGATTTACAGAAAGCAATGATGTCAGAATATGAGATGATTGGTGAAGTACTTCCTAGGCATGCAAGTGAAACAAAGCTCAGGAATGCTGAACTCAAGAAATTGAACATGAGCGACTACAAACGAGAAGCTCCCTAAACCTAAATATGATGGCAAGGAGAAAGGCATCAATGTTGGCCGAATCTCTCATCTACCTCACAAATACAAGGCCCCACATAGTACATGCTGTCAGCATTGTCTCTAAGTTCATGAACGAACCTAGTACATCTTACAGCAGCAAAAATCATTCTCAGGTATGTATATCAAAGGCACAAAGAGTTATGGAATCTTGTACGAGGCCGAAGACGAAGCTCACAGGACGACAGCGACTGGGCCGGATGCATCGACGATAGGAAGAGTACAAGTGGCTACGTGTTCCAGTTGGGATCCAAATCCATCTCATGGTCATCAAAGAAACAAGCAACGGTGGCCAGAAGAAGAAGCAGATATTGGCCACAAGTGCGGCATGTGAAGGAGTTTGGCTTAAGAGGATTCTCGGTGATCTACAGCACGGAAGAACCAACGACAATTTATTGCGACAATATGTAAGCAATAGCAATGACAAAAAATCCAGTCAATCACACGAAGCACATTGAAATACGTCACCACTTCATCCGAGAGCTAGTTGAGAAACAAGACAGTTGCAATTCTGCCGGAGCTCGCGGACATATTCACCAAGGCACTCCCTTCCGAAAATTCAGAAGACAACTCGGAGTACAATCTTTTGAAGATTAAGGGGGAGTGTTCAAATAGTATCTATCAATATCCTAAGAGAAAGAGAGTCATGTACTCTAGAGAAAGATACTAGATACTAATTAAGTAAGCAACTAGAAGAATCTAGACAGACCATTGTAATTCCTAAGTCGGTGGAGCAAACAACCGACATACTACAACTAGAAATACATGATCTAGTTGATGTATGATGATGTAAGCCAAGCATTCTCAATTAAGAAAAGTCAACCATTCCCCAACATAGCTCTCCCTATTTGACTACTTACTACCATCAATCATCAAAATGACTTCTCCATATAGAAGGCCCACTACTACTTCCGCAACTACTACTTAATTTCTAACATCTTATAGGTATAGTCAAGGTAAAACTTTTCCTACCTATCTAAGTCAAAATGCTCGATTGTAAGAACCCTATCAGACACTTTTAAAAGATGCCTTTTCAGCCAGTTGTATAAAACCACCCGGAGTTTACCAATAGTCGTATAAGGGCTCTTTCATTTATGTTCGGAAGATTCCGCTAAATTGATATCTGTGTTATGATTATGATTCAAGACTGAGGTTTCTGAATCTTCTTTCTTTCCTTTCCTGAGCCTCTGCATCTAACCCATCACTATAGGTTTGCTAGCCACGGCATCACCAGTCAAAGAACCCTGATCGCCTTATTCAAGTATTAAGGGAAAATCAGACCAAAAGTCTTGTCTTGACCTGATAAGGACAAGACTTCTAACCTGCTGAAGTGGGACTCGGAGGTTCTTGGATACAGACATCTCTACGTCGTTCTTGGAAGTATCAAGAAGAACTACGTCTGAAGAAGTGGTCGGTGATACTGGATCTAATCTGGTCACTGGAAGAGAACCATTCTTCTTCCCGGAAGCGTCAGGAAGTGACTTTCTCGCAGATGGTCTCAGTGCTAAGATAAAAGAGCCAACCGGCACTCTGTCATCTAAATCTGGATCTCCTACCTGTTCTGAGACAAAAAGGGGAATTCAGTAATCCTAAACGAGGAGGAGAAAGAATCACTACCAGACCAGCTAAGATTTCACTAAATTCCTACCTCGCCTGAGTCTGGAACCCCGGCAGCGCCAGTTTTTTTAACTAGGTTCACGGGGATTGAAGTTTGCGGACTATCAAGGGAAAGACCAAACAAATCAATCGCCGCCGTCTAAAAAGGCGTCGTCCTGGGCGATATCTTCACTTAGATTCCCCAACATATTGGGAAGTGGCGGCCCACTGACAACAGAGGAAATTTAGTAGGCGATAGTCAAGCTATGGGCCTAGAAAAACTGCTATTGTGCTCTCACGATTTTGATGGATCAACTGTAGTATTGATATGTGTGGTTTTCATAGTGTTTTTCCCCTTGTTTCGAGTCAATTTTGTGCTTAATGGGTGTCATTCTGGCTTTATTTTAGCTCATTCGATGTTCTTTAGCTAATTTGAAGTGTCTCGTCAAGTTTGATTAATTTCCGGTAATTTTAGAGCATTTTTAGTTGATTTTTTATCATCCACGGTTGTTATGCTCGGTTTTGGTATGTTTTGTAATTTCAGGCACGAAAACCGAGGCTCGGAACGAAGCCGGAAAGCTTAGACAGGATAAGAATGAAGATGCATGGAAATGCGTGCCAAGAAGTATGAAAACAAGCCTTAAAGAACTTATGAAGAAATAAGAAGAAAAGGAAGCAAAATGAACTTCTGAGGTCAAGATGCGGGCGCATGAAAATGCTATGCGGGCGCATTTAAAGAGGATTTCAGCTGAAAGGGCATTCTGGAGGTCTGATGCGGGCGCATAAACCTCCTATGCGCCCGCATCAGACGTTTTTCCCGATCTTTTTATTCGTCTTTTATTTTCTTTGTACTTAAAATTTTGTAAGCCCAACTTGGGTACATTAGGCACGGTTTTCTAGGCAAAACAACTTATGCTTTTCATAATTTATTAGCGATTACTCTCTTAGGATATAGATATTAAGCATTTTTCTCTCTCAAAAAATTAATTGAGGAAATTAGGGTTTGTTCATAACTTTGAAATTCAAATTAATTCAAGTCTTCAATTCGTTCTTCAATTGGTAATTCTTTGATTTTGTTCTTTATTTTAGTTAATTTGTGCTTTTTAGTCTTTCTAGTTTAATTAATTAGTTATTTTGTTTAGTTAATTAGTTTAGTTATTAATTACTTCATGAATTCAATTAGGGTTTTTACAACTATTCTTTTTTTAATCTTCAAATTATGAGTGAGTAGTCTAATTCTAGGGTTAGGGAAACCTTGTCAATCAATGGATTAATTAAATTAGGTTGTTTCAATCCCATAATTAGTAGTCAATATTCCTATTATTGGTTTCTTTGTTCCAATTGAATTGTGAGCAGATTTAGTTGTAATTCTGGGTTATGTTGAATTTGATGCCGAGAGGTAAAAAACCACAATAAGACCACTGAATAATAGGCGGAATAGTCTAGGCATGAGCGAGAGCCGTAGATGAGTTTGAGGGAGTCTAGATCGAGAGAATTAGTGAGCCCTAATTTCGAATAGTTGTGAGATTGACGATTTTGGTAGTGAATCCATTAGTGTTCTTGGTGACCGAATGACCCTAGGCTTAGTTTATGATTAAATCTTCGTATTTCCAGTAATTAGTTAGTAATAGTCAAATAGTCAGTTAGCTAGTCAATACATCTCGACCAAGGCCCTTACACAGTTTAAGCTTTTTAGAACTAATAGAGTTTAACTGCTTCCCTGAGGGATCTCCTTACTACCCTAGCTACCTTAGTTAGTGTCGTTTGGTTTACTTTTTGATAGGTGTACGATAGCCTGTTCAAATTTTGGCGCCGTTGCCGGGGAGGCAATTTTTAATTTCTATAGTGGGTTTTTCTGTTTATTTTTATTCTTCTTAGTCTCAAAGAACTATTAGTTCTTTGGGGCTATTTCTCATCTTTGCTCGGAGTTTACATTGTGTGCAGTTCATTGGGTTATGCAAAACGACCATGAGCCTGATACTACATTTCCTGAGCCCGAGCGAGTGTGTTTTGAAACGGTTGAGACGTAGTAGACACCGAATTTTCTTCCCCGATCTGTGGAGGAAACGTTTCTGACTTGTCTCAGTTTTCGAGTTCACTTCAATCCGCTGTTTGAAGGGTATTTAGAAGTTGAAATGGCTGCCGAAGGAGAAGGACAGGGTAGAGGACCACCGCCTCCCACCACCACCGCCAATGCGGCCGTTCATTGAGAGATTATTCCTTGCCTAGTACGGAGTCTATGGCCTGGAGGTATTCAGTAACGATACCGATGCTGCTAACTATTGAACTGAAACCGGCTCTTGTGAACATGGTGAACGAAATCAGTTTTCAGGGACATTGAAGGAAGATCCGAACTTACACTTACAGAATTTCCTTACATACTGTGATACTATCAAGCAAATGAATGGCTTAAGGACTACATTAGAAGGCGAATGTTTCCGTTTTATTAAAAGACAAGGCTAGAACTGGTTGAATGATCTCAAATTGGCCACCATTAATGTTGGGAGATTTAGCTCTTGCTTTTCAGAGGAAATACTACCCACCACAGAGAATGCTTTTATTGAGAAGCCAAATCACAAACTTCAATCAGGAGACAGATGATTCATTATATGATGATTGGGAACGGTTTAAGGAGTTATTGAGAATGTGTCCTCACACGGCTTGAGAAATGGTTCCTAGTTCAATCATTCTACAATGGGATGGGAAATGAGAGTAGGGCCTTGCTGATTCTGTGCTAATGGTCGGTTTATGAACAGGAAGTCAATGCTGCATATGAGTTGATAGATGAAATTGCCACTCATATTCACAGTTTGGTAACCTTAGAGGGCATTCCAAAAAGGGTGGGAAACATGTAGCGTGATGATAAGTATAGAGTTTAGCTGCACAGATAAATGCCAATAAGTCAGAAGCTGATAAGATTGGTACTACAGATCCCCCAACCATCACCCGTGCAGTGCACTTTTCGGGATGCACTGACCCTTATATGTGATTCATGTGGTTCTTTCGGTCATAATTCCAGTGCTTTGCACTAGTTCAGTAGAACAAGTAGTGCCTTTCAAGCCTATAAAACAAATCATAATCTAATACATACAATCGGGCTGGAGGATCAACCCATACTATTTCCTACAGAAACAACAGAAATGCCGAATCTCGGCAAGCCATGCCACTCAGAAGCACCAAGCAATGCAGGAAGACCTAGGTACCACACACCCACCAGGTTTTAGCAGACCAAACTACCAGCAACCGCAATGCCACCCTCAACTAGTGGAGAAATCTCGAAGCAGTTGAAGAATATGATGTTGCAAATGCAGAAAAAATATGAGCGATGCAGCTCATAACAAGGCATGGAAACTCGAATTTGCGCAAACCAACTGCCAACCGGAACAGGCCACCTTCCATCAACAACCCAACCCCCATCATCACAGGCATCAACAGAATCCCCCGCGGGACCATGTCAATGCCATTAACTTGAGGAGTGGAGCTGCATATGAAAGGTCCGAAAATGCCCTACTGATAATGTTCATTTGATGTTCAGGTGGAGCAGCTGACGAAGACGCGGAGATGAGGTGATTGTAGAGTTCAGATGCAGTTCCAGATAGGAGACTAAGCACCTAAGGAGAAGGCAGATGAAACACCGGTTGATAATATCCCGAAATCCAAGGTTAGGTTGCCCTTTCCGAAACAGGTAACCAGGAGTAAGACGGATAACCTTTAGTAAATTTTTAGCTATTGTTAAAAATCTCAAGTTTACTGTTCCATTTATCCGATTTAATCACTCAAAGTTACTACTTACACTAGTTTTGAAAGACATTTGAGCAGGAAACGCAGAATAGAATGTAGACGCGGACGTAGCAAGGCACGTAGCAGGAGTGACAAGTGCCATATTGCAACAAAGTCACACCGAAAACTAAACGGACCCAGGAAGTTTTTCTATCCTGTAACATGGTCCCCTGTTTATTGACAAGGCTTTATGTGATTTAGGAGCCAGTGTTCAGTGTTATGCCAATGTCTATTTGTAGAAAGCTTGCTATGGGTGCATTGAAAGTAAACATACCATGAGATGGCAGACGGACAGTGAAAATACCCTATGGTATTTTAGAGGATGTCCGGTGAGAGTCAGGAAATTCTTTATCCTGGTAGATTTTGTTGTGTTAGACATGGATGAGGATGAACACATCCCGATCATTCTTGGTCGACCTTCTTACATACTGCAGGTGTTGTTATCGATGTTAAAAATGGTAGTTGTGACCTTGTATGTGGAGATGATAAAGTACCTTTATCTGAATGTTGTCTCTTAAAAGTCCAATGATGGAAAAAATCATGTTATGCTACGATGTCATTGATGAAATTGTATTTGATGATATGCCTCGATCATACAAAAGATTTATGGAGGATGTTGTTTCTCTGCTGGTGATGAGGTGATGGTACAATCATTATGATGCTTTGTCAGGATCTCACTGGTGAGGAATCGAACTAGAAGAGAGCCGGAGATTATTAAGTTACCTAAGAGGTTGTCTGTTAAAGAGGTAACTCAATGAGATGAAACCCCTCCCTCTCACTTGAAATATGCTTTCCGATGATAAGAAGGTGTACCCCTGTTATTGTAGTGCTTCTCTTAAGATAACAATAAATAAACTTTTATGTGTACTAAAGCTCAAAGAAAGTATTGTTTTTTTTTTTTTTTGTTTTTCTACTATTGATGATTTGACCGGTATTAGTCTGACTTTGTACTGCATAGAAATACATTAGAAGATTTGCGGAGGGGGGGGGGGGGGGGGGGGGGTCTTTTTTCTTTGGGTTTTGGGGGGGGCCACAACCCGTATCCATGCAACGACGTTGAATCCAACATGCGGAGGTAGCTAGTAAGAAAGAAGCCTTAAAAACTTCTAGATGCAAGGTATTAATATTCAGACCTGATTACCAGTGGTAAGTCCCGGACAGGTAGTCCCTAAGAAAGGAGGGAACAAAGTTGTTCGTAAGAGCAAAATAGAATTAACCCCACTAGAGGTCACAGATGGGATGGATGGTATGATTAAGGAAATGAACGTTGTTGCAACGAAAAAGATCATTGTCCCCCTTCCTTTATTGATCCAAAGTAGGAAAGATATAGCTAGAAAAAGTATTTCTGTATCTCGATGGTATTCGGTTTCTTTCAGATCCCCATCATTATGATGATAGGGAGAAAAACGACTTTGACATGTCCTTATGGCATACTTGGCATATCGTAGGATGCCTTTTGGATTATGTAATGCACCTGCTCTAGTTTCAACGTAGCATAGATGAGCATTTTTTTGATTTATGAGTCTTATTATGGAAGTCTTCATGGATGACTTTCGGGTTTAACGGCTCTGATTGTGAGTAGTCATGGTTCGCTAATTTGACTAAAGTTCTCGAAAGATGTGAACCGGTTGAATCTGGTTTTTAAATTGGGAAAGTGTCATTGTATGGTCACAGAAGAGAGTAGTTTTGGGACATCTGGTCTAACCGAACGTGATTGAGGTGGATAGAGCAAAAAACAGGTTAATTGAGCAATGAAACCTCAGTAAATGTAAAGGGGTAAGAAGTTAGCTTGGGTCATGTGGTTTTTACGCAGGTTTATTAAAGATTCTTAAAACTTGCGAAAACCATAACCAATTTACTGCTAAAAAGATGCTGAATTTAAATTCATGACGAGTGTCTTGAGTCCTTTAATATGATCAAACTGCACTAATTTTGCACCCCTTATACAGTCCCCTGATGGAAATTACCTTTCGAAAATAATGTGTGATGATAGCTGATTTATGAGTTTGCGGTTTTAGTCAAAGGAAAGAAAAGGTCTGCATGCTCTTTATTTCTCGCTAGTAAGATTTAGATGAAGCTCAAAGTCAATTATGCCACCACGGAAAAAGGAGAGATTGCTATAGTTTATGCTTTAGAAAATTTCGTGCTTACTTGTAGGTTTCGACGGTATGTCTATACGACCATGCAGTCTTCAATATCTGATTGGAAAGAAGGAAGCCAAAACGAGAACGTATCGATGGATTTTGCTGCTCAAGAGGTGACCTCGAAATTCGCGTATACGGAAGGAGCTAGAGAATGTGGTAGTGACCATTTATCGAGAATAGGTATGATCGATGGGGAGATCTCTACAACATTGACGATTCTTTCCCTGATGACACATCTGTTGTGTTGTGTGCATTCACTCTGGTTTGCTGATTCGCTAACTATGTTGTAGGAGTGTTCTACCCTCCGACTTGACTTATCAGAAGAAAAAGAAATGTTAGACGATGTTACGATATTTTTGGATGATCCTACATGTCGTGAGTGTGCAGAGAGGGTTTATACAGGAACTGTGTTCCGGAATGGGAGGTAATGGTGTCCTTCCCCATTGCCATTCATCACCCCGATGGAGGTCATGCTGGGACCCTCCAAGGACGATAGTTCAAGTCTTAGAATCGGGTTTCTACTGGCCCCCGATTTTGAAGACGCAGAGAGCTGTTTATTATGTTCTTGTGATCGTCCAACGAAACAGGTAATATCTCACAAAGGACACGAAATGCCGCAAACAGGTACATTGGAAAGTTGAAATTTTTGATGTTTGGGGTACTGACTATATGGGACCCTTCCCATCCTCTAATGGAAAACCGTTATATTCTAGAGCTGTGGATTATGTTTCTAAATGGGTGGAAAGCTTGGCACCCCATTGTTGACAGATCTATACGGTTTTGCGGTGTTTAAGTGCAGGTATTTTTCCATAGGTTCGGAGTCCGTAGAGCTGTATTAGTGATGGGGGGGAAGCATCATGAGAAAAGGTTAGATAAGCTGCTGAAAAAGTAAGGTGTATAACATAGAACAGGACTAGCATATCACCCACAGACAAGAGGCCAGGTTGAGGTTGCTAATAGCGAGATCAAGCTATTCTGGAGAAGAACAGTTGCAAAACTCGAGAAAGGATTGGAACCAACAAGCATCATGTATGCTTATGGCATATAGGACGGCTTTCAAAACCCACTCGGGCACCTCTCCGTTCGGTTAGTTTATGGTAAAAGCATGTCACCTTCCGGTTTGAGTTAGAATATAAGGCATACATAGGCAGTCAAGGAATTGAATATGGATGCCAAGCTGCGGGAGAAACACGGGACTCCTTCAACTAAATGAGCCGATTAATTCGTTAGCGCGTAGATAAGCAAAAATATATAAAAGAAAAACTACGATCGGTGGACGACAAAAGAATTCAGGAGAAGGGAGTTTCAAGTTGGTAAGGGGGGGGGGGGGGTGGGGGGGGGGGGGGGGGGGGGGGGGGGGGGGGTAGGGTACTCTATTTCTTCCAGTCTAAGCTTGTTTCCTGGAAAACTGAACGTCCAGGTGGAGGGTCCCTTTTCGGCTACTATGGTGAGCAAATCGGGTTCGTTGAAGTCCAAAATGATAAAGGGAAAAATTTCAATGGTCAACGAGAAAGATGAAGCTCTATTATGAGGTGATGCCAGTTTGGATTAGTAGAAGAGGTGCAATTATAAATCCAGATTCACACTCTGACCAAAACGGGCCACGGTCAAGCTAATGACCATAAACCAGCGCTTCTCGGGAGGCAACCGGAGCCTGCTTCCCCCTTAACTCTTTTTATATGCTTTTGGTGTGTTTTAGCTTAGTCGTAATGTTTAGTTAGCTGTCGTTTGTGTTCTTGTGTGCATTTAGGTGTAGTGAGGCAATAGAGGTCTTAGGTTGAATTCAGTACCATAAAATGTAAGTGAGGGTCAAGGTACGTGAAAAGAAATTTTAAACGGAAGAAAAGAAACAATAAGCGAGTAAAAAGGGGCAGATGGGGCGCAAAGGATTTTATGCGGGCGCATCTGACCCCCAGAACCCATTAACAGTTTTTGAAAAAGTAAGATGCGCCCGCATAAGGATTTTATGCGGCCGCATCCTACCCACAGAACCCCAAAGAATTTCCGAAAAACGACAGGCGCCGCATAGAAATTGTAGCGCGCATGTCTACCCACAGTAGACCAATGATTTTAAAAGTCGGGCGGTGCGGGCGCAGTATTCTTATGCGGGGCGCATCTCGGCCCGATACATTAAATTTTTTTTTTTAAATTTTTTCCGCCTTATTTCATGTTATGCTCTTGTTATCTTCGTTCGTCTCACTTCGCAAACATCGGCGTCTTCGCAAACCCCGAACTCCATTAAAACGTCACCCCTAAAAATTCTGTCTCTCATATTATCACTCAAGACTTCCACCAAATCAACCCAAATTTTAACACAAGTCCTCTCACCTCCCTCGACAAAAACCTCAATCAATTTCGAAATTTTGCAAATCGGGGCTACAAGGGGGCGCGAGAAATTCTGAATTTTGGAGATTTTTGGTTAATGGGGACTATTTGCGGGCGTTCTTCCACTATACTTCCAATCAATCTCATTATAAGGTATAATCCAACTTTAAGCAATTTAACAAAGTTTCTGAATTTCATGGCGTCACACTATAGGATTCCGTTAGGTCAAGATCATAATATGTTTTTTTCTTGAGTGTTAGTGCTTGTGTGATGGTTGATAACTGGATGTTTAAGTGGATTAATTTTCCAATCCAAAGTTATGACTTAGAAAAAAATTTATGCCCTATTTTACAAGGTGAAACAATGTGTAGGAGGTTGAGTGATCGACTATAAGTTTTAACTGCTAATTTTCAAGACTTTAATTTGTGATTGATAATGTAATGTGAAGTTTGGTATGTTTCTTTTTCTTCCTCTAGTATGATTGTTCCTGACAAAACTTGGTGTTTGATTAGTAGTGAGGTTTAAAATGTTGGTTATACTTGCAACTGCGGTCATGAGAAGTTGGCTTATTGACTTCTGTTGAAAAAAATTGGAAATACGTGGATTCTTGGTCGCTATGTTGAAAAACATTGGTTTGGTTATTGTTGTTAGCTCACGGCTTTTGGCTTATCGAGTACACATAGGACGGGTAATGCCGAAATTTTTACTGTTAAATGTTACCTAGTGGAAGCTATACCATTGCATGAGTGTCCTTGCTATGTGTTTTATCACCGATTTATCTATGGTTCTAATTGCTTTCCAATTTTTCGATTTTCAGGAACATGAGCTATAAAGAACCTCGAGCGAAATCACAAAGGACCGAGTCTTCCACCTCGGCCTATGGGGTAAACAGACGCAAAGCTACTAGTCGGGAGACCCGCACCAACAAACCGCCGCCAACAATCAGGCCCGGTGTCGATGAGACTGCAAAAGCGGCCATCCGCTCTACCAGATTCTTTGACCGCAGAACAGTGATGAGATGGGGATCACTGACCAATGGTCAAAATGGCGGACAACATACGGTTTGGGGTGCAATGCTCGGAGTCAAAATGCCAGGACCGATGGCGAACCAATGGCCCCCACCCACCTACCGGGAACTCACTCATGGAGTTCCTCTCCACCTTCCACTTCAGGGTTATGTGCGGAACCACAGTAACCCCCCCCCCCCAACAACAGCTAGAAAACAGGGGTGGTCCGTTCACCATCTTCGGCACCCACTATGAGCGATCCACTTCACAGTTCAATGAACACTTCTTCTGGACCGCGCAACCTAGTCTATGTGCTTCGAGCACGGCTGGTCTAACTATGATGAAGCTCATGGGGCTCGTATCCCACTGAAGTTTTGTTGGTATCCACCCCCCTATGCCTCATCCACCAGCAAGACCTCGGAGGTCAAACATGCAGCCTCCGATAATTACTCAGGTTTATTACCTACTGCCTATTTTCACGAGGAGGAGTGGGGCAGGTCTATCCTGATGAGCTTAGACTTCTGTGGCTAGCTACTGAGGGATCCCATCTACAAGGGCCCGAGACTACAAACTATGGGTTTTTCCTTGCCCGTAGATTTGATGGATAGCCGGGGTGCAACCAAACCAAGGGGGTACTATAAATGTGGAGGAATGATTACCTGGTTGGGCCCCTAACAGTTAGGTCATCGAGAGAAACTTTGAAGGGTTTGCCACCCCATTAAGAAAACCACTGATGGACATCCATTCCTTGAGATGACCGGGTTATATAGAAATACAATAGAGGACGGCATGAAGCTTGGGATGAAATGGTACGAGAACGTAACCTGTGTGCTACTTCCCAACCGCCTTTCCTCAAACTACTACTTGGAACACCCGAAGGAGTAAAACCCATGGAGGATTCAACCAAGACCCCAATCCCACTAGATGACTAACTGTGAGGACGGCTGATGAGAAGAGTGAGCCCTTAGAAGGCACAGCAGATGCAGCAGGCGGGGGGTGTCCCTCAGGACGACATTCATCAACAAACAGCTCCGCCACTGCCCCACCTCCCCAGGGCGCCTTTGATAGACCCATCTGATGACAGCCCTGGACGAAATGAATGCCTACAAACACTCAGCGGTTCGATCAGATTGGTCGCGGTCTCGAGCAGAACGGGACACCGTTTGAATAGACTAGATGATAGTTGTCAGGGCCTGTACCGAAACGGATGTAGTGAACTCACCTGACATTGCAGGGGTTGTCCTATGATGAGAGAGACAGCAGTTGCGAGTGGATAAAGGGTCACGTGCAAAACATTCCCAAGACCCCCATAACTGGCCACCCCAGTAGACCGCTAATGTGACCCTACCATCCTACACTCTCCTACACATAATACTACCAGCCGTTTCCAACCTACATGGCGGTGCTACGGGCAGTCCTGTATGAGCAGTAGGACTAGGGGAAATTCCTGACTGCTCAGAGCCATCCCTTCCCCATTGTCATTGATTATGTATCCCGGGACGGGGCCAGTGTTGGCTGGGGGGGGGAAATTAGTTACTCTTATTTAGGTTGTAATAAATTGGTAACTTTTTTTTATTCCTTTTATTTTTCTTGTTGGACTTGGCGTTGTTTCTTTTACCCTGCCCAGATATGACAATCGGAGCGGAATCGGACTTCTGTTATCGACGTTACGCATTTTGGTTGATTTACAGCTGGGTTAGATGTTCCTAAACTCCGACTCTCACTTATGCTAGTACTGTATGTGTGGAATTAGCGGGGGGGGGGGGGGGGGGGGGGGAGGGGGAGGGGGGGGGAGGTTTAGCCTTCGGGTCTTTTTATTGCGTTCTGTGTAGTTTACTTGCTTTCATAGGACCGTTACATGGGTTGTACCGTCCCGAAGGACGGGAGTTACAGGTGACCAAAAAAAAAATGTACTGCTTTCTAGTCTATGTAAGTTCGCTGTTCAGAGAGAAATTCTTATGTGATGCTAGCTGCTCGTCCCGGTTTGCGTTGATTTGACTTTTCATGTACCCAATTTGTTAAAATTTTTGGAAACTTCATGATTCTTGTAGTTGGATGAGTTTACTTATGTGATTTGCAGGGCATGGACTTAGTCTTAAATTTGCTCGCTGTCCTTGCAATTGTCAACTCTGTACTAACCTTGCTTGGGTTCTTGGACTTGAACGTGTTAGCGGAGGATTTGAGCCACTTTTGATCTATGGCTACAGTAAAATTGTATTCTTTTAATGTGTGATTAGTTCCTGGTGCATTAGACTTGAGTTTGCCTTGGACTTTAGTACTTTTAATTGAAGGTTTGTAGCAGGTCGCGCATGAGAGAGGCGTCATTGTTTTTTAGAGCCTTCAGATACCTTATTAGGATTTTCAGGCTTACATTTTCGTCCCTGATCCCGTGTTTTCTTAAGCCTATATAATTCAACAAAAATTAACACCATTA
>PYUH01000243.1:38437-112438 GCA_016808085.1 Suaeda aralocaspica | reverse complement strand
GGGAACACGAAAATGGAGGTTTCTTGAAATAAAGATCGAAGCTCAAAAGGTTTCTTGAAGTTCTTGAAAATGGAAGTCCATCAAAAATCAAAGGAAAATATAGCGAGTTATATTACGGGATTTTTGAAAGATTTTGAAAGATTTGGGCAACGATGTTGGGCGTGTTTTCCGTGTTGTTTGACTTGGTCAACTTTAGTTAGTTGGTTGATAATATTGTCCTTAGATTTGTTTCTCAAAATATCTAAGATTTAGGCTAGAAAATCAGATTACAAGCTTGGTGCGCAAGACTTGTATCCGGTTTCGATTAGATTCTTGTTATCCTAATATTAGTTTGTTTATACCTTAATTCTAGGGTAGTTAGGATTTGTTTAGGATATTCACATAATTGTGTGATATGTTTAGCTATAAATAGGATGTAAAGTACCTCAATAAAATCAGATAAGATTGTTTGAAAAACAAGTTGTTTCCGTTTCATTGTTTTCACGTTAAAAACAAATTTTGTGAGGAATTCTTGTGAGGAATTCGACGAGTGAGTGGTGCTATTGAGCTTTATCTCACGTGAGGATAGTTTTAGGATTTGAGGGTGCTTTGCTTTAATCAAATTCAAACAATTATTCGCCTTAGGACTTCGAATTTGTGGTGCATCGCTTTATCAAATTTGTGTTCTAAGTTTATCTTGTGTGAGTAGCGTTTGTTTATAACAACATTCACATTAGCAATTTTCAAGATTCTTCAAGAAACTTCAAGAAATGCTTAAAGATCCAACCTTTTAATCAAGAAACCTTCAAGAATCTGTCCTTCATGTATTTTAGCATAATTATGATGACCAAGACTCACCAAGAAATAAAGACTCAAAGCCTGAAATGAAAAAACCCTAGCAAATGCAGTGGGAAAAAAAACTCATAGGCAAAACCATCTTGTTCCCCAATATCCACCATCTTTTCTTGATTTGCATGCCATATTAGTGACATGTGACCATGCACACATAAATCCCTACCCTTGATGCAACCATATAGCTTATATCACCATATGCAATTATTTCACCTATGGTTGCACCCTTGCCCTTGTCATCACCACCTTCATAGTTGATTGCATTGATATCTTTAATATCATTTTTTGCACTGATATCATTAATATTATCAATGTCACCGTTGCTTGCACATACATTAGAAATTGGAGAAGTGTTATTTCATGGTGAGCAGTGTGATGTTTTTGGGGTATGTAGTGTCAAAAGATGGGGTTTCAGTGGTTAATATAAGGTTGAAGCAATAAAATCATGGCCAACACCCACGAATGTTACTAAAGTACGTTCTTTTGATGGTTTGGTGATGTGAATTTTCGTATGAACAAAAACTCACAAGGGATAATACTAAATTTGTGAACCTATAAAGGCCAAGCCACCAAAATTCTTAAATTTTGGTTGATCAATTAGTCCTTTGATTAAAGCCTAGGCACCCTCAAAGCTACTAATTAATCTACGCAAGAGTATAAAGAAATTAATCACCAACTCTTAATTTTCGGATTTTTTTTTGTTTTCAAGTAAACAAGCAAACTTTTTATTCAACTCAAACTTAAATAAATTACAAACTAATGTTGAGACTATTTATAGGAATAATCATCAACAAAATCCTAACTAAACACAATAAAACAAACACACAAAACAATCTAAAAATTGTCCCTAATGACTCACACATGGCTCACAAGATATGATTGACACATCATCACTGCATCTTGATCTTATCTTGCTAACAAACTCTAACTAACTCGAACTAACAAGATCTAATTCTAACAACTTGTCTAAAAATTTTAAAAAAAAGTTTATGAAAATAAAAATCACAAAACAAAATACTAAACACGTCCTAAAACAAATCCTAAATATACTTGGACTCCAGATAAAAGAAATCTAACTAAAAACTGATTTCCAGTTTGTTAAGCGAGCAGAAAATTGAATAAAACATTATCTTACGTATTTTTCTGAATTTTGAAAATATTGTTTCTTGAAAGTAGATTCAATAAGCTTTCTAACGCATATTCGCACGCCTTCTAACTCAAAGCCAATTGTCAATGAAAAATTTTCAAAGTCAGACATACTACACTGCTCTTAATTGAAATTCTATCTTCAAAAGCTTCAAGAAACGTCCTAGATTGAATCTTTTAATCAAGAAACTTTCAAGAACGTGATCCTCCATCATTGTAGACCAAGTACAAATGTATTTCCATTCACACCTGTATCATTTGGCTTCTTTCTACAGAAGGATTGTCAAAAATTTCTCATCTATTGTTGCTCCTATGACTGAATGCATCAAGAAGGATAAGAAATTCGAATGGACCAAAGAGGCGTATAAGGCATTCGTAAAAATCAAGGATTTGTTATGCCACACACCTATTCTTGCATTGCCTGATTTCACAAAACCTTTTGAAGTTGAAACAGATGCAAGCAATGTAGGAATTGGCGCAGTTTTAGTGCAGGGAAATAACCAATTGCCTATTTTAGTGAAAAATTAAATGGGGCCAGGTTAAATTATTCTACTTATGATAAAGAGTTTTGTGTAATTGTCATAGCTTTGAATCATTAGAGTCATTATTTGAGGTCTAATCATTTCATTATGTATTCTGATCATGAAGCACCAAAACATATTAATGGTCAGCAGAAACTGAATCCTAGACATGCCAAGTGGGTTGAGTTCCTTCAATCTTTTCATTTTTCTTCAAAATATAAAGATGGCAAGTCTAATGTGGTGGTAGATGCACTTTCTAGAAGGTATGTGTTGATCAGTTTTTTGAATTGCAAGATGTTGGGAATAGAACATATCAAGACATATTATGAATATGATATGGATTTTGGGTCTATGATGCAACAACTGGGAAGTGGAGTAGTAGGGTCTTATGTATTACATGATGGATTCCTGTTTAAAGGGAACCTGTTGTGCGTGCCTAACTGATGTGAATTTTCGTGTAAACAAAAACTCATAAGGGTATAAACTAAAATTTCGAATCTATAAAGACCAAGTCACCAAGATTCTTAATTTTAGGTTGATCAATTAGTCTTTTGATTAAAGCCTAAGCACCCTCAAAGCTAATAATTAAATCACAAGAGTGTAAAGAATTTAATCACCAACTCTTAAATTTCAGATTAGTGTTTTCAAGTAAACAAACAACTTTTTTTTTATTCAACTCCAACTTAATTAATTACATGTTAATGTTGAGATTATTTATAGGCATAATCATCAACAAAATCCTAACTAACTAACAAAAACACGCCAAAGACTAGGAAAATAAATCCTACTTTTGCTCAACAAACTAAAGATAAGATTGCGACATCATCATGCAACTTTCACTTTGATATTATCTTTCCTAACAAACTCTAACTAACTAACAAATCAAGAAAATATCCTAAAAAATTGACTAAATAATTAATTAACAAGATAATCATCAGAATTTAGACTAAAATCACGCCACTTGCTTGGAGCTCAAGAACTTGGAAAAACGCCCACAAAACACACTTCAAGAAACCGTTCCTTTTGTGCGCAATTTTCAAGATTCTTTCAAGAACTTCAAGAAATGCTTCAAGATCCAATCTTTTAATCAAGAAACCTTAAAGAATCTGTCTTTCATGTATTTTAGCATAATTATGATGATCCAGACTCACCAAGAATTAAAAGACTCAATGCCAAAAATGAGAAAAACCCTTTGGGAAAAAACTCATAGGCAAAAACCATCTTGTTCCCCAAATCCACCATTCTTGCCTTGATTTGCGTGCCATATTATTGACATGTGACCATGCACACGCAAATCCCTACCCTTGATGCACCCATATAGCTTATATCACTGTATTCAATTATTTCACCTATGGTTGCAACCTTGCCCTTGTCATCACCACCTTCGAAGTTGGTTGCGTTGTTATAATTAATATCATTTCTTACACTGATATCTTTAATATTATCAATGTCACTAGTGCTTGCATAACTAACTGTTCAATTAGGGAATTACTTGTAAGAGAGGCGCATGGATGAGGTCTTGCAAGGCATTTTGGAATTGCTAAATCATTGAGCATGCTGCAAGAACATTTTTATTGGCCTAAGATGATTGGAGATGTGGAAGCTGTGATATCTCAATGTTCTGTATGTCAAAAGGCCAAGGCAACATTTCATCAGGGTTTATATACACCATTGCCAGTTCCTGATGGTCCATGGGAAGATGTATCAATGGATTTCATTGTTGGTCTACGTAGAACTGCTCGAAATAAGGATTCTATTATGGTGGTGGTGGACAGGTTTTCGAAGATGGCACATTTCACTCCTTGCAATAAGACTGATGATGCTGTTAATGTTGCATAACTATAGTTTAGGGATGTAATACGATTGCATGGTATACCTAAAACCATTGACAGTGGCAGGGATTCAAAATTCATGAGTTACTTTTGGAAATCACTATGGAAGCTGGTTGGTAAAAAATTGCTTTTTAGTACTTCCTATCATCCACAAACTGATGGACAAACTGAGGTAACAAACACAACTCTAGGGGTACTACTACGTAGATTGGTAAGTAAAACTCAGAAAGACTGGGACTTGAAATTGGCGCATGCTAAGTTTGCTTATAACAAATCACCTACTTATGCAACTAAACATTCACCCTTTGAAGTGGTTTATGGTGTCAATCCCAAGTTGCCAATTGATTTCATTTATGTTCCTAAAGGTGAGTTGGTTTATAAAACTGCTTTGGATAAAATTCAATATATGCAAAAGTTATATGCCCAGATCAGAGCAAGAATTGAAAAGGTGAATGACCAGTATAAAGCTCGCGCGAATAAACATAGGAACCAACGTCAATTTCAGGAAGATGATTTTGTTTGGTTACATCTCAGGAAGGAACGATTTCCTAATCACAGGAAAAATAAATTGATGCCTAGATGTGATGAACCATTCAAGATTTTAAAAAAAGTTGGTTAATGCTTATCAACTTGACCTACGAGGAGAATATGGAGTCCATGCTACTTTCAATATAAGTGATTTATCTCCATACATTCCTGATGAACAACTTCAAAGTTTGAGGTCACACTCTTTTGAAGAAGGGGAGGATGAAGTAAGTGCAAGCACCAGTGACATTAACAATATTAATGATATAAGTGCAAGCACCAGTGACATTGACAATATTAATGATATTAGTGCAATCAACTTCGAAGGTGGTGATGTCAATGGTAAAGATGCAACCATAGGTGAATTAATTTCATATGGAGATATAAGCCCTATGGGTGCTTCAAGGGTAGGGATTTGTGTGTGCATGGTCGCATATAACTAAGGTGACACGCAAATCATGAAAAGAATGGTGGAAGATTATCTTGTTAATTAATTATTTAGTTAAGTTGTTAGGGTTATAGAAAATAGGGTTTAATAGAGAGTATTTGTGGAAGAGAATAAAACCTACCTTTTTATTCAGTACCAAAGTATATGTACATATATATACAAGCATTAAGGGTTTCCTGTATAGTAAACCCTAGTATCCATAATGTTCTAGATTATTCTAAAGGGGTATAATGGACATCCACAAAATAACAATATTTTATAACANAATAATAATATTTTATAACACTCCCCCTTGGATGTCAATTATAAAGCAAATATACATCATTTTATAATGCGCATGTGCAATGCTGTCTCATTAAAAACCTTAACTGGAAAACCTAGTGGAAAAAACCATAGCTAAGGGAAAAAGAGTACAGCGCGCATTGACTCCCCCTCATGATATCATCCGTTGAGATCCTTGAGATGACGCAACCTGATTTGATGAACTAATTTCTTGAATGTAGCAGTAGGAAGCGCCTTGGTAAATAAATCTGCTAAATTATTGCTTGAACGAATCTGTTGGACACTAATCTCACTATTCTTTTGAAGGTCATGGGTGAAGAAAAACTTTGGCGAAATATGCTTCGTCCTGTCACCTTTAATGTACTCTTCCTTGAGTTGTGCAATACAGCCTGCATTGTCTCNTTGTCTTCATATAATGTAGTCGGAGCTTGTTTTCCACATAAACGACCACAATCTTCTTGTATGTGCTGAATTAGAGACCTTAGCCATACACATTCTCGACTAGCCTCATGAATTGCTAAAATTTCTGCATGATTAGAAGAAGTAGCAGCAATGGTTTGTTTCATGGAACGCCAAGAGATTGCGGTACCACCATATGTGAGTACATATCCAGTTTGTGATCGAGCAACATGAGGATCTAATAAATACCCTGCATCTGCAAAACCAACTAATTCTTCTTTGGAGGTGTTAGAAAAGAACAAACCTTTATCTTTCGTACCTTGTAGATAGCGAAATATATGCTTAACCCCATTCCAATGCCTTCGGGTAGGACATGAGCTAAACCTTGCTAATAGATTGATAGAGAATGATATGTCGGGTCTTGTATGACTAGCAAGGTACATCAATGCTCCTATTGCACTTAGATATGGTACTTCAGGACCAAGAATCTCTTCATCATTTTCCCGAGGGCGAAAAGGATCTTTATCAACATCTAGTGATCTTACAACCATTGGGCTAGTTAACGAATGTGCTTTATCCATATAAAATCTTCTGAGCACCTTCTCTGTGTATGTAGTTTGATGCACAAGGATTCCTTCTTTTAGGTGCTCAATTTGTAGCCCTAAACAAAATTTTGTCTTACCAAGATCTTTCATTTCAAACTCCTTTTTCAAGTATTCCACTGTTATTGAAATCTCTTCTTGAGCTTCAATGATATTCAAACCATCAACATAGGCAGCAATAATCACAAAACCTGACCTAAATTTCTTTATAAAAATACAAGGANAATACAAGGGCTAATAGGGTCATTTTTATAATTTTCTTTCAACAAATATTCACTAAGGCGATTGTACCACATACGCCCTGATTGTTTCAATCCATAAAGGGATCTATTTAACTTAATACAATGTTGTTCTCGAGAACGCGAACCAGTTGCTTCAGGCAACTTGAGACCTTCCGGGAGTTTCATGTATATATCACTATCAAGTGGGCCGTATAAGTAAGCTGTTACAACATCCATTAGTCGTAAATCAAGTCCATGTCTTACTGCCAGACTAATTAAGAATCTGAAAGTAGTTGCATCCACCACAGGAGAATATGTCTCCTCAAAATCAATACCAGGTCTTTGTGAGAATCCTTGTGCAACTAAACGTGCTTTGTGTCTCACAATTTCACCCTTTTCATTTCTTTTCCGGACAAAGACCCATTTATATCCCACTGGTTTTACACCTCCAGCTATACGAACTACTGGCCCAAATACTTCTCTCTTTGCAAGTGATTTCAATTCTGCATCAATTGCTTCTTTCCATTTTGGCCAATCATCTCTTTTCCTACATTCTTCAATGGACTTAGGCTCATGATCCTCTTTTTCATTCATAACATCAAGTGCTACATTATATGCAAAAACATCATCGACGTCGATTTCATTTCGGTTCCAAGTTATTCTAGACATGACATAATCTGTTGAGATCTCTTCATTTTCAGGTACATGAGGTTCTTCTAAAACACTACCATTTGTCATGTCTATGGTCTCTTCTGGAGATCCTTCATTTATTGCTTCCTCAATCTGGCCATTACTTATCATTGCTCCTTTTCTTTTCCGAGGATTCTTATCTTTGGAACCTACTGGTCTACCACGCTTCAGGCGTGCCTTAGACTCATGAGATTGTCCTTCAGGGACATCAATCTTGATAGGAGCATCAATCTTGATAGGTTACTCTTTAGTTACTCTATTTAGGTCAGTAAATGCGTCTGGCAATTGATTTGCTAAGCTTTGTAAATTAATTATCTTTTGGACTTCCAATTCACATTGTTTAGTGCGAGGATCAAGGTGATTTAATGATGATTCATTCCAACTTATTTCTTTTTCCAGCTACTTGTTCTCTACCCCTAATGCTGGGAAAACTTTCTCGTTAAAGTGACAATCTGCAAAACGAGCAGTAAATAGATCCCCTATTAATGGANACCTGTTAATGGCTCTAGGTATCTAATTATTGATGGGGATTCAAACCCGACATATATGCCCAGCCTCCTTTGAGGACCCATCTTAGAGCATTGTGGTGGAGCAATTGGAACATACACAGCACATCCAAAAGTTCTTAGATGGGAAATATCTGGTAACTGACCACAAACCAATTGTGATGGGGAGAATTTATGTTTACTGGTTGGCCTGATGCGAATTAGTGCTGCAGCATGTAAAATAGCATGTCCCCAAGCAGAAATCGGTAGATCCGACTTCATAAGTAATGGTCTAGCAATCAACTGAAGACGTTTAATTAGTTATTCTACAAGACCATTTTGTGTATGAACATGTGCTACAGGATGTTCAACATTTATTCCAATAGCCATACAATAATCATTAAAAGCCTTTGAAGTAAATTCACCAGCATTATCCAGACGTATATTCTTAATAGGAAAATCTGGAAATTGTGCTCGTAATCTTATCAATTGAGCAAGTAACCTCGCAAACGCCAGGTTGCGGGTTGATAGTAAGGACACATGTGACCATCTAGTCGATGCATCGATTAAAACCATAANACAGGATGTTCAACATTAATTTCAATAGCCATACAATAATCATTAAAAGCCTTTGAAGTAAATTCACCAGCATTATCCAGACGTATATTCTTAATAGGAAAATCTGGAAATTGTGCTCGTAATCTTATCAATTGAGCAAGTAACCTCGCAAACGCCAGGTTGCGGGTTGATAGTAAGGACACATGTGACCATCTAGTCGATGCATCGATTAAAACCATAAAATATCTAAATGGTCCACATGGTGGATGTATTGGTCCACATATGTCTCCTTGTATACATTCAAGGAAAGAAATAGATTCACAATTTATTTTCGCTGGTGATAGCCGAATGATCAGCTTACCTTGGGAGCAAGCAGCACAAGAATAATCATTTTGAAGAATCTGCTGGCTCTTCAAAGAATGTCCATGTGAATTTTCAATTATTTTTCGCATCATTGATGAACCGGGATGGCCTAACCGGTCATGCCAAACTATAAAGCTATCTGTAAACTTCTGGTTTACAATAGCATATGTCTCAATAACATTAATCTTTGTGTAGTACAAGCCAGTGGAGAGTGCAGATAATCTCTCCAAAACCTGCTTAGTGCCTTGGGTTATACTCGTAATTTGAAGGAATTCATTATTTCCTTCACTTATTGTCTCAATATGGTATCCGTTTTGACGGATATCTTTAAAACTCAATAAATTTCTTTGAGACTTAGGGGAGTACAAAGCATCAACAATTTCGAATTTTGTTCCCATAGGCATCAATATAGTTGCTCTTCCGGAGCCTTCAATAATGTTTGCACTACCGGATATAGTATTCACACTTATATTATTCATCATCAATTGAGAAAAATATCTCTTATTTTTAAGTATTGTATGAGTAGTTGCACTATCAGCTAGACATATTTCTTCACCATTTATTGTTAATTGAGCTTGGAGAGCATTCATGTTCTTCAAATAAAATAATAGAAAGTAAATAACATATCCTAAAATATCCAAACATTCAAAATAACTAAAATAAGATTAAAGTAACAAAGTCTTAAAGCACAAAACAAACTATTGAACTATCAAGTTCATGCATAAAATAACAAAGCCAAAGTAAATAACATAAATTATTCTAGCTAAATTATGAATGTAAACTACTAAATCTTTATTTGCTAATAGACATAATTATTATTGACTTAATTATTCCCTTCAGGGGTGGTGAAGAAATCTGCAACCTCCAGGTGAGTTGTATCACCATTATCAAAATCACCTTCACCATCTTCATATACCAAGTTAGTCTCCACTTTCTTTCCTTTCTTTTTCAGAGACTATTGATAAAGGTCAACAAGATGCTTTGGTGCAAGACATATACGAGACCAGTGGCCCTTTCCTCCACAACGGTAGCACATAGTCTCACTTTTAGCCTTCTCATGCTTTTTACTACCATCCTCATTGTCCCACTTCCGGTGAGAATATGAGTTTTTGAAATGACCACCTCTACCTCTATAATATCCACGACCTCTTCTGCGGCCATGACTTCCACCACGACCTCGACCACTGCTGCTGGCAGGGCCTCTATTGTTAATTCGTATCCCATTGTGGGATACATGATTCACTTCAGGGAATGCAGTAGAGCCAGTTGGCCGTGATTCATGAATTTTCAATAAAAGCTCATCATTTTGTTCAGCCACTAGAAGACAAGATATCAATTCAGAATATTTTTTAAAGCCCTTTTCACGATATTGTTTACTCAATAAGAGATTATCCTTGTGAAAAGTGGTATATGTCTTTTCCAACATATCCTCATCAGTTATTTTTTCTCCACATAATTTCAGTTTAGAAGTGATTCTAAACATGGCTGAGTTATACTCACTTACTGATTTAAAATCTTGTAATCTTAAATTAAGCCATTCATAACGAGCTTGAGGGAGGATAACGTTTTTCTGGTGGTCGTACCTTTCCTTCAAATTATTCCAAAGCACCATTTGGGTCTTTTACAGTTAAATATTCAGTCTTAAGGGCCTCATGAAGGTGATGGCGAAGGAATATCATAACTTTATCTTTGTCTTGACTGTTTTCTTGATTTCCTGCTTTGATAGTTTTTCCAAGACCTTTTGCATCTAGATGAATTTCAGCATCCAATACCCAAGACAATTAATTCTTTCCAGTAATATCAAGTGCCGCAAATTCAAGTTTCGCTAAGTTTGACATAGTACACTATACAAAATTTTATTAGATATTAGGGCCTAACATGTACAATATATAATTGAGACTCGATCACTGTTATTGATGGAGCATGTTACAAATAGATAAATAAATTAATTAATTAATTAAATAACTAATAAATTCAGCTAATGGAACTTGCAGGGTGTTGTAAACAAACACATGCATTCACACAAAGTGTATAAGCAGCAACAAGAAATAAGCGTATATAACTTTAAGTAAGGAAATAACACAAAGATGTTTTCAAACTACTATATATAATATATGGCGGCAACAAACATGCATGATTAACAAAATTGCATAAAAATAAATCAAAACAAATTTACTCTTCTTATTTATTTAAATTATGGATTAAATGAATGAAGACATTAACTAACGAACTTTAGAATTCGATCATCAATTACACACATGCAGTACAATTCAAGTATCCGAATTCCCAATTAAGTACGATCGACAACTCCTTTTATTCTTCACACAACATTAATCATATAAACCCAACAGCAAACGCAGAGCATTAACTGATCGATTATCACATATACATACATACATACATACATACATACATACATACATACATACATACATACATACATACATACATACATACATACATACATACATACATACATACATACATACATACATACATACATACATACATACATACATACATACATACATACATACATACATACATACATACATACATACATTCATATATCAAATTCTTAAACAACATAAACTGAGCATATATCGATCATATCACTCAATCCGAAACGATGAAAGGCCGAAAAGAAAGCAGCAACATGATGATTATCACAGCCATATCAAACACACCTAAATTCATTCAATAATCGTGACTATATCTTCCAGAAATAAATCACGCAACTTAAATAATTATAACTTCTTCGATAATGAACCACGCAATACCACCATAACAACAACAAAAATAACAACAAAAAAATATAGAAATAACAAACAAAGAGAAAAAGAAGATGAAAAAGCAGTTGTGTACAACAAAAGGGCATACGTGTACTCGATTGTATATCTCCGAGCTTTGATTATTTGTTAATTTATCAATCCTACTCAATCTCTTTATTATTTAAGCGTCGTGCTGATAACGTGTTATAGAAAATAGGGTTTAATAGAGAGTATTTGTGGAAGAGAATAAAACCTACCTTTTTATTCAGTACCAAAGTATATGTATATATATATATACAAGCATTAAGGGTTTCCTGTATAGTAAACCCTAGTATCTAGAATGTTCAAGATTATACCAAAGGGGTATAATGGACATCCACAAAATAACAATATTTTATAACAGTTAGGATATTTTCTTGATTAAATAGTTTGTTAGGCAAGATAAGATAAAGATGTAGTGATGAGGTGGCATACTTATCTTGTTGTGTGTGTATGTTGTGAGGGACGAATTCCTATGTGTTTCTGCGTGTGTTTAGTTTGTTTTTGTTAGGGGTTTTTGTTGATGATTATTCCTATAAATAGTCTCAACATGAGTTTGTAAATGAATTAAGTTTGAATTGAATAAAAGTTTGCTTGTTTTCTTGAAAAAAAATTGCCAAAAATTTTAAGGGTTGGTGGATTTTCCTTTATACTCTAGTGAAGATTAATTAGTGGCTTTGAGGGTGCTTAGGCTTTAATCAAAGACTCATTGATCAACCTAAGTTTGAGAATTTTTGTGGCTTGACCTTTAGAAAATCGAAAATTTAGTCTATCCCTTGTGAGTTTTCCAAATCATAAGAAAATTCACATCAAAAAAGAAAGGATTGAAGGAACTCAACCCACTTGGCATGTCTAGGATTCAATTTCTACTGACCGTTGATATGTTTCAGTGCTTCAGGATCAAAATGCAGGATGAAATGATTAGGTGTTAAATAATGACTCTAATGATCCAGAGCTCTAACAATTGCATAAACCTCATTATTATAAGTGGAATAATTCAACTTAGCTCCATTCAATTTCTCACTGAAATAGGCAATTGGTCGCTTCCCCTGCGCTAAAACTGCGCCAATTCCCACATTCCTTGCACATGTTTTAACTTCAAAAGGTTTTGTGAAATCAGACAATGCAAGTATATGTGTGTGGCATAACAAATCCTTTATCTATTCAAAAGCCTTTTATGCCTCCTTGGTCCACTCAAATTTCTTGTCATTCTTAATGCATTCAGTCTTAGTAGCAACAATTGATGAGAAGTTTTTGACAAACCTCCTGTAGGATGAAGCCAAACTATGAAAAGAACAAAACTCTGTGACATTCGTGGGTGTTGGCCATTATTTGATTGCTTCAACTTTAGACTAATCCACTGAAACTCCATCTTTCAAAACCACATATCCCAAAAAGATCACGCTGCTCACCATAAAGTAGCACTGCTCTAATTTCCCATAGAGTTTTTTGTTGTCTTAGAGTTTCGAAAACTTGCCTTAGATGCTGTAGATGAAAGCCATTGGCTTCTACTATAAATTAGTATATCATCTAAGTAAATAACAACAAAGTTACCCAAGCATGGCTTCAAAACTTCATTCATGAGCCTCATAAAAGTACTAGGTGCGTTGGTGAGTCCAAAAGGCATGACTAACCACTCATAGAGACCCAATTTAGTTATGAAAATTGTTTTCCACTCATCTCCTTCCCTCATGCATATAAGATGATACCCACTCCTCAAATCAATTTTGGAAAACACCTGTGAGCCATACAATTCATCCAATAAATCGTCCTGCCTTGGGATTTGGAACCTGTACTTGATTGTGATGTTGTTGACAGCCCTAGAATCAATGCACATGCACCAGGATCCGTCTTTCTTAGGAACAATCAATGTTGGCATGGCACACGGACTCATACTCTCCCTAACATACCCCCTTTGCATCAACTCCTCAATCTGCCTTTGTATTTCCTTAGTATCCTCAGGATTGCATCGATATGCTGGTTTATTGGGAATCTGAGCACCGGGAACCAAGTCAATCTGCGATTCAATACCCCGATTGGGAAGCAATCCTAGTGGCAAGTCATCTGGAAATACATCTTCGAATTCTTTCCATAATGGTTGAAGAATTGTTGGGATTGCAGAAATTTCAACTCTCACTTCCTTGGCCATTAACAGGAACAGTTGCTGGAAATTAGATATTTCTTTCTCTAACTCCTTAGGATTTGACAAGAACACTCCTTTTTTGTTCTCCACCTTCAATTGCTTCCTGTCTTGTGCCACTTTCAGAGGTTTCAAAGCAATTGGCTTGTCATTTTCTTATTTTTTGATGACATAGACATTGGTTCTCCCATCATACTTCACAAATCTATCATATTGCCACGGTCTACCAAGCAATACATGACAAGCGTCCATAGGGCAAACATCACACAATACAAAATCCTTAAATTGACCAATTTTGAAATTGACTAGGGCTTGTTTGGTTACCTTAACATCACTAGTATTGCTCAGCCTATACAGCTTGTAAAGTTGAGGATGGTTAGTGTAGTCAAGCATCTGAATCAGTAGGCTAGAGACCACACTAGTACAAATGCCACTATCAATAATCACGTCACATAGCTTGCCTTGTACATTGCTTCTGGTCACGAAAGATTTGTCCCTCTAGTTCTCTTCAATTGGTGTTGGCTTAGTCTGAAGAACCCTCCTGAGGACTAAAGCTTGACCTTGCGTCTCAGCCTCTACTTCCTCCATATCATTACTACTTTTCTCTTCTTGTGTTTTAGAATTTTTGTCCTCCCCTTCTTCAAGAAGAACATCTAAGTACGCATCTTCAATCTCCTGTGCTTCCCTAACAGTGATCACCCTGGAACTAGGGCAATTGCGGTGTAGGTGTCCATAACCTTGGCATTTGAAGCACTTCCTCTTTTCATCAGCAATTGACAATATTAATGATATCAGTGCAAGAAATGATATTAATGATATCAATGCAATCAACTTCGAAGGTGGTGATGACAAGGGCAAGGCTGCAACCATAGGTGAAATAATTGCATACAGTGATATAAGCTATATGGGTGCATCAAGGGTAGGGATTTGCGTGTGCATGGTAACATGTCAATAATATGGCACGCAAATTAAGGCAAGAATAGTGGATTTGGGGAACAAGATGGTTTTTGCCTATGAGTTTTTTCCTACAGGGTTTTTCTCATTTTTGGCATTGAGTCTTTTAATTCTTGGTGAATCTTGATCATCATAATTATGCTAAAATGCATGGAAGACAGATTGTTGAAGGTTTCTTGATTAAAAGATTGGATCTTGAAGCATTTCTTGAAGTTCTTGAAGAAATCTTGAAAATTGCGCAAATAACGAAGCATTTCTTGAGGCGTGTTTTTGGCGAATTTTCTTGGTTCTTGGGCAGCAAGTATTCTTGTATTTTTTAGCTTAAAATATGATGATTATCTTGTTAATTATTTATTTAGATAAGTTGTTAGGATATTTTCTTGATTAGTTAGTTAGTTAGAGTTTGTCAGGAAAGATAAGATCAAAGTGCAAGTTGCATGATGATATGGCAATCTTATCTTTAGTTTGTTGAGCAAAACTAGGATTTGTTTTCCTACTCTTAGGCGTGTTTTTTAGTCTATTTCTATTAGGAATTTGTTGTTGATTATACCTATAAATAATCTCAACATTAGGATGTAATTAATTAAGTTTGAGTTGAATAAAAAAAGTTGTTTGTTTACTTGAAAACAAAATTCTGAAATTTGAGAGTTGGTGATTAAATTCTTTATACGCTTGTGATTTAATTAGTAGCTTTGAGGGTGCTTAGACTTTAATCAAAGGACTATTTGATCAAACCTAAAATTAAAAATCTTGGTGACTGGGTCTTTATAGATTCGAAATTTTAGTCTTTTCCCTTGTGAGTTTTTGGTCACACGAAAATTCACATCAAATTTGGTGCTCTCGTTGAGAGGTCCTTTATACTCAAGTTCTCATTAATTAATTAAAACACTTACTATAGCAATTTGTTGTGACGAAGTTCCTGCAACTTTTGAAAAAGGATTGTCCTTAGAACAAGCCAGAGAAATCCGAAGGGACAATGAAATTAGAGAACTGCGAACCATGTTGGAAGAAGTAATGAATTTTGTATTAGGAAGTTCGAAAAACAAGAAAAAGGGTCACGCAATTGATGAAAGTGACGCAAGTTCAAGTGATGAAAATACCAGCAGGTGTGCACACAAACCTAGGCGTGAATATGACACCAATTCAAGTGAAGAAGGTGACCGAAACAGGCATAGGAGGCGAGACAAACAGAAGGATGATGATCGTAGTTTAAAGTATAAAGAACTTAATCGCCAACTCTTAGAATTTCGGATTTTTGTTTTCAAGTAAACAAACTTTTTATTCAACTTCAAATTTAATTAATTACAAAATAATGTTGAGATTATTTATAGGCAAAATACTACNGCAAAATACTAGGATGGATGCAATTGCCGATATGGTGTTGCAAACAACTAGAAAACTGAACGACTTAGAAAATGAGGATGTGGGTAGTGGGAGCAGTCTTAGGAAATTTGATGAAGATAGGGGGCTTAAGATTGAGCTACCAAAATTTGATGGGGGGCATGATTGTGAGGCCTTTCTAGATTGGGTAAGGCAAATTGAAACTGTTTTTGAGTATAAGGGGTTTGATGATAAAAAAAGGTTCAAATTGTCTGTTCTAAAACTCACTAAACTCGCTGCCCTATGGTATGAAAACCTCAAGGCAAATAGAAGGAGAGAGGGAAAAGAAAAAATTGACTCATGGGAGAAGTTGAAAAAGAAGATGAGGGATAAATGGGTAAATAGGGAGTATGAACAAGAACAATACTTAAAATTGACCCATCTTTCCCAAGAAAACATGAGTGTAGAAGATTACATTAAGGAGTTTGAGAAGTTGTGTTTGGTGTGTGACTTACAAGAGAAGGAGACCTTCAAAATCGCTCGTTTTATAAAAGGTCTTTCGAAGAGTATTAGCCAAAAAGTGGAAGTGACTCACTATACCACTTTTAGTGATGTTTGTAAATTGGCTATTCGTTACGAAACTCAATTGAAAGAAGAGAAGCTCAAAACTTCTTTCAAAAGTCCTATGAAATTTACTCCTACTTACTCAAAGGGGAGTACGTTTCAAAACAAAACAGGTGGCTCCTTTCAAAATAAGTCTTCTTTTTCTGGTTCTAAGTTTGACAAAGGGAAAGAAAAGAATGTAATTTCACCTAGTGAACTTGCTACTAGGAGAAAGTGTTTCAAGTGTCATGGTAGAGGGCATATAGCATCCGAGTGCCCTAGCAAAAATGTGTTGACTGCTTCACAATGTGCCTTATTTGACGAAGAAGAAAAAATCTATAATTTTGTTACACAAGAGGAAGATGAAGAGTTTGATGAAGAGTATGATGAGGATATACCTCCGGAGAATGAAATGAGCATGATGGTGGTTCGGAAAATATTGTTTAGTGAGCCGGAAGTTGATGAGAAGCAAAGGAACAATTTGTTCCATACTAGATGCAAGATTGGAGAGAAGACTTGCAATGTGATTGTTGATGGTGGTGCACAAACCGATGTAATCTCTTCCGAAGCTGTGAGTAAATTGAAGCTTACTACTAGAGATCATGAAGAGCCATACAAGTTGAATTGGTTGAACGATGGCACGGGAATAAGAGTAAAGAAGCAAGCTTTGGTGTCCTACTCCATTGGAAGCTTTGAAGATGAGAGGTGGTGCGACATACTACCTATGGATGCTTGTCATTTACTACTTGGAAGACCATGGCAGTTTGATCATGATTCGGAGCATAAAGGTAGATCTAATATGTATGTTGTAACTACTAGATATGGTAGGAGAGTTAGATTATTACCTTTACCACCCAAAGTTGCTAAAAAAGAAAAAGAGAAAAGCAACTATCTTGTAACTTGTAATGAATTTGAGAAAATAGTGGAAGAGAATGGGGGAGGGTATGCTTTGGTTGTGAGAACCAAAGATGAACTTGGTACTACTTGTAATGACTCATCCAGACTAAATGAGTTGTTATAAGAGTACAAGGATGTTTTTCCCAATGACTTGCCCAATGGCCTCCCACTTATAAGGGGCATTANCCACCTATAAGGGGCATTGAGCACGCCATTGACTTGATTCCTGGAGCACCTTTGCCCAACAAGGCTGCCTATAGGTGTAATCCGGAGGAGAGTAAGGAACTTGAAAGGCAAGTGAATGAATTGATAGAGAGAGGCTATGTGAGAGAGATCCTTAGGTCTTGCGCCGTTCCTGCCCTCTTAGTACCCAAGAAAGATGGTACTTGGAGAATGTGTGTTGATAGTCGTGCCATTAACAATATAACCATCAAATATCGTTTCCCTATGCCTCGTTTGCAAGATATGTTAGATGAGTTGAGTGGTGCCTTAGTCTTTTCAAAAATTGACTTAAGGAGTGGTTACCATCAAATGAGAATTCGAGAGGGAGATGAGTGGAAAACGGCTTTCAAAACAAAGCAAGGGTTGTATGAGTGGTTGGTGATGCCATTTGGGCTTTGCAACGCCCCAAGCTCCTTCATGAGATTGATGAATGAAGTTCTCCGTCCTTTTATTAATGATTTTATTGTTGTTTACTTAGATGACATTCTTGTGTATAGTAAAAACAATGAAGATCGTGTAATTCATTTAAGGAGGTTGTTTGAAAAATTGAGGGAGGTAAAGTTGTATGGGAAGCTTAAGAAATGTGTATTCATGACGCCTAGTGTTTTATTCTTAGGGTACATTGTAACAGGAGAGGGGGTACTTGTAGATTCGGAAAAGGTGAAAGCTTTTCAATCTTGGTTAGCTCCAACCAATGTGCACGAAGTTCGAAGTTTTCATGGACTAGCCTCATTCTATAGGCGGTTCATTAAGAACTTCTCAACCATCATGGCTCCAATCACAGAATTGACAAAGAAAGGTGATTTTAATTGGAATGAAGCGGCACAAAGGGCCTTTGAAAAGGTCAAATTTCTTCTTTGCAATGCTCCTATACTTGTGCTTCCAGATTTTAACAAGGTATTTGAGGTGGAGTGTGATGCAAGTGGAATTGGGATAGGTGCTGTTTTGATTCAAGAGAAGAGGCCCGTGAGTTACTTTAGTGAGAAGTTGAATGGGGGCAAAGTTGAACTATTCCACTTATGACCGTGAGTTCTACGCTATAGTTAGAGCACTTGATCATTGGTCTCACTACCTTAGGCCAAAGCCATTTGTTCTTCATTCCGATCATGAGGCTCTAAAGTTCATACATGGGCAACAAAAGCTCAACAAGAGGCATGCTAAATGGGTGGAGTTTCTCCAATCATTTACTTTCAGTTCCAAGTACAAAGATGGTAAGAGTAATGTCGTGGCCGATGCATTATCTCGTCGAAACTATTTGCTTTCCATGGTAGATGCTAAAATCTTGGGTTTTGATCAACTCAAGGAGTGCTACAAGGATGATCCCGACTTTGCTAGTGAGATGGAGAGTCCTACTAAGGATTTTGTGAGGCAAGATGGTTACCTATTTAAGGGTAACAAGTTGTGTGTTCCGAAGAGTGGAGTAAGGGAGTTGTTGGTGAGAGAAGTCCATAGTGGGGGATTGGCCGGACATTTTGGGATACAAAAGACCCTTGATATTTTAGGCGAACACTTCTATTGGCCTAGAATGATCAAGGATGTTACTCATGTTGTTGAGAGATGTGCTACTTGTCAAAAGGCTAAGGGGCACTTCACCAAGGGTCTCTACACTCCATTGCCTGTTCCTGATGCTCCATGGGAAAGTGTTAGTATGGATTTCATTGTGGGATTGCCACGGACGCAAAGGGGAAGAGATAGCATCGTGGTAGTGGTAGATAGATTTTCTAAAATGGCACACTTTGTAGCTTGTAATAAAACTGATGATGTCTTGAAAGTGGCCGAACTGTACTTCAAGGAAATTGTTAAACTCCATGGCATTCCTCGAAGTATAGTATCTGATAGGGACTCCAAATTCCTCAGTCACTTTTGGAGGACCCTATGGAAACTTGTTGGTACCAAGTTGCTATTTAGTACCTCTCATCATCCCCAAACTGATGGGCAAACAAAGGTGACATATAGAACTTTGGGTACGTTGTTGAGAGGACTTGTGAGCAAAATGCAAAAGGATTGGGACATGAAACTAGCCCATGCAGAGTTTGCTTACAATAGAGTTCATTCCCTAACTACTTCCCGTTCCCCATTTGAAGTAGTTTATGGAGTGAACCCATTTGTGCCGATTGATCTTGTTCCCATGGTTATGAGTCACATTGTGGAGAAAGATGCTAAGAGGAGGGTGGAAACCTTTCAAAAAACCTGTGAGCAAGTGAAGAAAAGAATTGAGGAGATGAATAAAAAATACCAAGAGAGAGCCAATAAAAACCGCAAACAACCTATTTTTCATCCGGGGGACTTGGTTTGGTTGCATTTGAGGAAGGAGAGGTTCCCTAAGGTTCGCAAGAACAAGCTTATGCCTCGTTCTGATGGTCCTTCTAGAGTTCTTGAGAGGGTGAATGACAGTGCTTACAAAATTGAGCTTCCAGATGAGTTCATGGGCGTTAGTGCTACTTTCAATGCAGGGGATTTGCCACCATACTTGGATGATTCAAGTTTGAGGGCAAACTTTTCTAAAGAAGGGGGAAATGATCCAAAGTCAACTTCTTTGTCTCATGAACGGGTTGCACTAGTCTTGGAAACTCTTGGGTTTTATCCATTTTCTACAAAGGCCGAATTCAAGTGTTGCATCTCAAGGGTTGATTGAAGGTCCAAAGTACAAGTCTAAAAGAAGCTACACGTGTGGCCCATTAAGCTACTGATTTGGGCGTGGATTTCTATCTTATTCCTAGTTTATTTCTGATTATAATAATGCCATGAGTCACTCTTTATGTAGGAGGTTTTTTAGGCCTTATTTTTAGCTGATCATCACTAGCTAATTAAGGCATTTAGTGGTAGCTTAAATTAAGGAAAACTGTTGGCTGTTTGTTTCCCTTTAGGGACGGTTCTCCCCTTGACTTTTGGTGGCTTTTGTCTTTTCATTTGCTACTCCTCATTACTATATATTGGAGAGCAAACAAGAAATAAAATCAGTTTTGAGTTATTCACAAAAAAACCGTGAGGTTGCCTAACATTCTTCATTGTGTTTGTCCGAAGTGTGAGTGTTGTTCCTTGTTGTTTTGAGTTAGTTCTTGAGTGACAAGATTAGGGAGAGATTGAGTGTGTCTTGTCTCTAGCCTAAGAACCCAGAACTTTGAGTGTGTTCTTGAGTTTTGGTTAGTTTCGCAATTTTAAGTTGTTTCAAGGTAAGTTGTTTTTCTTTCGAGTCTAAATACCATTACAATTTGTTGGAGGGGTATATTGGGCTTACATCATACAGCCATGAAGGAGAAGAACGTGCTAAATCAATCAAGTCCATCTATGAGGAAGTTAGAAATAAAATTGAACAAGCCAATATGAAGGTGAAAGCTTATGTGGACCAAAAACGCAAAGAGGTTCTTTTCAGGCCTGGGGACTTAGTTTGGATTCACTTGAGAAAGGAACATTTTCCAACCAAGAGAAGGTCCAAAATCAGTCCAAGAAGTTATGGTCCATTTGAAATCATTGAGAAGGTGAATGACAATGCTTACAAGGTAGAATTGCCAAGTGACTATGGTGTTTCAAGTACTTTCAACGTGGCAGATTTATCTCCTTATTATGATGAGTTTGAAGAACTACCAAGTTTAAGGACAAACTCTTCTCAAGGGGAGGGGAATTATGTAGTCAAGCCTAGCAACATGATCATGGATGAGCAATTCATCAAAAATGTAGCTCAAGGGGTCCAATTCATTCGCTATTCACAAAAGGTCATGCCTAAAGAGGGACGGTCCAAAATGGTCCTTGTTACATTTTTAGTTTAATATTTTGCTTTGTTTGTAATAAAAACCTTATGTGTGGCATTTTTAGTTATTTTTTCAACATGTGTGTAATTCTTTGTTAGTTGAGTCAACTAGCATTGAAACTAAGTTAGTCTTTTAAGTTAGGAAATAATTAAGTTTTTCAAAAAGCAAAATCCGGTAGGCTACATTGTGGGGGAATCTGCCTATTTGGTGTAAGAATTGAAAGGGAAACTAACGAAAGGAGTTACAGCAATTAAGGAGAGACGTTGGGGAGCCATAATCAGCAAGAGACAGCCCATTTAATGCAATGAAGCTGCCCAGAATCTTTGAAAAATGCCTAATAACACGCCCTGCTTGCGGTTTTGAAGGAGCTTGTTTTGGCAAGTTTTTAATCAGCCCCTTTAATTCGAATTTGAAGGAATTATGAAGTGAGTCAAGACCAGAAGTTATAAGGGACATTATGGCTGCCATTGAAAATCATTTTCAGCTCAAAAGAAGAATCCAAGAATACGAAGAAATCCAAAAGACATTATCATGGACTTTTAGACTAATGCGCATTTAGTATAATTTAATTGTAATTTTATTATTCTGAATTTCTTTATACCTCCATGAGCTGTTGTAACAATATAAATACCCTTTGAATAGATGAATAAAAGATATAGAAGTTTGAATCAAAAATCACTTAAAGTGTTTATCTTGTTTCTTGGATTAGAAACACAAGATTTCTTGGATTAGAAATCAATCTTTTCCTTTGCTTATTCAACTTTTCGTGACTAAAGAGTTAAATTGCGATCTTAGGAAGCCCATTCTAGTTCTTAGTGGTTTATCTATATCTAAGAACTAGCTTGGTTTAGTCATACTTATCCTTTAAAATTCATGGCTTAGCCCTTGTATGTTCCTTGTGTACTATGAATATACAACAACATATGACTCACAAGATATGAAAGCCACATCATCACTGCATCTTGACCTTATCTTGTTAACAAACTCTAACAAACCATATCTAATCAAGAAAATATCCTAACAACCTAACTAAATATCTAATTAACAAGATAATCATTAGAATAGCTAAAAATCACGGAAATTTCTTGATGCCCAAAATTCTTGAAATCGTCCCAAAAACTAGCCATGTAGCTTCGTCAATATTTTGCGCAACTTTCAAGAACTTTAAGAAATGCTTCAAGATTCAATCTTTTGATCAAGAAACCATTCTCCATGCATTTTAGGATAATTATGATGACCAAGACTCAACAAGAAATGAAAGTACCTATGCCTGAAATGAGAAAAACCTAGCAACTGCAATAGGAAAAATCTCATAAGCAAAAAAACTATATTAAATACTATTATTATTACTCCCATCTCTTGCATGTGACCATACACACATAAATGGTTGCCTAGGATGCACCCAACTGTCTTATGTCACCAAAGGCTACAAATTCACCTAAGGTTGCATTGTTCTTGTTAGCATCCACCAAACCTTCAACGTTGATTACTTTGCTTGTGTTTAAATAGTTGGACTGATTCATATCATCGTCCACTTCTTCAAAAGAGTTTGTCCTCAAACCTCGAAGTTGGTTATCAGAAACATAGGGAGCTAAATCACCAATGTTAAAAGTGGCATGAACCCCATATTCACCAGGCAATTCCAATTGATATGCGTTTTCCCCTACTTTCTTCATGATTTTGAATGGTCCATCACACCTTGGCATGAGCATGTTTTTTCTCTGGGTAGGAAATCTCTCTTTGCGCAAATGCAGCCATACCAAGTCATCTTCCTTGTAAACATGCTCAGTCTTGCTCCTGTTAGCACGTTCTTTGTAGGTATCATTAACTTTCTCAAATTGTAGAAACATAATTGCTTTCCAACGCATATTCACACTCCTTCTAACTCAAAGCAACCAGTCAATGAAAAATATTCAAAGTCAGACATACTGCCTTGCTCCGAACTGAAATTTTATCTTTAGAAGCTTCAAGAAACGTCCTAGATTGAATCTTTTGACCAAGAAACTTTCAAGAACGTGATCCTCCATCATTGTAGACCAAGTATAAATGTATTGCGATTCACACTTGTATCATCCTCCCCTTCTTCGAAAGAAACTTGCCCCAAGTTTTAGCTTCCACGCAACCATCCATATTTGACGAACGAGTGATCCATGTTTGATGCCAAATTGATGTGAATTTTCATGTAACCAAAAAGTCACAAGGGAGTAGACTAAATTTTCGAACTTATAAAGACCGAGTCACCAAGATTATCAAATTTAGGTTGATTAATTAGTCCTTTGATTAAAGCCTAAGTACCCTCAAAGCTACTAATTAAATCACAAGAGTATAAAGAAATTAATCACCAACTCTTAATTTTTTTTTCGGATTTTTGTTTTCAAGTAAACAAACAAACTTTTTATTCAACTTCAACTTAATTAATTTACAACCTAATGTTGAGATTATTTATAGGTATAATCATCAACAAAATCCTAACTAAAACAGAAAAATACACGCACAAAACAAGATAAACACACCCCTAATGACTCACAAGATAAGATTGCCACATCATCAATGCATCTTAATCTTATCTTGCTAACACACTCTAACAAACTTGATCTAATCAAGAAAATATCCTAACAAACTTTCAAAAAGAACTAACAAACAAAATTATGAAAATAAAAATCACAAAATAAAACACTAAACATGTCCTAAAAACATATCCTAACTATACTTGGATCTAATTAAAAACTGATTTCCAGTTTGACAGCCAAGCAGAAAAATGGATATAACATTATCTTTCGTATTTTTCTGAATTTTGGAAATATTTTTCCCTGAAAGTAGATTCAATAAGCTTTCCAACTCATATTCACACGCCATCTAACTCAAAGCCAACTGTCAATGAAAAATCTTCAAAGTTAGACATACTGCACTACTCCGAACTGAAATTTTATCTTTAGAAGCTTCAAGAAACGTCCTAGATTGAATCTTTTAATCAAGAAACTTTCAAGAACGTGATCCTCCGTCAATGTAGACCAAGTATAAATGTATTGCTATTCACACTTGTATCATCCTCCCCTTCTTCAAAAGAAACTTGCCCCAAGTTTTAGCTTCCACGCAACCATCCATATTCGACGAACGAGTGATCCATGTTTGATGCCAAATCTAAAGTCACATAGTAAGCATATAATTAGAAACAACCATAACACGATATCATCAAGTGAAAATTTGTTTGACTGGAATGAAATCCTTGAGACTCGTTTATTATTCTTCAATGTATCACGAAAATCAATAAAAAATATCCATCTTTCAAAATCCCTGGAAAACCAAGAATAGAATCGTGTTTTATGCTTGCAGACTCAAAAGGATGGACACCAACATAAATCATCGAAAGATCCAAACTTGTAGGTTTTGTATCAGCCATCTCTTCAAATTGGTTTAGGATAACTTGATCTTCAACCATAAGTTCTTCCATTGCATCAAAAATAATATCACTATCAATCTTTGATTCATCATTGGTCACATTCTGCATGGATTCAATCCTTTCCTCATTGATTGTGATCAACATTGGTTGATTATCAACGTCGGTTAGTGTGTTGTTACGCTCTTCGGCATATTCAGTTCGTTGGAGTATAATCTTGAACTCTGTAAGATCTTCCTTCAACTTATTTATAGTATTGCATTGTTTTATACGTGCACGTCAAAGATCATCCCAAGAAACTTTCATAGTTTCATGTTTTATATCCCTTTCCATCTTCTAAAACTGTGCAGAATTTAGGATGAAAGTACGAAGACCAAAACCCCACGTAAACAACTCGTATAAGGCTGAATTTTTGAGGAGTTATTACTTAATATTTTGTTAACATTCGACCAAAATTTCATGCCTATATTCTAAGCCAATTTCTCGCAGTTGAATTTCTTTGCCAGCTACTCAAAACTGTTTCGATTTGTACCACTTCACAAATAATCAATTGGATCAGATATAAAACAATATGGAAAAGTTGTGAGATTTTTTATGAAGAAAGTAGACAGAAAAATAACCATTTTTTAAAAAAAGAATCGCTCAAAAACCTTTTTTAACGAAGGAGATATTGCAACTTCAATTTGACCCTTGAAACTGATTTTTCTTACACGATTTTCAGATTTTGCTTATTGCCCTTTTTCGATCAATTGTTACACCAAAACTTTCATGGGCCTTCAATGAACAACTCAAAACAATAACTAGTCTTGAGGTTTAAAGACCGAGAGCACCAAATTTGATGTGAATTTTCGTGTAACCAAAAACTCACAAGGGAGTAGACTAAATTATCGAACCTATAAAGACCGAGTCACCAAGATTCTCAAATTTAGATTGACTAATTAGTCTTTTGATTAAAGCCTAACCACCCTCAAAGCTACTAATTAAATCACAAGAGTATAAAGAAATTAATCACCAACTCTTAACTTTTTTCGGATTTTTGTTTTCAAGTAAACAAACAAACTTTTTATTCAACTTCAACTTAATTAATTTACAACCTAATGTTGAGATTATTTATAGGTATAATCATCAACAAAATCCTAACTAAAGCAGACAAAATACACGCACAAAACAAGATAAACACACCCCTAATGACTCACAAATGAATCACAAGATAAGATTGCCACATCTTCACCGCATCTTAATCTTATCTTGCTAACAAACTCTAACAAACTTTATCTAATCAAGAAAATATCCTAACAAAATTTCTAAAAAAACTAACATGAGCTAATCCAAAGCCATGTAACCCAAATGGACGAACCCCTTGAATCTCAGAGCGACTTAGAATCAATTCTTTTCTCATCAATGCTTGAACCTGCTTCCTGATCATCCTCCCTTTCTTCAAAAGGAATTGTCCTCAATTCTTGAATCTGCTTATCATCCAAGTAAGGAATTTAATCCCCTATGTTAAAGGTACTAGCCACGCCATATTCTTCCCCAATGTCAATCTTGTAAGCATTATCACCATACTTCTCTAAGACTTTGAAAGGACCCTCAGCTCTAGGCATGAGCTCGTGCTTGCGTTCCCCTGGAAACCTCTCCTTTCTAAGATGAACCCAAACCAAATCACCTGGATTGAATGTCTTAGACTTGCGTTTCTTATTTGCGTTTTTCTTGTACATCTCATTCACTTTCTCAATTTGTTGTAAGTCTAATATACCCCTCCAACAAATTATAATGGTATTTAGACTCGAAAGAAAAACAACTCACCTTGAAACAACTTAAAATTGCGAAATTAACCAAAACTCAAGAACACACTCAAAGTTCTGGGTTCTTAGGCTATAGACAAGACACACTCAATCTCTCCCTAATCTTGTCACTCAAGAACTAACTCAAAGCAACAAGGAACAACACTCACACTTCGGACAAACACAAAGAAGAATGTTAGGCAACGTCACGGTTTTTTTCTGAATAACTCAAAACTGATTTTATTTCTTGTTTGCTCTCCAATATATAGTAATGAGGAGTAGCAAATGAAAAGACAAAAGCCACCAAAAGTCAAGGGGAGAACCGTCCCTAAAGGGAAACAAACAGCCAACAGTTTTCCTTAATTTAAGCTACCACTAAATGCCTTAATGATACGAATATCAATAAACAAAACTNTCAATGAGCAAAACTTCGAGGGTTTGGGTTTGATTGAAGGTGGAAAACAAGATGCAACCATGGGAGAGTTAGTGGCTTATGGAGACACAAGGCTCCTAGGGTTGGCTAGGGTGAATTTTTACGTGTGCATGGTAACATGTACAAGCTGCCTCACGTAAATATCAAGCAAGCAGAGTTAGTAGTTTAGGAGTGTTGAGCTATATGGGTTTTCTTCCCACTTCATTCGATAGGGTTTTACCATATAGTGTTTTGTGATTTTCTTATTTAGTTTATGAGTCATGGTTGATCGAATCAAGCATGGGAAACACAAAATTGAAGGTTTCTTGAAATAAAGATTGAAGCTCAAAGGGTTTCTTGAAGTTCTTGAAAATGGAAGTCCATCAAAAATCAAAGGAAACTATAGCGGGTTATATGGCGGGATTTTTGAAGGATTTTGACGATTCTGGGCAACGTTGTCAACGGTGTTTTTCGTGTTGTTTGTGACTTAGTCAACTTGAGTTAGTTATTCGGAAATATTGTCCTTAGATTGTTTCTCAAAATATCTAAGATAGGCTAGAAATCATATTACAAATATATGGCGCAAAGATGTATCCGGTTTTGAGGGATTATCTTGTATCCTAATCTTAGTTTGTTATACCATAAATCTAGGGTAGTTGGATTTGTTTAGGATACTCGATATTGTGTGATATGTTTAGCTAAAATAGGATGTAAAATACATCAATAAAATGCAGATAGATTGATTAAACACAAGTTTGTTTCCGGTTATTGTTTTCACGAAGTAAACAATTTTTGAGAGTTTCTTGTGAGAAATTCGAATTGAGTGAGTGGTGCTTTGCTTTATCTCACGTGAGGATAGTTCTTAGGATTTGAGGGTGCTTTGCTTTAATCAAATTCTACTAATTATTCGCCTTAGAAGTTCAAATTTGTGGTGCGTAGCTTTATCAAATTTGAAGTCTAAGTTTATCTTGTGTGAGTAGCGTTTGTTTATAACAAAATTCACATCACTTAATTAGCTAGTGATGATCAGCTAAAAATAAGGCCTAAAAAACCTCCTACATAACCAGCCATTAAGAGCAACTTTAAGAGTGACTCATGGCATTATTATAATCAGAAATAAACTAGGAATAAGATAGAAATCCACGCCCAAATCAGTAGCTTAATGGGCCACACGTGTAGCTTCTTTTAGACTTGTACTTTGGATCTTCAATCAACCCTTGAGATGCAACACTTGAATTCGGTCTTTGTAGAAAATGGATAAAACCCAAGAGTTTCCAAGACTAGTGCAACCGGTTCATGAGACAAAGAAGTTGACTTCGGATCACAATTCTTGCCTTTACTTGCTTATGTAACTTCAACATGATCTCAGCTTGCTTCTTTGCATCTTCATGGATATAATAGTTTTTAGGAATAGCAATCAAGTCAATTGGAACATAAGGATTGATAACATAAACTACTTCAAAAGGTGAATATTGAGTAGCATAGGTAGGTGTCCTATTGTACACAAATTCCGCATGACTTAGCTTTACATCCCAATTTTCGCCAGTTTTACTTACAAGTCCCCTAAGCAACGAACCAATTGTTCTATTAGTGACTTCAGTTTGCCCATCTGTTTGTAGATGATAAGAAGTGCTAAACAACAACTTCGTGCCAATCAATTTACATAAACCCTACCAAAAGTAACTAAGAAACTTGCTATCACGATCAGAAACAATGGTTTTAGGAACCCCATGCAAACGAACAACCTCTCTAAAATATAAAGAAGCTACACCTATAGCATCTTCAGTTTTGTGACAAGCAATAAAGTGCGCCATCTTTGAAAACCTATTAAGCACAACCATGATTGAATCCTTACCCCTTTGTGTTCTTGGTAAAGCAACAATAAAGTCCATGCTCACATCTTCCCAAGGCCTTTCTGGAATAGGTAGTGGAGTGTATAAACCTTTGTGAAACGTGCTTTTTGATCGTTGACAAGTACCACAATGAGCTAGAATTGCGTGCACATCTCCCACCATCTTTGGCCAATAAAAGTGTTCTTACAACAACTCAAGTGTTTTGTTGATGCCAAAGTGTCCTGCAAGACCCCCTCCATGAGCTTGACGAACCAACAACTCCCTTACAGCACACTTAGGAATACAAAGCTTGTTGCTTTTGAATAGAAAACTATCAACCAAGTTGTAATGACCAATTGCTTCTTGCATGCATTGCCTATATATGTCACCAAAATCCCCTTATTTATCATAATATTCGATGATTTCGAATCCCAACACTCTTGAATCAACCATTGCTATCAAATTGTGTTTTCTAGAAAGTGCATCCGCAACTACATTAGCCTTGCCAGCCTTGTATTTCGCAACAAAGTTGAAAGATTGAAGAAACTCCACCCACTTAGCATGTCTAGCATTAAGCTTTTGTTGACTATTGATATGTCTCAATGAGTCATGGTAAGAATGTAACACAAAAGCTTGTGGTCTTAGATAATGGCTCCAATGATCTAATGCTCTAATCATGGCATAGAACTCCTTATCATAAGTAGAGTAATTCAATTTTCCTCCCCCTAACTTCTTACTAAAGTAGGAAATTGACCTCCCTTCTTGAATATGAACCGCACCAAACTGATGTGAATTTTGTTATAGACAAACGCCACTCACACAAAGAAACTTAGACTTCAAATTTGATAAAGCTACGCACCACAAATCTGAACTTCTAAGGCGAATAATTAGTAGAATTTGATTAAAGCAAAGCACCCTCAAATCCTAAGAACTATCCTCACGTGAGATAAAGCAAAGCACCACTCACTCAATTCGAATTTCTCACAAGAAACTCTCAAAAATTGTTTACTTCGTGAAACAAAAGAAAACCGGAAACACTTTGTGTTTAATCTCTCAAATCTGAATTTTATTGATGTATTTTACATCCTATTTATAGGCTAAACATATCACACAATATTTCAGAAATCTAAACATATCCTAACTACCTTAGATATATGGCATAACAAACTAAGATTAGGATAACAAGAAAATCCTAACAAAACCGGATACATATCTTTGCACCATATATTTTGTAATCTGATTTCTAGTCTAAATCTTAGATATTTTGCAAATCAAATCTAGCCACTATATTTCCGAAATAACAAACTAAGTTGACCAAGTCAAACAACTTGAAAAACCACGTTGACAACGTTGCCCATAACTTCAAAAATCTTCCAAAAATCCCGCCATATGCATTGCTTGATTTCTCGTTGATTTTTGTTGGACTTGCGATTTCAAGAACTTCAAGAAACTCTTCAAGATTCAATCTTTATTTCAAGAAACCTCCATTTTTGTGTTTCTCATGCTTGATTCCATCAACCTTGACTCATAAACTAATCAAGAAAATAACAAAACACCATATGGTAAAACCCTATCAAATGACGTGGGAAGAAAACCCATATAGCTCAACACTTCTAAACTACTAACTATACTTGCTTTACATTTACGTGAATAAGCTTGTGCATGTCACCATGCACACGTAGAAATCCACCCTAGCCAACCCAAGAAGCCTTGTGTCTCCATAAGCCACTAACTCCCCCATGGTTGCTTCTTGTTTTCCACCTTCAATCAAACCCAAACCCTCGAAGTTTTGCTCATTGATATGCGTATCATCCTCCTCTTCTTCAAAAGAGTTTGTCCTCAAACCTCGAAGTTGGTCATCAGGAACATAAGGAGCTAAATCACCAATGTTGAAAGTAGCATGGACTCCATATTCTCCTGGTAATTCCAATTTATAAGCATTATCCCCCACTTTACTTATGATCTTGAACGGTCCATCACAACGAGGCATAAGTTTATTCTTCCTTTGATTTGGAAATCTTTCCTTCCTCAAGTGTAACCAAACCAAATCCCCTTCTTTGTAGACATGTTGTGATTTATGTTTGTTTGCTCGTGCCTTGTAAATATCATTAACCTTCTCAATTCGAGCCCTTACTTCTGCATGAAGTTTTTGCATGTACTCAACCTTAGTCTTGGCATCTTTGTGTACCAACTCCCCTTTAGGAATACTTACAAAATCAATTGGTAACTTAGGATTAACTCCATAGACAATCTCGAAAGGTGAGTGCTTAGTAGCATAAGTAGGTGACCTATTATAAGCAAATTCAGCATGAGCAAGCTTCAAATCCCAATCTTTTTGTGTCTTACTAACCAAACCACGCAACAAAACCCCTAGTGTTCGATTAGTGACTTCTGTTTGCCCATCTGTTTGAGGATGATAAGATGTGCTAAACAAAAGTTTCGTGCCTATTAACCTCCAAAGTGACTTCCAAAAGTAGCTCATGAATTTTGTGTCTCTATCACTTACAATAGTCTTTGGAACCCCATGTAACCTTATGATGTCTTTAAAGTATAAATCAGCCACATTCATAGCATCATCTGTCTTGTGACATGGTGTAAAATGAGCCATCTTTGAAAATCTATCAACCACTACCATAATAGCATCTTTTCCCCTTGCTGTCCTTGGTAACCCTACAATGAAATCCATAGAAACATCTTCCCAAGGTCCCTCTGGCACTGGCAATGGAGTATAAAAACCTTGATGAAAGGCTGCCTTTGCCTTTTGACAAGTAGCACATTGAGCAATTATGGCCTCAACATCAACAATCATCTTTGGCCAATAAAAATGTTCTTGCAACATGGTTAGTGTCTTTGTAATGCCAAAATGTCCAGCAATACCTCCTCCATGAGCCTCCCTTACTAGCAACTCACGTATAGAACACTTAGGTATGCACAATAGATTACCTTTAAACAAAAACCCATCATGTAGCACATAGGAACTCATAGAACCCTTTGAAAGTTGCGCCATTATTGGTCCAAAATCACCATCTTGCTCGTAAAATTGTGTTATCAACTCTAATCCAAGCAACTTAAAGTTCAAAACACCAAGCAAAGTATACCTTCTTGACAAAGCATCAGCAACAACATTAGACTTCCCCGTTTTGTACTTTGAAGAGAAGTGAAAAGATTGCAAAAATTCAACCCATTTAGCATGTCTTGGATTCAATTTTTGTTGACCATTAATGTGCTTCAAAGCTTCATGATCAGAATGTAATATGAAGTGATTAGGCCTTAAATAGTGACTCCAATGATCCAAAGCTCTAATAATGGCATAGAACTCCTTGTCATATGTAGAATAGTTCAGTTTAGCACCATTCAACTTCTCACTAAAGTAAGCAATTGGCCTCTTCCCTTGGACTAGAACAGCACCAATTCCAACCCCACTTGCATCCGTCTCTACTTCAAATGGTTTAGAGAAATCTGGTAAGGCTAGTATGGGTGTGTTACAAAGCAACTTCTTAATCAATTCAAAAGCTTCTTGTGCCCCCTTAGTCCACTCAAACTTAGGCTTATCCTTCTTAATGCATTCGGTTATAGGAGCAACAACAGATGAAAAATTCTTCACAAACCTCCTATAGAACGAGGCTAACCCATGAAAAGCACGTACTTCAGTCACGTTCTTTGGTGTTGGCCATGATTTTATAGCTTCCACTTTAGATGGATCAACAGAAACCCCATCTTTGGACACAATATACCCCAAAAACGTCACACTTGGTACCATGAAATAACACTTTTCGAGCTTAGCATAGAGCTTTTGTTCTCGTAATGTCCCAAACACACTCCTTAGATGGCTTAGATGATCATTTACACTCTTGCTATACACCAAAATATCATCTAAATATACCACTACAAACTTACCAATGTATGGCTTTAAGACCTCATTCATCAACCTCATAAACGTACTAGGTGCATTAGTTAACCCAAAAGGCATGACTAACCATTCATAAAGCCCTAGCTTTGTTTTAAAACCTGTTTTCCATTCATCACCTTCCTTCATTCGAATCTGATGATATCCACTCCTTAAATCAATTTTTGAAAATAATTGAGAACCATGTAATTCATCTAGCAAATCATCCAATCTAGGTATAGGAAACCTATACTTGACGGTTATATTGTTAACTGCCCTTGAATCAATACACATTCTCCAAGTCCCATCCTTCTTAGGTACTATTAATGTAGGCACAGCACATGGACTCATGCTCTCTCTCACGTACCCCCTCTCCATTAATTCCTCAATTTGCCTTTGTATCTCCTTTGTCTCCTCTGGATTACATCTATATGCAGGCTTGTTAGGAATTTGAGACCCAGGAATAAGATCAATTTGATGTTCAATCCCACGTATGGGTGGTAACCCTGGTGGCAACTCATTAGGAAACACATCTGAAAACTCATTCAACATAGGATGCAAAACCCTAGGAATCTCTGGGGCTTCATCTTGTACCTCTTTGGCTAACAACATATAAGACATAGAACTTGTTTTCAACTCCCTTTCTAACTCCTTTCCACCCACCAACAAAACACCTTTAGAATTACCCATGCTTGTTTTAGGTTTAGAAATCATCAAGGGTTTTAATGCATATGATTTTTCATTAGGGTTCTTGCGCACAATATAGACATTTGTTCTCCCATTAAACTTCACAAAACGGTCATATTGCCAAGGTCTACCCAATAGTATATGACAAGCATCCATAGGACAAACATCACAAAGTACTTGATCCTCAAATTTACCAATTTTAAACGCAATCAAGGCTTGTTTGTTTACCTTAACATCGCTTGTGTTGCTAAGCCAATGTAGCTTGTATGGTTGAGGATGTATCTTTGTAGGAATTGCGAGCTTTTCCACCAACAACGTAGATACTACATTTGTGCAACTTCCAGTATCTATGATTACATCACAAAGCTTGCCTTGAACATTACACCTTGTGAGAAAAATTTTATCCCTTTGACTCTCCAAAGGTTGTGCACTTTGAGATTGTAATACCCTACGTAACACCAAGGATTGGCCTTGTGTTTCTGGTTGGACTTCCTCCGTTTCTTCCTCCATATTTTCATAATTGGCATACTCTTCCTCTCCCTCATCCCCATACATCTCCTCCTCTTCTTCAAGGCTTTCCCCATCTACCCAATTTCGAGTTGTTGTGACCCTAGCATGAGGACAATCTCTTTGAATGTGACCTTGCCCTTTACACTTGAAACAAACAATGCGTGAATCACTACTTTGGGGCTTTGAAGTTGAACTCTTATCCTTGATGAAGGGTGGTTTAGTAACCTTATCAAAGTTTGGTTTTTGAGGAAAAGTATCACGCTTTTCTTTAGAATCATAGGTTTTGAAGTATGTCTTTGTTTTGCGTGCAACTTGTTTCTCAACCCTTGCTGCCACTCTACAAACTTCATCAAAGGTCCAATAAGGTTGTAATTCGACCTTCTCCCTTATATTTTCATCTAGACCAGCCACAAAACGAGCCACTTTGTGGTCCTCCTTCTCTTCTAAATCACAAATCATGATCAATTTTTCAAACTCCACAATGTATTCATCAACCGTTTTTCTATCTTGTTTTAATGTATGCATCTTGATGAAATTGTTTTGCTCGAAATCTTGAGGAACAAAACGTTTCCTCATCTCCCTTTTCAATTTAGACCATGAAGATATTTTTGATCTACCTTCTTTCCTTCTCTTTCTTTGTAAACCCTCAAGCCATAAACTTGCATAGGAAGTGAGTTTTAATTCCGCCAATTTATAGGACTTATGATCATCATATTCTTTGTAACGAAAAATCCTCTCAACCCTACGAATCCAATCTAGAAATTTTTCAGGATCCATACCTCCATTAAACTCAGGAATTTCGAGTTTAAGATTTCGATCATCATCCCTCATCTTTCCCTTATGTTTGTGCCTTGATCTTGGTTCCTCATCGTCACTAGAACTTGATGAGTATCCCTTTTTTGGTTTACGTACACTCCTCACACTTTCTTGCTCACTTTCACTTGATGATGAGCCCTCCTCTTGTTTAGATTTAGTAGGAGTTTTCTTGGTAGAAGCCATGATGGTTAGGACTTCATCTAAACGAGCCTTTAACTCGTCAATCTCCCCTTGCATACGTAGCTCTTTTGCTTGAGCCAAGCTCAAACCCTTCGTGAATCCTTGTGGATTTTCGTCTCCACCTTCTTGAGCCATGATAATTGATATTGAACACTTGAGATTGAATGAATCTCTCAACGAGAGCACCAAAAGTTGATGTGAATTTTGTTATAGACAAACGCCACTCACACAAAGAAACTTAGACTTCAAATTTGATAAAGCTACGCACCACAAATCTGAACTTCTAAGGCGAATAATTAGTAGAATTTGATTAAAGCAAAGCACCCTCAAATCCTAAGAACTATCCTCACGTGAGATAAAGCAAAAAGACCACTCACTCAATCGAATTTCTCACAAGAAACTCTCAAAATTTTGTTTTCTTCGTGAAACAATAAAAACCGGAAACACTTTGTGTTTAATTACTCAAATCTGAATTTTATTGATGTATTTTACATCCTATTTATAGGCTAAACATATCACACAATATTTCAGAAATCTAAACATATCCTAACTACCTTAGATATATGGTATAACAAACTAAGATTAGGATAACAAGAAAATCTTATCAAAACCGGATACAAATCTTGCACCATATATTTTGTAATCTGATTTCTAGTCTAAATCTTAGATATTTTGCAAATCAAATCTAGCCACCATATTTCCGAATAACAACCCTAGGTTGACCAAGTCAAACAACACAAAATCCCGCGTTGACAACGTTGCCCACAACTTCAAAAATCTTTCAAAAATCCCGCCATATGCATTGCGTTGATTCTCGTTGATTTTTGTTGGACTTCCGATTTCAAGAACTTCAAGAAACTCTTCAAGATTCAATCTTTATTTCAAGAAACCTCCATTTTTGTGTTTCTCATGCTTGATTCCATCAACCTTGACTCATAAACTAATCAAGAAAATAACAAAACACCATATGGTAAAACCCTATCAAATGACGTGGGAAGAAAACCCATATAGCTCAACACTTCTAAACTACTAACTATACTTGCTCTATATTTACGTGATTAAGCTTGTGCATGCCACCATGCACACGTAGAAATCCACCCTAGCCAACCCAAGAAGCCTTGTGTCTCCATAAGCCACTAACTCCCCCAAGGTTGCTTCTTGTTTTCCACTTTCAATCAAACCCAAACCCTCGAAGTTGTGCTCATTGATATGCGTATCACAAACCCTGTACCACTTGCATCACACTCAACTTCAAAAGGTTTAGTGAAATCAGGATGTGCTAGAATAGGAGTATTGCACATCTTTTCCTTTACTAAGTAAAACGCCTGTTGAGCTTGCTTAGTCCACTCAAACTTGCGTTGTTTCGTGCATTCAGTTATAGGACTCATAATAGTGCTAAAGTTACGAATAAATCTCCTATAAAACAAAGCTAGACCATGAAAAGATCTCACTTGAGTAACTGTTGTAGGTGTTGTTTCTAATGCAATGAGGTGGGGTAGGGACTGTGAGGATTTCGCTGACGTAGACTGGATGCGTGAATGGACTGGTTGCCTGTTGACGTACCCTCCAAGTACCTGCAAAAAAGGGACAATAATCCTCGTAGGATTATTTCCCCCTCCGATGCTTAAGTAAGTATTTGTAGGAGAGTAAGTGAACAATAATCAACAAGTAAACAATTCTAGAGAGAAGTTCTAGAGAGAAGTTTTCCCTTTTTAGTAAGTGTTTTTGTCTTAATCTTGAGTGTACTCTTTATCAGATTTCTGTGGACTATTTATAGCCTCAAGTACAATTTCTTACCCAATGAGATCGCGACACTTGTCATCATCTCTTTAATTACCTTACTTCATTTGCCTAATGGGCTTTTAGCAGCAAGCTTTTAAGGCCCCATGGTTTGTTTTAGCTCTTTTTCCATTGGCGAATAAGGGCTTGACATGTGGCAAATGTAGATTTACATATGGACCAGTTAGAAGATGACACGTGGCAGTGTGGGGCCCACTCAAGGCGAACTCATCAGTGCCACGTGGCAATCCCATGCTGGCATTTAAGGACTCGTGGTCCAATTGTAGGATGACACGTGGCCGTGTAGGGTCCACTCATGGCAGAATCATCACTGCCACGTGTAAATCCCATGTCATCATCTTGTAACAGAAATAGGGACACGTGGTCCACTCAGAGGCTGACACGTGGCAGGTGACTTGTCATGCCACATCAGTAGGAATAGGCCATGGTGCAATAACTTCAATTTTCTTTGGATCCACTTTGATACCCTCATGCGAAACAATGTAGCCTAGAAAGCTTATTTCACTTTGCATGAAATCACACTTTCCTAGCTTCCCATAGAGTTATTGTTTCCTTAAAACTTCAAACACTTATCAAAGATGATCCATATGCTCCTTTTCATCCTTGCTATACACCAATATATCATCAAGATAGACCACAACAAATTTACCAATGAAAGGACGCAATATCTCATTCATAAGCCTCATGAACGTGCTAGGGGCATTAGTTAAACCAAAAGCATAACCATCCATTCATATAGTCCATTCTTTGTCTTGAAAGTCGTCTTCCATTCATCCCCTTCTCTCATACGAATTTGATGATACCCACTACATAAATCAATCTTTGAAAATAGTTGAGAACTGCTCAATTCATCTAGCAAATCATCCAACCTAGGGATAGGAAACCTATACTTGATAGTTATGTGATACACGGCTCTACTATCAATGCACATTCTCCACGTCCCATCTTTCTTAGGCACAAGCAAGGTAGGAACGACACAAGGACTCATACTTTCACGTACATACCCTCTCTCCATAAACTCATCAATCTACCTTTGTAACTCTTTTGTTTCTTCTGGATTGCATCTATGTGGTTTGTTAGGTATGGGAGCGCCTGGAGTCAAGTCAATTTGGTGTTCAATACCACAAATTGGTGGCAACCCTTGCGGCAAATCTTCTGGAAATACATCCTCAAATTCACACATCAATTCTTGTAAAATAGGATGATCAATGTCTTCAAAACTCTTTACTTCCTTAGCAACTGATACAAGTGTGAATAGAAATCAATTTATACTTGGTCTACAATGATGGAGGATCACGTTCTTGAAAGTTTCTTGATTAAAAGATTCAATCTAGGACGTTTCTTGGAGCTTCTAAAGATAAAATTTCAGTTCGGAGCAGTGCAGTATGTCTGACTTTGAAGATTTTTCAATGACAGTTGGCTTTGAGTTAGAAGGCTTGTGCATATGCGTTGGAAAGCTTATTGAATCTACTTTTAGGGGAAAATATTTCCAAAATTCAGAAAAATATGCAAGATAATGTTATATCCATTTTTCTGCTCGGCTGTCAAACTTGAAATCAGTTTTTAGTTAGATTTCTTTTATCTGGAGTCCAAGTATAGTTAGGATATGTTTTTAGGACGTGTTTAGTGTTTTGTTTTGTGATTTTTATTTTCATAATTTTGTTTGCTAGTTTTTTTAGAAAGTTTGTTAGCAAGATAAGATCAAGATGCAGTGATGATGTGGCAATCTTATCTTGTGAGTCATTAGGGGTGTGTTTATCTTATTTTGTGCGTGTGTTTTGTCAGTTTTAGTTAGGATTTTGTTGATGATTATTCCTATAAATAATCTCAAAATTAGGTTACAAATTAATTAAGTTGGATTTGTATAAAAAAAAGTTTGTTTGTTTACTTGAAAACAAAATACGAAAAAAATTGAGAGTTGGTGATTAATTTCTTTATACTCTTGTGATTTAATTAGTAGCTTTGAGGGTGCTTAGGCTTTACTCGAAGGACTAATTAATCAACCTAAAATTGAGAATCTTGGTGACTGGGTTTTTATAGGTTCTAAATTTTAGTCTATTCACTTGTGAGTTTTTGTTTACTCAAAAATTCACATCAGCAACCAAAAGGTATACAAAATCATGAGCACCCATGTCCTCAAATTGATTTCGTGACACAAACAGCACCTTCTTGTCATCTTCGGGCTTCTCCTTTTTCTTCTTAATTAGATCACTAGGCGAAAGTGGGAGTTATACCTTCATCTTTCCCTCTTTGAAGACTTTATACACATTGGACTCACCATCATGAATAGTTTTTCGATCATACTGTCAAGGTCTACGAAGTAGTAGATCACTTGCATCCATAGGAACAACGTCACAAAGTACCTCATCATCAAATTTTCTAATTGAAAAACATACTAAAGCTTGCTTTCAGATACTCACTTCATTATCATCATCTAGCCACTTTAGCTTATAAGGTTTTGGATGTCTTGATGTTTTCAATTGTAGCTTATCATCTAGTTTAGATGAAAATACGTTGGCACAACTACCTCCATCAACAATTAAAATACAAATAGAATTTTTTACCTTGCAACGAGTGTGAAAGATGTTTTCACGTTGCTCTTCTTCCACGGATTTTGAGTGCAAAACCCTTCTAAGAACTAAGTTTTTCTCAAAAACTTCCTCCTCCTCAAAGTCACTTTCTGGCTAGCATTCTTCCTCGTCACCTTCCTCTTCCATGGCTTGTTGAAGTTCATAGGTGTATTCATCAATCTCTTTCATCTCACGCATGGTCAACACTCTACAAGTACGACAATATTTCTTATAATGGCCATACCCTGATGATATGAATATCAATGAGCAAAACTTCGAGGGTTTGATAGAAGGTGCAAAACAAGATGCAACCATGGGAGAGCTAGTGGCTTATGGAGACACAAGACTCTTAGGGTTGGCTAGGGTGAATTTTTACGTGTGCATGGTGACATGCACAAGTCTCCTCACGTAAAAATCAAGCAAGCATAATTAGTAGTTTAGGAGTGTTGAGCTATATGGGTTTTCTTCCCACTTCATTTGATAGGGTTTTACCATATGGTGTTTTGTGATTTTCTTATTTAGTTTATGAGTCATGGTTGATGGAATCAAACATGGGAAACACAAAATTGAAGGTTTCTTGAAAGAAAGATTGAAGCTCAAAAGGTTTCTTGAAGTTCTTGAAAATGGAAGTCCATCAAAAATCAAAGGTGTTATATGGCGGGATTTTTGAACGATTTTGGCGATTCTGGGCAACGTTGTCAACGACGTTTTCCGTGTTGTTTGACTTGGTCAACTTCAGTTAGTTAGTTGGAAATATTGTCCTTAGATTTGTTTCTCAAAATATCTAAGATTTAGGCTAGAAAATCAGATTACAAGTATATGGCGCAAGATTGTATCCGGTTTCGTAGAGATTATCTTGTTATCCTAATCTTAGTTTGTTATACCATAAATCTAGGGTAGTTAGGATTTGTTTAGGATATTCACATATTGTGTGATATGTTTAGCTATAAATAGGATGTAAAATACATCAATAAAATTCAGATTAGATTGATTGAAAACACATTGTTTCCGGTTTTATTGTTTCACGTAAGTAAACAAAAATTTGTGAGAATTTCTTGTGAGGAATTCGATTGAGTGGGTGGTGCTTTGAGCTTTATCTCACGTGAGGATAGTTTTTAGGATTTGAGGGTGCTTTGCTTTAATCAAATTCTATCAATTATTCGCCTTAGGACTTCGAATTTGTGGTGCGTGGCTTTATCAAATTTGTGTTCTAAGTTTATCTTGTGTGAGTGGCGCTTGTTTATAACAAAATTCACATCAACTTTTGGTGCTTTCATTGAGAGATTCATTCAATCTCAAGTGTTCATCATCAATTCTCATGGCTCAAGAGGGTGGTGATGAAAATCCACAAGGATTTACGAAGGGTTTGAGTTTGGCTCAAGCAAAAGAAATACGTATGCAAGGGGAGATTGACGAGTTGAAGGCTCGTTTAGATGAAGTCTTAACCATCATGGCTTCTACCAAGAAAACTCCTACTAAATCTAAGCAAGGGGATGGCTCATCATCAAGTTCAAGTGAGCAAGAAAGTGTGAGAAGTGTGCGTAAACCAAAGAAAGGATACTCATCAAGTTCTAGTGACGATGAGGAACCTAGGTCAAGGCACAAACGTAAGGGAAAGATGAGGGATGATGATCGAAATCTTAAACTCGAAATTCCTGAGTTTAATGGAGGTATAGATCCTGAAAAATTTTTAGATTGGATTCGTAGAGTTGAAAGGATTTTTCGTTACAAAGAGTACGATGATCATAAGTCCTACAAATTAGCGGAGTTAAAACTCACTTCCTACGCAAGTCTATGGCTTGAGGGGTTACAAAGGAAAAGAAGAAAGGAAGGTAGGTCGAAAATCTCTTCATGGTCTAAGTTAAAGAGGGAGATGAGGAAACGTTTTGTCCCTCAAGATTTCGAACAAAACAACTTCATTAAGATGCATACATTGAAGCAAGATAGAAAATCTGTTGATGAATATATTCTAGAGTTTGAAAAATTGATCATGGTATGTGATTTAGAAGAGAAGGAGGACCACAAAGTGGCTCGTTTTGTGGCTGGTCTAGATGAAAATATAAGGGAGAAGGTCGAATTACAACCTTATTGGACCTTTGATGAAGTTTGTAGAGTGGCAGCAAGGGTTGAGAAACAAGTTGCACGTAAGCCAAAGACATACTTCAAAACTTATGACCCTAAGGAAAAACGTGATACTTTTCCTCAAAAACCAAACTTTGATAAGGTTACTAAACCACCCTTCATCAAGGATAAGAGTTCAACTTCAAAGCCCCAAAGTAGTGATTCACGCATTGTTTGTTTCAAGTGTAAAGGGCAAGGTCACATTCAAAGAGATTGTCCTCATGCTAGGGTCACAACAACTCGAAATTGGGTAGATGGGGAAAGCCTTGAAGAAGAGGAGGAGATGTATGGGGATGAGGGAGAGGAAGAGTATGGCAATGATGAAAATATGGAGGAAGACACAGAGGAAGTCCAACCAGAAACACAAGGTCAATCCTTAGTGTTACGTAGGGTATTACAAACTCAAGGTGCGCAACCTTTGGAGAGTCAAAGGGATAAAATTTTTCTCACAAGGTGTAATGTTCAAGGCAAGCTTTGTGATGTAATCATAGATACTGGAAGTTGCACAAATGTAGTATCTACGTTGTTGGTGGAAAAGCTCGCAATTCCTACAAAGATACATCCTCAACCATACAAGCTACATTGGCTTAGCAACACAAGTGATGTTAAGGTAAACAAACAAGCCTTGATTGCGTTTAAAATTGGTAAATTTGAGGATCAAGTACTTTGTGATGTTTGTCCTATGGATGCTTGTCATATATTATTGGGTAGACCTTGGCAATATGACCGTTTTGTGAAGTTTAATGGGAGAACAAATGTCTATATTGTGCGCAAGAACCCTAATGAGAAATCATATGCATTGAAACCCTTGATGATTTCTAAACCTAAAACAAGCATGGGTAATTCTAAAGGTGTTTTGTTGGTGGGTGGAAAGGAGTTAGAAAGGGAGTTGAAAACAAGTTCTATGTCTTATATGTTGTTAGCCAAAGAGGTACAAGATGAAGCCCCAGAGATTCCTAGGGTTTTGCATCCTATGTTGAATGAGTTTTCAGATGTGTTTCCTAATGAGTTGCCACCAGGATTACCACCAATACGTGGAATTGAACATCAAATAGATCTTATTCCTGGGTCTCAAATTCCTAACAAGCCTGCATATAGATGTAATCCAGAGGAGACAAAGGAGATACAAAGGCAAATTGAGGAATTAATGGAGAGGGGGTACGTGAGAGAGAGCATGAGTCCATGTGCTGTGCCTACATTAATAGTACCTAAGAAGGATGGGACTTGGAGAATGTGTATTGATTCAAGGGCAGTTAACAATATAACCGTCAAGTATAGGTTTCCTATACCTAGATTGGATGATTTGCTAGATGAATTACATGGTTCTCAATTATTTTCAAAGATTGATTTAAGGAGTGGATATCATCAGATTCGAATGAAGGAAGGTGATGAATGGAAAACAGGTTTTAAAACAAAGCTAGGGCTTTATGAATGGTTAGTCATGCCTTTTGGGTTAACTAATGCACCTAGTACGTTTATGAGGTTGATGAATGAGGTCTTAAAGCCATACATTGGTAAGTTTGTAGTGGTATATTTAGATGATATTTTGGTGTATAGCAAGAGTGTTAATGATCATCTAAGCCATCTAAGGAGTGTGTTTGGGACATTACGAGAACAAAAGCTCTATGCTAAGCTCGAAAAGTGTTATTTCATGGTACCAAGTGTGACGTTTTTGGGGTATATTGTGTCCAAAGATGGGGTTTCTGTTGATCCATCTAAAGTGGAAGCTATAAAATCATGGCCAACACCAAAGAACGTGACTGAAGTACGTGCTTTTCATGGGTTAGCCTCGTTCTATAGGAGGTTTGTGAAGAATTTTTCATCTGTTGTTGCTCCTATAACCGAATGCATTAAGAAGGATAAGCCTAAGTTTGAGTGGACTAAGGGGGCACAAGAAGCTTTTGAATTGATTAAGAAGTTGCTTTGTAACACACCTATACTAGCCTTACCAGATTTCTCTAAACCATTTGAAGTAGAGACGGATGCAAGTGGGGTTGGAATTGGTGCTGTTCTAGTCCAAGGGAAGAGGCCAATTGCTTACTTTAGTGAGAAGTTGAATGGTGCTAAACTGAACTATTCTACATATGACAAGGAGTTCTATGCCATTATTAGAGCTTTGGATCATTGGAGTCATTATCTAAGACCTAACCACTTCATATTACATTCTGATCATGAAGCTTTGAAGCACATTAATGGTCAACAAAAATTGAATCCAAGACATGCTAAATGGGTTGAATTTTTGCAATCTTTTCACTTCTCTTCAAAGTACAAAACGGGGAAGTCTAATGTTGTTGCTGATGCTTTGTCAAGAAGGTATACTTTGCTTGGTGTTTTGAACTTTAAGTTGCTTGGGTTAGAGTTGATAACACAATTTTACGAGCAAGATGGTGATTTTGGACCAATAATGGCGCAACTTTCAAAGGGGTCTATGAGTTCCTATGTGCTACATGATGGGTTTTTGTTTAAAGGTAATCTATTGTGCATACCTAAGTGTTCTATACGTGAGTTGCTAGTAAGGGAGGCTCATGGAGGAGGTATTGCTGGACATTTTGGCATTACAAAGACACTAACCATGTTGCAAGAACATTTTTATTGGCCAAAGATGATTGTTGATGTTGAGGCCATAATTGCTCAATGTGCTACTTGTCAAAAGGCAAAGGCAGCCTTTCATCAAGGTTTTTATACTCCATTGCCAGTGCCAGAGGGACCTTGGGAGGATGTTTCTATGGATTTCATTGTAGGGTTACCAAGGACAGCAAGGGGAAAAGATGCAATTATGGTAGTGGTTGATAGATTTTCAAAGATGGCTCATTTTACACCATGTCACAAGACAGATGATGCTATGAATGTGGCTGATTTATATTTTAAAGACATCATAAGGTTGCATGGGGTTCCAAAGACTATTGTAAGTGATAGAGACACAAAATTCATGAGCTACTTTTGGAAGTCACTTTGGAGGTTAATAGGCACGAAACTTTTGTTTAGCACATCTTATCATCCTCAAACAGATGGCCAAACAGAAGTCACTAATCGAACACTAGGGGTTTTGTTGCGTGGTTTGGTTAGTAAGACACAAAAAGATTGGGATTTGAAGCTTGCTCATGCTGAATTTGCTTATAATAGGTCACCTACTTATGCTACTAAGCACTCACCTTTCGAGATTGTCTATGGAGTTAATCCTAAGTTACCAATTGATTTTGTAAGTATTCCTAAAGGGGAGTTGGTACACAAAGATGCCAAGACTAAGGTTGAGTACATGCAAAAACTTCATGCAGAAGTAAGGGCTCGAATTGAGAAGGTTAATGATATTTACAAGGCACGAGCAAACAAACATAAATCACAACATGTCTACAAAGAAGGGGATTTGGTTTGGTTACACTTGAGGAAGGAAAGATTTCCAAATCAAAGGAAGAATAAACTTATGCCTCGTTGTGATGGACCGTTCAAGATCATAAGTAAAGTGGGGGATAATGCTTATAAATTGGAATTACCAGGAGAATATGGAGTCCATGCTACTTTCAACATTGGTGATTTAGCTCCTTATGTTCCTGATGATCAACTTCGAGGTTTGAGGACAAACTCTTTTGAAGAAGAGGAGGATGATACGCATATCAATGAGCAAAACTTCGAGGGTTTGGGTTTGATTGAAGGTGGAAAACAAGAAGCAACCTTGGGGGAGTTAGTGGCTTATGGAGACACAAGGCTTCTTGGGTTGGCTAGGGTGGATTTCTACGTGTGCATGGTGACATGCACAAGCTTATTCACGTAAATGTAAAGCAAGTATAGTTAGTAGTTTAGAAGTGTTGAGCTATATGGGTTTTCTTCCCACGTCATTTGATAGGGTTTTACCATATGGTGTTTTGTTATTTTCTTGATTAGTTTATGAGTCAAGGTTGATGGAATCAAGCATGAGAAACACAAAAATGGAGGTTTCTTGAAATAAAGATTGAATCTTGAAGAGTTTCTTGAAGTTCTTGAAATCGCAAGTCCAACAAAAATCAACGAGAATCAAAGCAAGTTATATGGCGGGATTTTGGACAGATTTTTGGAAGATTGGGCAACGTTGTCAACACGGTTTTTCAAGTTGTTTGACTTGGTCAACCTTGGGTTGTTATTCGGAAATATGGTCACTAGATTTAATTTGCAAAATATCTAAGATTTAGACTAGAAATCAGATTACAAAATATATGGTGCAAATATTGTATCCGGTTTTGATAAGATTTTCTTGTTATCCTAATCTTAGTTTGTTTTACCATATATCTAAGGTAGTTAGGATATGTTTAGAATTCTGAAATATTATGTGATATGTTTAGCCTATAAATAGGATGTAAAATACATCAATAAAATTCAGATTTGAGTAATTAAACACAAAGTGTTTCCGGTTTTTATTGTTTCACGAAGAAAACAAAATTTTGAGAGTTTCTTGTGAGAAATTCGATTGAGTGAGTGGTGCTTTTGCTTTATCTCACGTGAGGATAGTTCTTAGGATTTGAGGGTGCTTTGCTTTAATCAAATTCTACCAATTATTCGCCTTAGAAGTTCAGATTTGTGGTGCGTGGCTTTATCAAATTTGAAGTCTAAGTTTCTTTGTGTGAGTGGCGTTTGTCTATAACAAAATTCACATCAACTTTTGGTGCTCTCGTTGAGAGATTCGTTCAATCTCAAGTGTTCAATATCAATTATCATGGCTCAAGAAGGTGGAGATGAAAATCCACAAGGATTTACGAAAGGTTTGAGCTTGGCTCAAGCAAAGGAGCTACGTATGCAAGGGGAGATTGACGAGTTAAAGGCTCGTTTAGATGAAGTCCTAACCATCATGGCTTCTACCAAAAAAACTCCTACTAAATCTAAACAAGAGGAGGGCTCATCATCAAGTGAAAGTGAGCAAGAAAGTGTGAGGAGTGTACGTAAACCAAAAAAGGGATACTCATCAAGTTCTAGTGACGATGAGGAACCAAGATCAAGGCACAAACATAAGGGAAAGATGAGGGATGATGATCGAAATCTTAAACTCGAAATTCCTGAGTTTAATGGAGGTATGGATCCTGAAAAATTTCTAGATTGGATTCGTAGGGTTGAGAGGATTTTTCGTTACAAAGAATATGATGATCATAAGTCCTATAAATTGGCGGAATTAAAACTCACTTCCTATGCAAGTTTATGGCTTGAGGGTTTACAAAGAAAGAGAAGGAAAGAAGGTAGATCAAAAATATCTTCATGGTCTAAATTAAAAAAGGAGATGAGGAAACGTTTTGTTCCTCAAGATTTCGAGCAAAACAATTTCATCAAGATGCATACATTAAAACAAGATAGAAAAACGGTTGATGAATACATTGTGGAGTTTGAAAAATTGATCATGATTTGTGATTTGGAAGAGAAGGAGGACCACAAAGTGGCTCGTTTTGTGGCTGGTCTAGATGAAAATATAAGGGAGAAGGTCGAATTACAACCTTATTGGACCTTTGATGAAGTTTGTAGAGTGGCAGCAAGGGTTGAGAAACAAGTTGCACGCAAACCAAAGACATACTTCAAAACCTATGATCCTAAAGAAAAGCGTGATACTTTCCCTCAAAAACCAAACTTTGATAAGGTTACTAAACCACCCTTCATCAAGGATAAGAGTTCATCTTCAAAGCCCCAAAGTAGTGATTCACGCATTGTTTGTTTCAAGTGTAAAGGGCAAGGTCACATTCAAAGAGATTGTCCTCATGCTAGGGTCACAACAACTCGAAATTGGGTAGATGGGGAAAGCCTTGAAGAAGAGGAGGAGATGTATGGGGATGAGGGAGAGGAAGAGTATGGCAATGATGAAAATATGGAGGAAGACACGGAGGAAGTCCAACCAGAAACACAAGGCCAATCCTTGGTGTTACGTAGGGTATTACAATCTCAAAGTGCACAACCTTTGGAGAGTCAAAGGGATAAAATTTTTCTCACAAGGTGTAATGTTCAAGGCAAGCTTTGTGATGTGATCATAGATACTGGAAGTTGCACAAATGTAGTATCTACGTTGTTGGTGGAAAAGCTCGCAATTCCTACAAAGATACATCCTCAACCATACAAGCTACATTGGCTTAGCAACACAAGCGATGTTAAGGTAAACAAACAAGCCTTGATTGCGTTTAAAATTGGTAAATTTGAGGATCAAGTACTTTGTGATGTTTGTCCTATGGATGCTTGTCATATATTATTGGGTAGACCTTGGCAATATGACCGTTTTGTGAAGTTTAATGGGAGAACAAATGTCTATATTGTGCGCAAGAACCCTAATGAGAAATCATATGCATTAAAACCCTTGATGATTTCTAAACCTAAAACAAGCATGGGTAATTCTAAAGGTGTTTTGTTGGTGGGTGGAAAGGAGTTAGAAAGGGAGTTGAAAACAAGTTCTATGTCTTATATGTTGTTAGCCAAAGAGGTACAAGATGAAGCCCCAGAGATTCCTAGGGTTTTGCATCCTATGTTGAATGAGTTTTCAGATGTGTTTCCTAATGAGTTGCCACCAGGATTACCACCAATACGAGGGATTGAACATCAAATTGATCTTATTCCTGGGTCTCAAATTCCTAACAAGCCTGCATATAGATGTAATCCAGAGGAGACAAAGGAGATACAAAGGCAAATTGAGGAATTAATGGAGAGGGGGTACGTGAGAGAGAGCATGAGTCCATGTGCTGTGCCTACATTAATAGTACCTAAGAAGGATGGGACTTGGAGAATGTGTATTGATTCAAGGGCAGTTAACAATATAACCGTCAAGTATAGGTTTCCTATACCTAGATTGGATGATTTGCTAGATGAATTACATGGTTCTCAATTATTTTCAAAGATTGATTTAAGGAGTGGATATCATCAGATTCGAATGAAGGAAGGTGATGAATGGAAAACAGGTTTTAAAACAAAGCTAGGGCTTTATGAATGGTTAGTCATGCCTTTTGGGTTAACTAATGCACCTAGTACGTTTATGAGGTTGATGAATGAGGTCTTAAAGCCATACATTGGTAAGTTTGTAGTGGTATATTTAGATGATATTTTGGTGTATAGCAAGAGTGTTAATGATCATCTAAGCCATCTAAGGAGTGTGTTTGGGACATTACGAGAACAAAAGCTCTATGCTAAGCTCGAAAAGTGTTATTTCATGGTACCAAGTGTGACGTTTTTGGGGTATATTGTGTCCAAAGATGGGGTTTCTGTTGATCCATCTAAAGTGGAAGCTATAAAATCATGGCCAACACCAAAAAACGTGACTGAAGTACGTGCTTTTCATGGGTTAGCCTCGTTCTATAGGAGGTTTGTGAAGAATTTTTCATCTGTTGTTGCTCCTATAACCGAATGCATTAAGAAGGATAAGCCTAAGTTTGAGTGGACTAAGGGGGCACAAGAAGCTTTTGAATTGATTAAGAAGTTGCTTTGTAACACACCCATACTAGCCTTACCAGATTTCTCTAAACCATTTGAAGTAGAGACGGATGCAAGTGGGGTTGGAATTGGTGCTGTTCTAGTCCAAGGGAAGAGGCCAATTGCTTACTTTAGTGAGAAGTTGAATGGTGCTAAACTGAACTATTCTACATATGACAAGGAGTTCTATGCCATTATTAGAGCTTTGGATCATTGGAGTCATTATTTAAGGCCTAATCACTTCATATTACATTCTGATCATGAAGCTTTGAAGCACATTAATGGTCAACAAAAATTGAATCCAAGACATGCTAAATGGGTTGAATTTTTGCAATCTTTTCACTTCTCTTCAAAGTACAAAACGGGGAAGTCTAATGTTGTTGCTGATGCTTTGTCAAGAAGGTATACTTTGCTTGGTGTTTTGAACTTTAAGTTGCTTGGGTTAGAGTTGATAACTCAATTTTACGAGCAAGATGGAGATTTTGGACCAATAATGGCGCAACTTTCAAAGGGTTCTATGAGTTCCTATGTGCTACATGATGGGTTTTTGTTTAAAGGTAATCTATTGTGCATACCTAAGTGTTCTATACGTGAGTTGCTAGTAAGGGAGGCTCATGGAGGAGGTATTGCTGGACATTTTGGCATTACAAAGACACTAACCATGTTGCAAGAACATTTTTATTGGCCAAAGATGATTGTTGATGTTGAGGCCATAATTGCTCAATGTGCTACTTGTCAAAAGGCAAAGGCAGCCTTTCATCAAGGTTTTTATACTCCATTGCCAGTGCCAGAGGGACCTTGGGAGGATGTTTCTATGGATTTCATTGTAGGGTTACCAAGGACAGCAAGGGGAAAAGATGCAATTATGGTAGTGGTTGATAGATTTTCAAAGATGGCTCATTTTACACCATGTCACAAGACAGATGATGCTATGAATGTGGCTGATTTATATTTTAAAGACATCATAAGGTTGCATGGGGTTCCAAAGACTATTGTAAGTGATAGAGACACAAAATTCATGAGTTACTTTTGGAAGTCACTTTGGAGGTTAATAGGCACGAAACTTTTGTTTAGCACATCTTATCATCCTCAAACAGATGGCCAAACAGAAGTCACTAATCGAACACTAGGGGTTTTGTTGCGTGGTTTGGTTAGTAAGACACAAAAAGATTGGGATTTGAAGCTTGCTCATGCTGAATTTGCTTATAATAGGTCACCTACTTATGCTACTAAGCACTCACCTTTCGAGATTGTCTATGGAGTTAATCCTAAGTTACCAATTGATTTTGTAAGTATTCCTAAAGGGGAGTTGGTACACAAAGATGCCAAGACTAAGGTTGAGTACATGCAAAAACTTCATGCAGAAGTAAGGGCTCGAATTGAGAAGGTTAATGATATTTACAAGGCACGAGCAAACAAACATAAATCACAACATGTCTACAAAGAAGGGGATTTGGTTTGGTTACACTTGAGGAAGGAAAGATTTCCAAATCAAAGGAAGAATAAACTTATGCCTCGTTGTGATGGACCGTTCAAGATCATAAGTAAAGTGGGGGATAATGCTTATAAATTGGAATTACCAGGAGAATATGGAGTCCATGCTACTTTCAACATTGGTGATTTAGCTCCTTATGTTCCTGATGACCAACTTCGAGGTTTGAGGACAAACTCTTTTGAAGAAGAGGAGGATGATACGCATATCAATGAGCAAAACTTCGAGGGTTTGGGTTTGATTGAAGGTGGAAAACAAGAAGCAACCTTGGGGGAGTTAGTGGCTTATGGAGACACAAGGCTTCTTGGGTTGGCTAGGGTGGATTTCTACGTGTGCATGGTGACATGCACAAGCTTATTCACGTAAATGTAAAGCAAGTATAGTTAGTAGTTTAGAAGTGTTGAGCTATATGGGTTTTCTTCCCACGTCATTTGATAGGGTTTTACCATATGGTGTTTTGTTATTTTCTTGATTAGTTTATGAGTCAAGGTTGATGGAATCAAGCATGAGAAACACAAAAATGGAGGTTTCTTGAAATAAAGATTGAATCTTGAAGAGTTTCTTGAAGTTCTTGAAATCGCAAGTCCAACAAAAATCAACGAGAATCAAAGCAAGTTATATGGCGGGATTTTGGACAGATTTTTGGAAGATTGGGCAACGTTGTCAACACGGTTTTTCAAGTTGTTTGACTTGGTCAACCTTGGGTTGTTATTCGGAAATATGGTCACTAGATTTAATTTGCAAAATATCTAAGATTTAGACTAGAAATCAGATTACAAAATATATGGTGCAAATATTGTATCCGGTTTTGATAAGATTTTCTTGTTATCCTAATCTTAGTTTGTTTTACCATATATCTAAGGTAGTTAGGATATGTTTAGAATTCTGAAATATTATGTGATATGTTTAGCCTATAAATAGGATGTAAAATACATCAATAAAATTCAGATTTGAGTAATTAAACACAAAGTGTTTCCGGTTTTTATTGTTTCACGAAGAAAACAAAATTTTGAGAGTTTCTTGTGAGAAATTCGATTGAGTGAGTGGTGCTTTTGCTTTATCTCACGTGAGGATAGTTCTTAGGATTTGAGGGTGCTTTGCTTTAATCAAATTCTACCAATTATTCGCCTTAGAAGTTCAGATTTGTGGTGCGTGGCTTTATCAAATTTGAAGTCTAAGTTTCTTTGTGTGAGTGGCGTTTGTCTATAACAAAATTCACATCAACTTTTGGTGCTCTCGTTGAGAGATTCGTTCAATCTCAAGTGTTCAATATCAATTATCATGGCTCAAGAAGGTGGAGATGAAAATCCACAAGGATTTACGAAAGGTTTGAGCTTGGCTCAAGCAAAGGAGCTACGTATGCAAGGGGAGATTGACGAGTTAAAGGCTCGTTTAGATGAAGTCCTAACCATCATGGCTTCTACCAAAAAAACTCCTACTAAATCTAAACAAGAGGAGGGCTCATCATCAAGTGAAAGTGAGCAAGAAAGTGTGAGGAGTGTACGTAAACCAAAAAAGGGATACTCATCAAGTTCTAGTGACGATGAGGAACCAAGATCAAGGCACAAACATAAGGGAAAGATGAGGGATGATGATCGAAATCTTAAACTCGAAATTCCTGAGTTTAATGGAGGTATGGATCCTGAAAAATTTCTAGATTGGATTCGTAGGGTTGAGAGGATTTTTCGTTACAAAGAATATGATGATCATAAGTCCTATAAATTGGCGGAATTAAAACTCACTTCCTATGCAAGTTTATGGCTTGAGGGTTTACAAAGAAAGAGAAGGAAAGAAGGTAGATCAAAAATATCTTCATGGTCTAAATTAAAAAAGGAGATGAGGAAACGTTTTGTTCCTCAAGATTTCGAGCAAAACAATTTCATCAAGATGCATACATTAAAACAAGATAGAAAAACGGTTGATGAATACATTGTGGAGTTTGAAAAATTGATCATGATTTGTGATTTGGAAGAGAAGGAGGACCACAAAGTGGCTCGTTTTGTGGCTGGTCTAGATGAAAATATAAGGGAGAAGGTCGAATTACAACCTTATTGGACCTTTGATGAAGTTTGTAGAGTGGCAGCAAGGGTTGAGAAACAAGTTGCACGCAAAACAAAGACATACTTCAAAACCTATGATTCTAAAGAAAAGCGTGATACTTTTCCTCAAAAACCAAACTTTGATAAGGTTACTAAACCACCCTTCATCAAGGATAAGAGTTCATCTTCAAAGCCCCAAAGTAGTGATTCACGCATTGTTTGTTTCAAGTGTAAAGGGCAAGGTCACATTCAAAGAGATTGTCCTCATGCTAGGGTCACAACAACTCGAAATTGGGTAGATGGGGAAAGCCTTGAAGAAGAGGAGGAGATGTATGGGGATGAGGGAGAGGAAGAGTATGGCAATGATGAAAATATGGAGGAAGACACGGAGGAAGTCCAACCAGAAACACAAGGCCAATCCTTGGTGTTACGTAGGGTATTACAATCTCAAAGTGCACAACCTTTGGAGAGTCAAAGGGATAAAATTTTTCTCACAAGGTGTAATGTTCAAGGCAAGCTTTGTGATGTAATCATAGATACTGGAAGTTGCACAAATGTAGTATCTACGTTGTTGGTGGAAAAGCTCGCAATTCCTACAAAGATACATCCTCAACCATACAAGCTACATTGGCTTAGCAACACAAGTGATGTTAAGGTAAACAAACAAGCCTTGATTGCGTTTAAAATTGGTAAATTTGAGGATCAAGTACTTTGTGATGTTTGTCCTATGGATGCTTGTCACATATTATTGGGTAGACCTTGGCAATATGATCGTTTTGTGAAGTTTAATGGGAGGACAAATGTTTATATTGTGCGTAAGAACCCTAATGAAAAATCATATGCATTAAAACCCTTGATGATTTCTAAACCTAAAACAAGCATGGGTAATTCTAAAGGTGTTTTGTTGGTGGGTGGAAAGGAGTTAGAAAGGGAGTTGAAAACAAGTTCTATGTCTTATATGTTGTTAGCCAAAGAGGTACAAGATGAAGCCCCAGAGATTCCTAGGGTTTTGCATCCTATGTTGAATGAGTTTTCAGATGTGTTTCCTAATGAGTTGCCACCAGGATTACCACCAATAAGAGGGATTGAACATCAAATTGATCTTATTCCTGGGTCTCAAATTCCTAACAAGCCTGCATATAGATGTAATCCAGAGGAGACAAAGGAGATACAAAGGCAGATTGAGGAATTAATGGAGAGGGGATACGTGAGAGAGAGCATGAGTCCATGTGCTGTGCCTACATTAATAGTACCTAAGAAGGATGGGACGTGGAGAATGTGTATTGATTCAAGGGCAGTTAACAATATAACCGTCAAGTATAGGTTTCCTATACCTAGATTGGATGATTTGCTAGATGAATTACATGGTTCTCAATTATTTTCAAAGATTGATTTAAGGAGTGGATATCATCAGATTCGAATGAAGGAAGGTGATGAATGGAAAACAGGTTTTAAAACAAAGCTAGGGCTTTATGAATGGTTAGTCATGCCTTTTGGGTTAACTAATGCACCTAGTACGTTTATGAGGTTGATGAATGAGGTCTTAAAGCCATACATTGGTAAGTTTGTAGTGGTATATTTAGATGATATTTTGGTGTATAGCAAGAGTGTTAATGATCATCTAAGCCATCTAAGGAGTGTGTTTGGGACATTACGAGAACAAAAGCTCTATGCTAAGCTCGAAAAGTGTTATTTCATGGTACCAAGTGTGACGTTTTTGGGGTATATTGTGTCCAAAGATGGGGTTTCTGTTGATCCATCTAAAGTGGAAGCTATAAAATCATGGCCAACACCAAAAAACGTGACTGAAGTACGTGCTTTTCATGGGTTAGCCTCGTTCTATAGGAGGTTTGTGAAGAATTTTTCATCTGTTGTTGCTCCTATAACCGAATGCATTAAGAAGGATAAGCCTAAGTTTGAGTGGACTAAGGGGGCACAAGAAGCTTTTGAATTGATTAAGAAGTTGCTTTGTAACACACCCATACTAGCCTTACCAGATTTCTCTAAACCATTTGAAGTAGAGACGGATGCAAGTGGGGTTGGAATTGGTGCTGTTCTAGTCCAAGGGAAGAGGCCAATTGCTTACTTTAGTGAGAAGTTGAATGGTGCTAAACTGAACTATTCTACATATGACAAGGAGTTCTATGCCATTATTAGAGCTTTGGATCATTGGAGTCATTATTTAAGGCCTAATCACTTCATATTACATTCTGATCATGAAGCTTTGAAGCACATTAATGGTCAACAAAAATTGAATCCAAGACATGCTAAATGGGTTGAATTTTTGCAATCTTTTCACTTCTCTTCAAAGTACAAAACGGGGAAGTCTAATGTTGTTGCTGATGCTTTGTCAAGAAGGTATACTTTGCTTGGTGTTTTGAACTTTAAGTTGCTTGGGTTAGAGTTGATAACTCAATTTTACGAGCAAGATGGTGATTTTGGACCAATAATGGCGCAACTTTCAAAGGGGTCTATGAGTTCCTATGTGCTACATGATGGGTTTTTGTTTAAAGGTAATCTATTGTGCATACCTAAGTGTTCTATACGTGAGTTGCTAGTAAGGGAGGCTCATGGAGGAGGTATTGCTGGACATTTTGGCATTACAAAGACACTAACCATGTTGCAAGAACATTTTTATTGGCCAAAGATGATTGTTGATGTTGAGGCCATAATTGCTCAATGTGCTACTTGTCAAAAGGCAAAGGCAGCCTTTCATCAAGGTTTTTATACTCCATTGCCAGTGCCAGAGGGACCTTGGGAGGATGTTTCTATGGATTTCATTGTAGGGTTACCAAGGACAGCAAGGGGAAAAGATGCAATTATGGTAGTGGTTGATAGATTTTCAAAGATGGCTCATTTTACACCATGTCACAAGACAGATGATGCTATGAATGTGGCTGATTTATACTTTAAAGACATCATAAGGTTGCATGGGGTTCCAAAGACTATTGTAAGTGATAGAGACACAAAATTCATGAGCTACTTTTGGAAGTCACTTTGGAGGTTAATAGGCACGAAACTTTTGTTTAGCACATCTTATCATCCTCAAACAGATGGCCAAACAGAAGTCACTAATCGAACACTAGGGGTTTTGTTGCGTGGTTTGGTTAGTAAGACACAAAAAGATTGGGATTTGAAGCTTGCTCATGCTGAATTTGCTTATAATAGGTCACCTACTTATGCTACTAAGCACTCACCTTTCGAGATTGTCTATGGAGTTAATCCTAAGTTACCAATTGATTTTGTAAGTATTCCTAAAGGGGAGTTGGTACACAAAGATGCCAAGACTAAGGTTGAGTATATGCAAAAACTTCATGCAGAAGTAAGGGCTCGAATTGAGAAGGTTAATGATATTTACAAGGCACGAGCAAACAAACATAAATCACAACATGTCTACAAAGAAGGGGATTTGGTTTGGTTACACTTGAGGAAGGAAAGATTTCCAAATCAAAGGAAGAATAAACTTATGCCTCGTTGTGATGGACCGTTCAAGATCATAAGTAAAGTGGGGGATAATGCTTATAAATTGGAATTACCAGGAGAATATGGAGTCCATGCTACTTTCAACATTGGTGATTTAGCTCCTTATGTTCCTGATGACCAACTTCGAGGTTTGAGGACAAACTCTTTTGAAGAAGAGGAGGATGATACGCATATCAATGAGCAAAACTTCGAGGGTTTGGGTTTGATTGAAGGTGGAAAACAAGAAGCAACCTTGGGGGAGTTAGTGGCTTATGGAGACACAAGGCTTCTTGGGTTGGCTAGGGTGGATTTCTACGTGTGCATGGTGACATGCACAAGCTTATTCACGTAAATGTAAAGCAAGTATAGTTAGTAGTTTAGAAGTGTTGAGCTATATGGGTTTTCTTCCCACGTCATTTGATAGGGTTTTACCATATGGTGTTTTGTTATTTTCTTGATTAGTTTATGAGTCAAGGTTGATGGAATCAAGCATGAGAAACACAAAAATGGAGGTTTCTTGAAATAAAGATTGAATCTTGAAGAGTTTCTTGAAGTTCTTGAAATCGCAAGTCCAACAAAAATCAACGAGAATCAAAGCAAGTTATATGGCGGGATTTTGGACAGATTTTTGGAAGATTGGGCAACGTTGTCAACACGGTTTTTCAAGTTGTTTGACTTGGTCAACCTTGGGTTGTTATTCGGAAATATGGTCACTAGATTTAATTTGCAAAATATCTAAGATTTAGACTAGAAATCAGATTACAAAATATATGGTGCAAATATTGTATCCGGTTTTGATAAGATTTTCTTGTTATCCTAATCTTAGTTTGTTTTACCATATATCTAAGGTAGTTAGGATATGTTTAGAATTCTGAAATATTATGTGATATGTTTAGCCTATAAATAGGATGTAAAATACATCAATAAAATTCAGATTTGAGAGATAAAACACAAAGTGTTTCCGGTTTTCTTTTGTTTCACGAAGTAAACAATTTTTGAGAGTTTCTTGTGAGAAATTCGAATTGAGTGAGTGGTGCTTTGCTTTATCTCACGTGAGGATAGTTCTTAGGATTTGAGGGTGCTTTGCTTTAATCAAATTCTACTAATTATTCGCCTTAGAAGTTCAGATTTGTGGTGCGTAGCTTTATCAAATTTGAAGTCTAAGTTTCTTTGTGTGAGTGGCGTTTGTCTATAACAAAATTCACATCACCTAACAAACTCTATCAAACTAACTAATCAAGTAAATATCCTAACAACTTATCTAAATAACTAATTAACAAGATAATCATCATATTTTAAGCTAAAAATCACAAAATAACTTGCTGCCCTAGAACTTGGAAAAATCGCCAAAAATGCCTCAAGAAACTGTCCTCTATTTGTGCAATTTTCAAGATTCTTCAAGAAACTTGAAGAAATGTTTCAAGATCCAATCTTTTAATCATGAAACCTTAAAGAATCTGTTCACCTGTATTTTAGCATAGTTATGATGATTAAGACTCCAGATTGTTTGATATCTGATCGAAGTGATTATTTAGGGTAAACATGAGTATTTATACAGGTGACTAATCTTTCCTGATAAAAAAGCTTAGAACTTTTCCAGATTGTTTGATATCTGATCGAAGTGATTATTTGTGAAGTGGTACAAATCGGAACAATTTTGAGTAGCTTGCGTAGAAATTCAACTGCGATCAATTGGATTGGAATATATGCATGAAATTTTGGTCGAGGGTTAAAAAAATATTGGGTAACAACTCCACAAAAATTTAGACTTATACCAGTTGTTTACGTGGGGTTTTGGTCTTCGTACTTTCATCCTAAATTCTGCACATATTTAGAAGATGGAAAGGAATATAAAACATGAAACTATGAAAGTTTCTTGGGATAATTTTCGACGTGCACGTATAAAAAATGCAATACTATAAATAAGTTGAAGGAGGATCTTAAAGAGTTCAAGCTTATACTCCAACGAATTAAATATGCCGAAGAGCGTAACAACACATTGACCGACGTTGATAATCAACCATTGTTGATCACAATCAATGAGGAAAGGATTGAATCCATGGAGAATGTGACCAATGATGAATCAAAGATTGATAGTGATATTATTTTTGATGCAATGGAAGAACTTATGGTTGAAGATCAAGTTATCCTAAATCAAGATGAAGAGATGGTTGATACAAAACCTACAAGTTTGGATCTTTCAATAATTTATGTTGGTGTCCAACCTTTTGAGTCTAGAAGCCTAAAACATGATTTTGTCCTTGGTTTTCAAGGGATTTCGAAAGATGGATTTCCTATTGATTTGAAGAATCATAAACGAGTCTCAAGGATTTCGTTGCAGTTAAACAAATTTTCAGTTGATGATATCGTGTTATGGTTGTTTCTAATTATGTGCTTTAGATTTGGAATCAAACATAGATCACTCGTTCGTCGAATATGGATGGTTGCGTGGATGCTAAAACTTGGGGCAAGTTTTTTTTTCAAGAAGGGGAGGATGATACTAGTGTGAATAGCAATACATTTATACTTGGTCTACAAAGATGGTGGATCACGTTGTTGAAAGTTTCTTGATTAAAAGATTCAATCTAGGACGTTTCTTGAAGCTTCTAAAGATAAAATTTTAGTTCGGAGTAGTGCAGTATGTCTGACTTTGAAGATTTTTCATTGATAGTTGGCTTTGAGTTAGAAAGCGTGTAAATATGCGTTGGAAAGCTTATTGAATATACTTTCAGGAAAAAAATATTTTCAAAATTCAGAAAAATACACAAGATAATGTTATATCCATTTTTCTGCTTGGCTATCAAACTGGAAATCAATTTTTAGTTAGATTTCTTTTATCTAGAGTCCAAGTATAGTTAGGATATGTTTTCAGGACGTGTTTAGTGTTTTTCTTGTGATTTTTATTTTCATAATGTTCTTTGTTAGTTTTTTAGAAAGTTTGTTAGGATATTTTCTTTATTAGATAAAGTTTGTTAGAGTTTGTTAGCAAGATAAGATCAAGATGCAGTGATGATATGGCAATCTTATCTTGTGAGTCATTTGTGAGTCATTAGGGGTGTGTTTATCTAGTTTTGTGCGTGTGTTTTATTGTTTTTAGTTAGGATTTTGTTGATTATTATACCTATAAATAGTCTCAACATTAGTTTGTAATTTAAATTAAGTTGGAGTTGAATATAAAGTTTATTTGTTTACTTAAAAACAAAAATCCGAAAAAAATTAAGAGTTAGTGATTAATTTCTTTATAATCTTGTGATTTAATTAGTAGCTTTGAGGGTGCTTAGGCTTTTATCAAAGGACTAATTGATCAACCTAAAATAGAGAATCTTGGTGACTTGGTCTTTATAGGTTTGAAATTTTAGTCTATTCCCTTGTGAGTTTTTGTTTACACGAAAATTCACATCAATCACATATATTCAAATTCACATCAGTTACGTTCCTCTTCCTTTGCTTATCTAATACTATTGCTCTCTTGCTAACTTCATCAAAGGATAAGTTAGGTTGTAACTCAATCTTGTCACGCACATCCATGTTGAGACCTCCAATAAAACGTACAATCTTTTGCTCCTCCCTCTCTTCAACTTCACATTGTACTGTTAATTTTTCGAACTCAGCAATGTAATCTTCCATAGGCTTGATCCCTTGCTTCAATGTTGCCAATCTAACATACAACTCTTGTTGATAGTTGGTGGGAACAAAACGCCTCCTCAAAAGCTTCCTAAGCTTTTCCCAAGTTTCGATCTTGCTCTTGCCCTCATGTTACCTACTCTTTTTGATGCCATTGAACCACATGGAAGCGTATTTAGACAGTTTAGCAATAGCAATCTTGTAATTCTTATTTTCACTCGTGGCTTTGTAATCAAAATACCTTTCCAATGCTAGTTTCCATTCAAGGTAAGCTTCCACATCACCTTGGCCATCAAATTCATTCACTTCAAATTTCAAACCACGATCATCATCAATATTTGAAGGCTTAGCTTTGAGGCGAATAACTTCCGTCGTCAATCCCAAGAACAACTCTTGCAATTTGTTTGTTTGTTCCGCTAGATGTGTAATGAACTCTTCACTATAAGTTTTGCTTTGTTTTTCTTGATCAGCCATTGTGCTTTGATACCACTTGATCTATATCTTATGTTCAAACTATTGGCTTAAACTTAAGATAGATTGATTTTAAAGAACTTCGTAAATTGGAACACTCACAATCAACGAACCTCACGAACTTAGGTTAGATTGGAACACTCAACAATCTAATTCTAAGGTTGTTTTAATCTTTGTGAGAACACTCAATCACAAATCCTAAGACTATGGTGAATATTTTAAAGCTTTTAACTCTCAAAACACTCGAATTCCTTTTGTAATTTTGTATGAAACTCTCACACAAAAATAACGAATAACAATTATGAACAATAATCAAAATCTGAATTTTATTGAATAAAACATGGGTATTTATAGTAAAAATACCTTAGGACTCCTAAACAACCTTGGTTAAACTCCCTAACTTATCTAGGAAATAAAATAACTCCTAAACAACTCAAAACACACGTACAAACACAAGAAATTTGGCCCTCATAAGATAAACACAAGATAAGTATGCCACCTTATCATTGCAAGTTGATCTTATCTTGCCTAACAAACTCTAACAAACTACCTAATTAAGAAAATATCCTAACAACTTATCCAAATAACTAATTAACAAGATAATCATCATATTTTAAGCTAAAAAATCACAAAATATCTTGCTGCCCAAGAACATGGAAAAATAGCCAAAAATACGCCACAACTTGCTTCGCCATTTTTTGCGCAATTGATACAAGTGCACGTATCAGCGATAATGGTGATATTAATGAAATAAGTTATGGAAAATTTGACGACAACTTCGAAGATGATGGTGATAATATCAATAGTGGCAATGGTGATATCAATGGTGATAATCCGAATTGCAATGGTAAAGATGAAACCATAGGTGAAATAATTGCTTATGGAAATATCAACCATATGGGTGCATCAAAGGTAGAGATTTGTGTGTGCATGCTCACATGTCAATAATATGGCACGCAAATCAAGGCAAGAATGGTGGATTTGGGGAACAAGATGGTTTTTGCCTATGAGTTTTTTTCGCACAGGGTTTTTCTCATTTTTGGCATTGAGTCTTTTAATTCTTGGTGAGTCTTGATCATCATAATTATGCTAAAATGCATGGAAGACAGATTCTTGAAGGTTTCTTGATTAAAAGATTGGATCTTGAAGCATTTCTTGAAGTTCTTGAAAGAATCTTGAAAATTGCACACAAAAGGAACGGTTTCTTGAAGCGTGTTTCCAAGTTCTTGGGCTCCAAGCAAGTGGTGTGATTTTAGTCTAAATTCTGATGATTATCTTGTTAATTAACTATTTAGTCAAGTTGTTAGGATATTTTCTTGATTTGTTAGTTAGTTAGAGTTTGTCAGGAAAGATAAGATCAAAGTGCAAGTTGCATGATGATGTGACAATTTTATCTTTAGTTTGTTGAGCAAAAGTAGGATTTATTTTCCTAGTCTTAGGCGTGTTTTTTGTCTATTATAGTTAGGATTTTGTTGATGATTATACCTATAAATAATCTCAACATTAGGATGTAATTAATTAAGTTGGAGTTGAATAAAAAAAAAGTTTGTTTGTTTACTTGAAAACAAAATCCGAAAAAAATTGAGAGTTGGTGATTAATTTCTTTATACTCTTGTGATTTTATTAGTAGCTTTGAGTGTGCTTAGGCTTTAATCAAAGGACTAATTGATCAACCTAAAATTAAGAATCTTGGTGACTAGGTCTTTATAGATTCGAAATTTTAGTCTATACCCTTGTGAGTTTTTGTTTACACGAAATTTCACATCAAATTTGGTGCTCTCGTTGAGAGGTCTTATATACTTAAGTGCTCATCAGTTAATTAATTAAAACACTTACTATGGCAAGTGGTGGTAATGAAGTTCCTGCAGCTTTTGAAAAAGGATTGTCCTTAGAACAAGCTAGAGAAATCCGAAGGGACAATGAAATTAGAGAACTGTGAACCATGTTGGAAGGAGTAATGAATCTTGTATCAAGCAGTTCGTAAAACAAGAAAAAGGGTCACGCAATTGATGAAAGTGACGCAAGTTCAAGTGATGAAAATACAAGCAAGAGTGCACACAAGCCTCTGCGTGAATATGACACCAGTTCTAGTGAAGATGATGACCGAAACAGGGATAGGAGGCGTGGACAAACAGAAGGATGATGATCGTAGCTTAAAGTTAGACGTTCCTGAGTTCAACGGTAGTTTAGATCCAATAATTTTCCTTGATTGGCTGAGGAGAACCGAAAAGATTTTTAATTACAAGGAGTATGATGACCATAAAGCCTTCAGAGTGGCAGAATTAAAACTAACATCTTATGCTAGTTTGTGGTTTAAAGGATTACAAAGAAAACGCAAAAAGGATGAAAGATTGAATTTTTGCTCGTGGCGCAAATTGAAAAGAGAATTGAGAACAAAATTTGTAACACATGAGTATGAACAGAACAATTTCATAAAGATGCTACCCTGAAACAGGGACTGAAAAGTGTTGAGGAACACATCAATGCTTTCGAAAAATTGCTGATATTGTGTGACCTAGAAGAAAAGGAACATCACAAAGTTGCTCGGTTTGTGGCAGGGCTGGATGGATCCATTAGGAAAAAGGTAGAATGACAACCCTACTAGACCTATGATGAGATCTGTAAAGTGGCACTCAGGGTGGAAAAACATGGGAATTCAAAGAAGCCAAAAGCATTCTTTAAATCCTATGAGTCCAAGAAGGAAGTGGTTTATTCTCAACCATCTAGTGCTAAACCTATGTTCGACAATGATAAAAGGGTAGCCACTCCAATCAAACCACTGACAATTCCTAAAGACAATAGGAAGTGTTTTAAGTGTCAAGGAGTAGGACACATACAAAGAAATTGCCCAAACTCTAGGGTAATCACTGCTAGGGAAGCAAAGGAAATCGAAGATGCCTAGCTAAATGTTCTTCTTGAAGAAGGGGAGGACAAAGATATTGATTCCCAAGAAGAACAAAGCAGCAATGATATGGAAGAAGTGGAGGCAGAAATACAGGGTCAAGCATTGGTCCTCAGGAGGGCAGCTGTTATCTTGTTAATTAATTATTTAGTCAAGTTGTTAGGATATTTTCTTGATTTGTTAGTTAGTTAGAGTTTGTTAGGAAAGATACGATCAAAGTGCAAGTTGCATGATGATGTGACAATCTTATCTTTAGTTTGTTGAGCAAAAGTAGGATTTATTTTCCTAGTCTTAGACGTGTTTTTTTTGTCTATTATAGTTAAGATTTTGTTGATGATTATACCTATAAATAATCTCAACATTACAATGTAATTTAAATTAAGTTGGAGTTGAATATAAAGTTTATTTGTTTACTTGAAAACAAAAATCCAAAAAAAATTAAGAGTTGGTGATTAATTTCTTTAAAATCTTGTGATTTAATTAGTAGCTTTGAGGGTGCTTAGGCTTTTATCAAATCACTAATTGATCAACCTAAAATTGAGAATCTTGGTGACTTGGTCTTTATAGGTTCGAAATTTTAGTCTATTCCCTTGTGAGTTTTTGTTTACACGAAAATTCACATCAACAATTATCAAGATTCTTCAAGAAACTTCAAGAAATGTTTCAAGATCCAATCTTTTAATCAAGAAACCTTCAAGAATTTGTTCTCCATGCATTTTAGCATAATTATGATAATTAAGACTCCACAAGAAATAAAAGACTCAATGCCAAATATGAGAAAACCCTAGCAAATGCAATGGGAAAAAACTCATAGGCAAAAACCATCTTGTTCCCCATGATCAACCTTCCTTTCCAAATGGCGTGTGGCTTTATTCAAGCATGAGCATTATGCAACAATGACCCTGAGCTAATCCAAAGCCATGTAATCCAAATGGACAAACCCCTTGAATCTCAGAACGACTTAGAATCAACTCTTTCTCATTAATGCTTGAATCTGCTTCCTGATCAGATGTGATGGACCATTCAAGATTTTGAAAAAAGTTGGTGATAATGCTTATCAACTCTAGCTAACAGCTGCATATGGAGTCCGTGCTATTTTTAATATAGGTGATTTATCTACATATGTGCCTGATGAACAATTTCGAAGTTTGAGGTCAAACTCTAGCTAACAAATGCAACCATTAGTGATACTAATGATATTAATAAAATAAGTTATGGAAAAATTGATGGCAACTTCGAAGGTGGTGATATCAATGGTGTCAATGGTAAGGATGCAACCATAGGTGAATTAGTTGCATATGGAAATATCAACCATATGAGTGCATCAAGGGTAGGGATTTGTGTGTGCATGGTCACTTACTAATAAGTGGCACGCAAATCAAGGTAAGAAATGGTGGATTTTGGGGAACAAGATGGTTTTTGCCTGAGTTTTTTCCCACTAGGTTTTTCTCATTTTTGGCATTGAGTCTTTTATTTCTTGTGGAGTGTTGATCATCATAATTACGCTAAAATGCATGGAGAAAGTTTTCTTGATTAAAAGATTGGATCTTGAAGCATTTCTTGAAGTTCTAGAAAATCTTGAAAAATATGCGCAAATTTGACGAAGCAAAGGGGCGTGATTTTGGACGATTTTCTTGATTCTTGGGCACCAAGCAAAGTGGCGTAGTTTTAGTCTAAATTCTGATGATTATTTTGTTAATTAAGTATTTAGCCAAGTTGTTAGGATATTTTCTTGATTAGTTAGTTAGTTAGAGTTTGGTAGGCAAGATAAGATCAAGTTACATGATGATGTGGCAATCTTATCTTGAGTTTGTTGAGCAACTTGTGCAAGTGGCACAAGTGGGCTGAATTTCCTACTTTTTTCACGTGTTTATTAGTTGTTTTTAGCTAGGATTTTGTTGATGATTATACCTATCAATAATCTCAACACTAGGTTGTAAATTAGTTAAGTTTGAGTTGGAAAAAAGTTTGTTTATTTAATTGAAAACAATATCCGAAACATAAAGAGTCGGTGGTTTATTTCTTTACACTCTTGTGTAGCTTAATTAGTAGCTTTGAGGGTGCTTAGGCTTTAATCAAATGACTAATTGATCATCCTAAATTTAAGAATCTTGGTGTCTTGGTCGTTATAGGTTCGGAAATTAAGTTCTATTCCGTTGTGAGTTTTTGTTTACATGAAAATTGATGTGAATTTTCATGTAAATAAAAACTCACAAGGGTATAACTAAAATTTCGAATCTATAAAGGCCAAGTCACCAAGATTCTCAATTTTAGGTTGATTAATTAGTCCTTTGATTAAAGCCTAAGCACCCTCAAAGCTACTAATTAAATCACAAGAGTATAAAGAATTTAATCACCAACTCTTAAATTTCGGATTTTTGTTTTCATGTAAACAAACAACTTTTTTTTATTCAACTCCAACATAATTAATTACAACCTAATGTTGAGATTATTTATAGGTATAATCAACAACGAAATCCTATCTAAAATAAACAAAAATACACACACAAAACAAGATAAACACACCCATAATGACTCACAAGATAAGATTGCCACATCATCACTGCATCTTGATCTTATCTTGCTAACAAACTCTAACAAACTTTATCTAATAAAGAAAATATCCTAAAAAAATTTCTAAACAAACTAACAAACAAAATTCTGAAAATAAAAATCACAAAACAAAACACTAAACACGTCGTAAAAACATATCCTAACTATACTTGGAATCTAGATAAAATAAATCTAACTAAAAACTGATTTCCAGTTTGACAACCAAGCAGAAAAATGAATAAAACCTTATCTTTCCTATTTTTCTGAATTTTGAAAATATTTTTCCCTGAAAATAGATTCAATAATCTTTCCAACACATATTCACAAGCCTTCTAAATCAAAGCCAATTGTCAATGAAAAATCTTCAAAGTCAGACATACTGCACTACTCTGAACTGAAATTTTATCTTTAGAAGCATCATGAAACGTCCTAGATTGAATCTTTTAGTCAAGAAACTTTCAAGAACGTGATCCTCTATCATTGTAGACCAAGTATAAATGTATTGCTATTCACACTTGTATCATCCTCCCATTCTTCAAAAACAACTTGCCCCAAGTTTTAGCATCCACGCAACCATCCATATTCGACGAACGAGTGATCTATGTTTGATTCCAAAACTAAAGTCACCTAGCAAGCACATAATTAGAAACAACCATAACACGATATCATCAACTGAAAATTTGTTTAACTGCAACGAAATCCTTGTGACTCGTTTATGATTCTTCAAATCAATAGGAAATCCATCTTTCGAAATCCCTTGAAAACCAAGGACAAAAACATGTTTTAGGATTCTAGAATCAAAAAGTTGGACACCAACATAAATCATTGAAAGATCCAAACTTGTAGGTTTTGTATCGAGCATCTCTTCAACTTGATTTAGAATCAATTGATCTTTTTACCCATAAGTTCTTTCATTACATCAAAAATAATATCACTATTAATCTTTGATTCATCATTGGTCACATTCTCCATGGATTCAATCCTTTCCTCATTGATTGTGATCAACATTGATTGATTATCTACGTCGGTTTGTGTGTTGCATTCTTCAGCATCTGTAATCATTTTTGTTTCATTATCTAGCATATCAAAAACTTCTGAAAAACCCATTGATCTTGATTGTTGTGATGGCTTGTTCACTACAATCTCGTCGTTATGCCCTAAATCGTTACATACTTCAACGTCTTGCAAAACATTATTGGCATGAACCTCAATTTCTTCAGTCACTATAACATCTTCCATTAATAAGATTAAGTCAAACTCATGAATATGATGAAGAATTCTAGGTTTGTCCATGATAAAAGCTTTCAGCTCCTCTTCTTGCAACTCTTCCAATAATAGTTCTTAATATAGCTCCGAAGAAATTTCTACATCATTAACACATTGACTTCTTACATGGCTAAATCCTTGACACTTAGAACAATCTGGTTTATTCCCAAGGAGAAAATATGAGAGCAAGTTGTGAGCATACACTACTTTGTTATGCCAATCTATCACTTAAAACTGTCTAGAATTTTGGATGAAAGTACGAAGACCAAAACCCCACCTAAACAACTCTTACAAGGCTGAATTATTGTGGAGTTGTTACACAATATGTGATTAACACTCGACCAAAATTTCATGCATAGATTCCAAGCCAATTGATTGTAGTTGAATTTCTACGCAAGCTACTAAAAACTGTTCCGATTTGGACCACTTCACAAAGAATCAATTATATCAGATAGAAAAAAATCTGGAAAAGTTCTTAAATTTTTTATGAGGAAAGTATACAGAAAAATGACCAGTTTCAAAAAAAAAAATGGCTCAAAAATCTTTTGTAATGAAGGAGATATCGCAACTTCAATCTGACCCTCAAAACTGATTTTTCTCACCCGATTTTTTGATTTTAATTACTTCCCTTTTTCGATCACTTTTTACACCAAAAACTTGCACGAATCTTCAATGAAGAACTCAAAACAATAAAAAGTCTTGAGGTCTAACGACCCCTCTCAACGAGAGCACCAAATTTGATGTGAATTTTCGTGTAAACAAAAACTCACAAGGGCAAATTGAAGATTTGATGGAAAGGGGCTATGTTAGGGAAAGTATGAGTCCTTGTGCAGTACCAACATTGATAGTGCCAAAATAGGATGGGACATGGAGGATGTATATTGATTCACGTGCAGTAAACAATATAACCATCAAATACGGGTTCCCTATACTTAGATTGCACGATTTGTTGGATGAATTGTATGGATCTCAGGTATTTTCGAAGATTGACCTGCGAAGTGGCTATCACCAGATTAGAATGAAAGAGGGTGACGAGTGGAAGACTGGTTTCAAGACGAAATTGGGTCTATATGAATGGTTAGTCATGCCTTTTGGATTGACCAATGCACCTAGAACTTTCATGAGATTAATGAATGATAAAGCCCTTCATAAGAAAGTTCGTAGTGGTTTATTTAGATGACATCTTGGTTTAATGCACTTGCGTGTAGGATCATCTAAATCACTTGAGAAGTGTCTTTGATACATTAAGGAAGCAAAAACTGTATGCCAAACTGAAGAAGTGTTACTTTCTGGTGCCTAGTGTGACGTTTTTGGGATACATATATTCGAAAGATGGGGTTTCTGTTGATCCATCAAAGGTTGAAGCTATTAAGTCATGGCCTGTACCCAAAAGTGTTATAACATTCCATGGATTGGCATCTTTTTATAGGAGATTTGTGTAGAATTTTTCATTTGTAGTTGCTCCTATGACTGAATGTATCAAGAAGGACAAGGGAAAGTTTGAATGGACCTCAGGGGTGCAAGAGGCATTTGTTCTTATCAAGAAGTTGCTGTGCACCACACCAATTCTAACATACTTTTCTAAACCTTTTGAGGTGGAGATTGACGCAAGTGGTGTAGGAATTGGAGCAGTTTTAGTTCAGGATAAGAGGCCAATTTCTTATTTCAGTGAGATGTTGAATGGGCCGAAACTGAATTACTCTACTTATGATAAGGAATTTTATGCCATTGTTAGAGCTTTGGATCATTGGAGTCATTATCTGAGACCAAATCACTTTATTCTACACTCAGATCATGAAGCTTTAAAACTTATCAATGGTCAGCATAAGTTGAATCCCTGTCATGCAAAGTGGGTAGAATATTTTACAATCTTTTCACTTTTCATCGAAGTATAAAACTGGCAAGTCAAATGTTGTGGAAAATGCTTTATCAAGGAGATATGCTCTAATAGGTGTCTTGAATTTTATGTTGCTTGGATTAGATCTTATCATTGATTACCATGAAATGGACGAAATTTTCGGACCTATTTTGGCGCGAATGACGAAGGGGGTTTTGGGTTCTTATGTGCTGCATGATGTTTTTCTATTCAAGGGAAATCTTTTATGTATTCCTAAGTGCTCAATCAGAGAATTACTAGTGAGAGAAGCTGATGGAGGAGTTTTGGTAGGACATTTTGGGATTACTAAAACACTGACTATGTTACAGGAGCATTTTTACTGGCCTAAGATGATTGCAGATGTTAAACCTATTATTTCTCAATGTGCTACATGTCAGAAAGCAAAAGCATCTTTTCATCAAGGTTTGTACACTCCATTGCCTGTTCCAGAATTCCCTTGGGAAGATGTAGATGTGGAATTTTAGTAGTATTCGTAAATACAACCTCAAATTCACGTGTTGTTTATCAATCAAACTCTCCACTCCTGGATTATTTAATTGAAGGCTAATTAATTAATACACTCATGTAATTAATTTACTAGGATGTAAATTTGTTTATCACTCTTGACTCACAAACTTATGAAGAAAATTCGAACAAAATTACTTGTGCAAATTTCCTTAAAAATTCAAGCAATTGAACTTTATTTTCAATGAGAAAACTTAATTAATTACATCCTATTGTTGAGATTATTTATAGGTATAATCAACAACAAAATCCTAACTAGAATCTACAAAAGAAACACGCATAAACTAGGGAAATAAATCCTACTTGTGCAACTAAACTAAAGATAAGATTGCCACATCATCATGCAACTTGCACTTTGATCTTATCTTTCCTAACAAACTCTAACTAACTTACTAATCAAGAAATTATCCTAACAACTTGACTAAATAATTAATAAACAAGATAATCATCAAAAATTAGACTAAAAATCACGAAAAAGCTTGGTGCCAAAGATCAAAGAAAATCGTCCCAATTTCCGCCACTTGATTTGCGCATTCTTCCAAGATTCTTCAAGAACTTCAAGAAATGCTTCAAGATTCAATTTTTTAATCAAGAAATCTTCAAGAAACCATTGTTCATGCATTTTAGCATATTTATGATGATAGAGAGTCTTCAAAAACTAATAATAATAATGTCCAAAATGAGAAAACCCTATCAAGTGAAATGGGAAAAAACTCATGGACCAAACCAACTTGTTCCCTGTAACCACCATGTGTTTCCATCCTGTGATTTCACTAGTTATAGTTATTATCACTTAGCTTAACTAATGGCTCACTCCACCAGTGACAAAGTATTAGTGATCACTATCCATAGTGTTGGCTAGGAAGCCATCACCATCACCTTCATCATTGTCAGTGCTTAACACATTGTTTACCATTGTTACCCAAACCTGTGATTTGTCCTTATCAAACCCAATAGGATTTATTAATAGGTTGATTGGTTGATCCACTATTGGTGTATTATAGGATAATTCACTAGGACCTAAATTTATATCAGATGTTTCTATGGATTTCATAGTTAGTTGCCTAGAACATCAAGAGGGAAAGATTCAATCATGGTGGTGGTTGATAGATTCTCGAATATGGCACACTTTGTTCCTTGCCATAAAACAGATGATGCCATGAATGTAGCTGATCTTTACTTTCAGAATATCATGAAGCTATATGGAGTGCCGAATACAATAGTCAGTGACAGGAATACTAAGTTCATGAGTTAATTCTGGAAATCACTTTGGAGGTTGATAGGTGATGTGAATTTTCTTATGAATTTAAAAACTCACAAAGATTAACTAAATTTTCGAATTCCGAAAGGCTAAGCCACCAAAATTCTTCAATTTAGGTTGAATAATTAGTCTTTGATTAAAGCTTAATCACCCCCAAAGCCCACTAAGTAGTCACACAAGAGTATAAAGCAATAACCACCAACTCAACAAAAATTTCGGTTGTTTTACAGTAAACAAACAAACTTTTTCTATTAACTCAAACTTATTTTTACAAGCTAATGTTGAGACTATTTGTGGAAATAATCATCAACAAAAATCCTAACTAAAAAACACTAAAACACACGCACAAAACAAAGGGAATTTGTTCTCTCTCACACACACAAGATAAGGATGCCCATCATCATTGCATCTTGATCTTATCTTGCTAACAAACTTTAACAAACTTATCTAAACAAGAAAATATCCTAAAAAAATTCTTAACAATCTAAAAAATAAGATAATCAATAAATTACAACCAGAAATACATAAAAAATTAAAGAACCCAAAACCCTAGAAAATCGTAAAAATTTCCGCCCAAGAAATGTTTTTCAATTTTTGCGCATTTTATGGATTTTGCCTCAAATCTTCAATAAACCTTTCAAGATCAAATTTTTTATCAAAAGACCTTCAATAAGTCATTTTTCATGTCCTTAAGGCTGTAAATGATGATCAAGACTCACCAAGAACTAAAAGACTCAATGGCTAAAATGTGAAAAAACCCCAACAAATGCAGTGGGAAAAAACCCATAAGCAAAAACCATCTTGTTCCCCAAAATCCACCATTCTTTCCTTGATTTGCGTGCCACCCTAGCTGTATGTGAACATACACACGCAAATCCTTACCCTTGATGCACCCATATAGCTTGTATCCCCATATGCAATTAATTCACCTACCGTTGCATCCTTGCCATGACATCTAAACCTTCAAAGTTGATTACATCTTTCTTAATCTTGTCATTGTTGATCAAATTGATTACATTGTCATTCTTGTTATTGATGCTTGCATCATCCTTCCCTTCTTCAAAAGAGTTTGATCACAAACTTCGAAGTTGCCCATCAAGAATGTATGGAGATAAATCACCTATATTGAAAGTAGCATGGACTCCATAATCTCCTGATAACTTGATGTGGATTATAAGTGGTACTCGCAAATAACACTCAAAACTCACGAAAATATTAAATCTTAGTTATCAAATCCAAATAACTTTGATTGAATGCTAATTAATTAAACCAATCCATCGATTAACTAATTAGGATTCTAACAATGTAATTCAATCCAAAATCACAAAGTTAGTAACAAATATTCACGCATAAAATTGACGCAAACTTCGTATATGAATTTTTTTGTGAATCAAAACTTAATTAATTACATCCTATTGTTGACACTATTTATAGGTATAATCAACAACAAAATCCTAACTAAATTCTACCTAAGAAACACGCATAAGATAGGCAAATAAATCCTACTTGTGTGCAACTTGCACAACAAACTAAAGATAAGATTTCCACATCATCATGCACTTTGTTCTTATCTTTCCTAACAAACTCTAACTAACTAACTAATCAAGAAATTATCCTAACAAATTGACTGAATAATTAATAAACAAGATAATTATCAAAATATTGCCCAAAAATCACGGACACATAAGGAACCCAAGTCTCCCAAAAATTCGTCCAATATTCGCCAAAGCCTTTGCGCCATTTTCAAGATTTTTCTTTGAAATTTCAAGAAATGCTTCAAGATTCAATCTTTTAATCAAGAAACTATTCTTCATGCTGGATTCCATCAATCATGACTCATAGACTTACCAAGATATTCACAAAACACCATGTGGAAAAACCCTACCAAGTGGAGTGGAAAAAACCATAGGCTCAACAAACACACTTAGCCCTACCTTTCTTTCCTTGCATCCAAAGGCTATTATTCCTCTATAATCACCTTTCATAGATTCGACCGCCTTGCTTGACTCCTCATTAAAATTCACATCATTCTCCCCCTCTTGAAAAGAATTTTCCCTCAAATTCACATCATTGTAGTATGGTGATAAGTCGCCAATGTTGAATGTTGCACTGACATCTCCATACTCACTAGGTAGATCAATCTTTTATGAATTGTCACCATAAGCTTCAAGCACTTCAAAAGGACCATCTGCTCTTGGCGGAAGCTTATTTTTGCGCCTCTAAGGGAAGCGTTCTTTCCTCAAGCGTATCCATACCATATCCCCTGGTTTGAATATATGTTGTCTCCTCCCCTTGTTAGTCCGTGTCCTGTAAACCTCATTCATCTTAGAAATTCGTTTCTTCAAAGCTCACAAGTCTTTTGGAACACTTCTAACCTCTTCTTAGCATTTGTGTGTATCTTATCCCTTGCTAAAGGAACCAAATCAATTGGCATGTATGGATTAATGGCGTAGACAACTTCGAATGGTGAGTAGTTTGTAGTTGAACATACGTCACAATTATAAGCAGACTCAGCATAACATAGACGAGTATCCCAATCTATCTGAGTTTTGCTCACTAAACCACGCAACAATGTACCCAGAGTTCTGTTTGTAACCTCTGTCTGGCCATCTGTTAGTGGGTGGTGAGAAGTACTAAAGAGTAGTTTCGTACCAACCATCTTCCATAGGCATTTCCAGAAGTGACTTAAGAACTTCGTATCCCTTTCACTTACTACACTCCTCGGTATTCCATGTAATCTCACAATCTCCCGGAAATACAAGTCAGCAACATGTTGTGCATCAGCAGTTTTGTTCATAGCAACAAAGTGTGCCATTTTGGAAAATCGATCCACCACTACCATTATAGAGTCTTTGGCTCCTTGAGTTCTAGGTACACCAATGATAAAATCCATACTTACACTGTCCCATCGTGTATCTGCAACAGGTAATGGTGTGTTTAAGCCTTTATGAAATGTAGACTTGGATCTCTGGCAAGTTGCGCACCTAGCAACCACAGATTACACATCTCCCATCATCTTTGGCCAATAGAAGTATTCATTAAGCATATCAAATGACTTACGAACGCCAAAGTGACCAGCCATAGCTCCACTGTGTGCTTCCCTTACTAGTAATTTGCGAACTCCACATTGAGGAATACACAATTTATTGTGATGAAACAGGAAACCATCCTGAACCATTGATACGCATATCAATGAGCACAACTTCGAGGGTTTGGGTTTGATTGAAAGTGGAAAACAAGAAGCAACCTTGGGGGAGTTAGTGGCTTATGGAGACACAAGGCTTCTTGGGTTGGCTAGGGTGGATTTCTACGTGTGCATGGTGGCATGCACAAGCTTAATCACGTAAATATAGAGCAAGTATAGTTAGTAGTTTAGAAGTGTTGAGCTATATGGGTTTTCTTCCCACGTCATTTGATAGGGTTTTACCATATGGTGTTTTGTTATTTTCTTGATTAGTTTATGAGTCAAGGTTGATGGAATCAAGCATGAGAAACACAAAAATGGAGGTTTCTTGAAATAAAGATTGAATCTTGAAGAG
>PYUH01000243.1:7824-38412 GCA_016808085.1 Suaeda aralocaspica | reverse complement strand
TCGATAAATGGTGATATGATATTAATGAAATAAGTTATGGAAAATTTGACGACAAACTTAGAAGATGATTGGTGCTATACAATAATAGTGGCAATGGTGGATATCAATGGTGATACTCCGATGAATTGCAATGGTTAAGATGAGAACCATAGGTTTAAATAATTGCTTATGGAAATATCAACATATGGTTGCATCAAAGGTGTAGAGACGTGATGTGTGTGCGATGCTCACATGTCAATAATAGGTCACGCAAATCAAGGCAAAGACTAAGATGGTGGTATTGGGGCAACAAGAGGTTTTTGCCTATGAGTTTTTGCGCGCCGCACAAGGTTTTTTCTCACTTGTTGGCATGAGTGTCTTTTAATTCTTGGTGAGTGTCTTGATCATAAAATTATGTTAAAATGATGGAAGACAGATTCTGAAGCTTTCGTATTAAAAGATTGGATCTTGAAGCATGTCTTGATAGTTCTTGAGAGAATCTGTGAAAAGATTGCCACACAAAATAGGACGGTTTCTTGACGCGTGTTTCCAAGTTCTTGGGCTCCAAGCAAGTGTGGTTGATTTTAGTCTAAAATTCTGGATGATTATCTGTTAATTAACTATTATCAAGTTGTTGAGGATATTTTCTGATTTGTTAGTTAGTTAGAAGTTGTCAGAAAGATAAGATCAAAGTGTGCAAGTGCATGATGGTGGACAATTTGTATCTTTAGTTTGTTGAGCAAAGTAGGATTATTTCATAGTCTTGAGCGTGTTTTTTGTCTATTTAGTTAGGATTTGGTGATGATATACCTATAAAATGATCTCAACATTAGGATGTAATTAATTAAGTTGGAGTTGAATAAAAAAAAGTTTGTTTGTTATTGATAAATCAAAATCCGAAAAAATTGAGAGTTGGTGATTAATTTCTTTATACTCTGTGATTTAAGTAGTAGCTTGAGTGTGTTGTGCTTAGGCTTTAATCAAAGTGACGAATGATCAACTCTAAAATTAAGAATCTTGGTGACAGGGTCTTTATAGATTCGAAATTTTAGTCTTATCCCTTTGAGGTTTTGTTTTACACGAAATTTCACATCAAATTTGGCTGCTCTCGTTGAGATGGTCTGATTACTTAAGTGTCATCAGTTAATTAATTAAAAACACTTACATGGCAAGTGGTGGTGGTATGAGTTTCCTGCCAGCTTTTGCAAAAAGCGGATTGTCTTATGAACAAGCTAGAAGGAATCGAGGGCCAAATTGGAATTAGTGTGAACTGTGAACTTATGTGGAAGGAGTAGTAAGAGTAATTCTTGTATCACTGCAGTTGTAACAAGAAAAAGGGTCACGCAATTGTGATGAAAGTGACGCAAGTTCAAGTGATTTGAAAATTACAAGCAAGCGTGCACAACAAGCCTCTGCGTGAATATGAAACCAGTTCTAGTGAAGATAGATGATGGACCGGAAAAAGGGATAGGAGGGTGGAAACAGACGTGTGGATGTGATCGTAGTCTTAAAGGTAGACGTTTCATAGTTCAACGGTAGTTTGATCAATAATTTTCCTTGATTGGTCTGAGGAGGAAACTGGAAAGATTTTAAGACAGGAGTATGTGACCATGAAGCCTCAGAGTGGCAAGAATTAAAACTAACATATTGATGCTGTTTGTGGTTTAAAGTATATTTACAAGAAAACGCCAAAAAAAAGGATTGAAAGATGAATTTTGTTGCGCGTGGCGCAAATTGAAAAAGCGAATTGAGAACAAAATTGTAACACATGAGTATGAAACTAGAACAATTTCATAAAGATGCACCTGTGGATTACAGGACTGAAACTTGAAAAAAGTGTGCTGGAACACGATCAATGCTTTCGAAAAATTGACTGATTTGTGTGATCATAGAAGAAAAGGAACATCACAAAAGTTGCTCGGTTATGGGGCAGGGCTGTGGATGTGGATTCCATTAGGAAAAAGGTAGAATGACAACACTACTAGACCTAATGATGATATCTGTAATAGTGGCACTAGGGTGAGAAAAAAACAGGGAATTCAAAGAAGACAAAAGCATTCTTTATAATCCTCTGAGTCCAGAAGGAAGTGGTTTATCTCAACCTATTTAGTGCTAAACCTATGTTTCGACAATGATAAAAGGGTAGCCACTCCAATCAAACCACTGACAATTCCTAAATGACAATATGGAAGATGTTCTTTTTAAGTGTAAGGAGTAGGACACCATACAAAGAAATTGCCAAATGCTCGGGTATCACTGCTAGTGAAGCAAAGGGGAAATCGCAAGATGCCTGCTAAATGTTTCTCTTGAGAAGGGGAGGACAAAGTATTGATCTCCCAAGAAGAACAAAGCAGCAAGATATGGAAGAAGTGGAGGCAGAAATACAGGGTCATGGTAGAGGGTCAAGCATTGTGTCCTCCGGAGGGCAGCTGTTATTTTGTTAATTAATTATTTAGTCAAGTTGTTAGGATATTTCTTGATGTGTTAGTTAGTTAGAGTTTGTTAGGAAAAAGATACGATCAAGTGGCAAGTTGGCATGCTGAGTTTGATCTGTGGCAAATCTTATCTTAGTTTGTGAGCAAAAGTAGGAGTTATTTCTAGTCTTAGACGTGTGTTTTTTTTTGTCTGTTATAGTAAGATGCTGTGTGTTGATTATACCTATAAATAATTCAACATTCACTGTAATTTACATTAAGTTGGAGTTGAATATAAAGTTATGTGTTTAATGTGAAACAAAAATCCAAAAAAATACGAGTGAGTTGGGTGATTAATTTTTCTTTAAAATATTGTGATTTAATTAGTTAGCTTTTGTGAGGTGCTGTAGGCTTTTATCAAAATCCCAATTGATATAACCTAAAATTGAGAATCTTGGTGAAGGATGGTCTTTATAGGTTGTGAAATTTAGTCTATCCCTTGTGGATGTTTTTGTTTTACACGAAAATTCACACAACAATATCAAGATCTTCAAGTAAACTCAAGGAAAGGTTTAAAGATCCAATCTTTGTGATCAAGAAACCTTCAAGAATTTGTTTCTCATGAATCTTAGCATAAAAAAATTATGATAATAAGACTCCATCAAGAAATAAAAGACCAATGTACAAATATGAGACAAAACCCTGCACATGCCAATGGGAAAAAACTCGTATAGGTACAAAAACAAATTTGTTCCCTTGATTCAACCTTCCTTTCCAAAAGGGTGTGGCTTATTCAAGCATGTGAGGCATATGACAACAATGACCCTGAGCGAATCACAAAGCCATGTAACCAATATGGACAAACCCCTTGAATCTCAGACTCGACTTAGAATCAACTTTTCTCATTAATGTGCTTGACTCTGATTCATGATCAGATGTGAGGTACCATTCAAGATTTTGAAAAAAGTTGCAGTGGATAATGCTTATGCAACTCTAGCAACAGCTGTATGAGTCCGTGATGCTAGTTTAATATAGGTGATCATCTACATATGTGCCGATGAACAATTCGAAGTTTGAGGTCAAACTCTAGCTAACAAATGCAACATAGTGATACTAATTGATATTAATAAAATAAGTTATGGAAAATTGATGGAAACTTCGAAGGTGGGTGAATCCTTGTCCTGGTGAAGGAATGCAACCATTAGGTATGAATTAGTTGCATATGGAAATATCAACCATATGAGTGCATCCAGGGTAGGGATTGGTGTGTGCATGGTCATGTACTTACTAATAAGTGGCACGAAAATCAAGGTAAGAAAGAAGGTGGATTTTGGGGGGAACAAGATGGTTTTTTGCCGGAGTTTTTTCCACTAGGTTTTTCTCATTTTTGGCATGAGTCTTTGATTTCTTGTGGAGTGTTGATCATCATAAATTACGGCTAAAATGCCAATGGAGAAAGTTTTCTTGATTAAAACGATTGGAGTCTTGAAGCATTTCTTGATAGTTCTAGAATAATCTTGAGTAAAAATATGCGCAAATTTGACGAGCAGCAAAGGGGCGTGATTTGGACGATTTTTCTTGATTCTTGGGCCACAAGAAAAGGGGTGCGTATCTTTTCGTCTAAAAATCTGATGATTATTTTGTTTAACTAGTAGTATTTAGCAACTTTTGTAGGATATTTCTGTGATTAGTTAGATTAGTTAGAGTTGGGTAGGACAAGATAAGAGTAAAGACGGTTAATTAGGATGTGGCAATCTTATCTTGAGTTGGATGTTTGTTGAGCACAAACTGTGAAGTGGGCACAAGTGGGCGGAAGTTTCCTACTTGTTTCACGTGTTTATAGGTTGTTTTAGCTAGGATTGTGTGTATGAGTAATAACTATTTCAATCATCTAACACTAGTTGTAAATTAGTTAAGTTTGAGTGGGAAAAAAATGTGGTTATTTAATTGAAAAACAATATGTGAAGAAAATAAAGAGTCGGTGGTTTTATTTCTGACAATCTTGTGTGCTTAATAGCGCTTTGAGGGGTTGTCTTAGGGCTTTAATCAAATGACTTAATGTCATCCTAAATTTAGAATCTTGGGTTGTTCTTGGTCGTTAGAGGTCGGAAATAATTAAGTTCTATTCCGTTGTGAGTTTGTGTTACAGGATGAAAATTGATTGCTGAATCTTCATGTAAATAAAAAAACTCACAAGGAGTATAAATAAAATTTCGAATCTATAAAGGCCAAGTTCACCAAGATTCTCAATTTAGGTTTGAAATAGTATTTGCTTTAAGCCAAGCATCCTCAAGCTACTAATTAAATCGACAAGAGTGTATAAAGAATTAATCACCAATCTTAAATTTCGGATTTGTTTCATGTAAAACAAACAACTTTTTTTTATTCAACTCCAACAAATTAATTAAAACATGTTGAGATATTTATAGGTAAAATCAACAACAAAATCCTATCTAAATAAACAACATACACCCCCCCCCCCCCCCCCCAAAACAATGATAAACAAACCCATAATGACTCACAAGATAAGATGCAACATCATCACTGCATCTTGATCTTATCTTGCTAACAACTCTAACAAACTTTATCTACTAGAAGAAATATCCTAAAAAAAAAAAAAACAAAATTTCTAACAAACTAACAACAAAAATTCTGAAAATAAAAATCACAAAAACAAAACACTAAACAACGTCCGTACAAACAATATCCTAAACTATAACGATATCTAGATAAAAAAATTCTAACTAAAAACTGATCTTCAGTTTGACAACCAAGCAGTAAACATGTAATAAAACCTTATCTTTTCACTATTTTCTGAATTGAAAAATATTTTCCCTGAAAATAGATTAAATAATCTTTCCAACACATTCACAAGCCTCTAAATCAAGCCAATTGTCAATGATAAATCTCAAAGTCAGGGGGGGGGAACATACTAGCACTACTCTGAACTGAATTTTATCTTTAGAAGCCATGCATGAACCGTCTAGATTGAAATCATTTAGTCAAGAAAACTTTCAAGAACGTGATCCTCTATCATTGCAGACCAAGTATAAAATGTATGACTATCTCACACTTGTATCATCCTCCCATTCTTCAAAAACATATGCCCTAAGTTTAGCATCCACGAAACCATCCATATGGACCGAACGAGGATCTATGTTTGATTCCAAAAACTAAAGTACACCTAGCAAGACATAAATTAGAAACACCCTAACACGATACTCAACTGAAAATTTGTTTAACTGCAGACAGAATAATTGTGACTCGTTTATGGATATTTCCAAATCAAATAGGAAATCCATCTTTCGAAACCTTGAAAAACCAAGGACTTACATGTTTTAGGATTTGATTAAGAATCAAAAAAGTTGGACACCAACATCAATCATTGAAAGATCAAACTGTAGGTTTTGGTACGAGCATTCTTCAAATTGATTTAGACATCAATTGATCTTATAAACCCATGAAGTTCTTCATACATCAAACAATAATTCACTATAATCTTTGATCATCATGGATCACATTCTCCATGGATTCAATCCTTTCGCTCATTGATTGTGATAAACATTGTATGTATCTACGCGGGTTGGTGTCTGTTGGCATCTTCAGCATCTGTAATCATTTTTGTTTCATTATCGAGCATATCAACCAAAACTTCTTGAAAAAACCATTGATCTTGACTTGTTGTGATGGGATCTTGTTCCACTACAATCTCGTCTTGTATGCCCTAAATCGTTACATACTTCACGTCTAGGCAAAAACATTATTGGACTCTATGAACCTCATTTTATAGTCCATTAACACTTTCATTAAAAGTATTAAGTCAAACTCATGAATATGATGAAGAATTCTAGGTTTGTCCATGATAAAAGCTTTCAGCTCCTCTCTTGCAACTCTTCCAATAATAGTTCTTAATATAGCTCCGAAGAAAGAAATTTCTACATCATAACACATTGACTTGCTTACATGGCTAAATCCTTGACACTTAGAACAATCTGGTTTATCCCAGGAGAGAAAATATGAGAGCAAGTGTTGTGAGCATACAATACTTTGTTATGCAATCTATCACTTAAAAACTGTCTAGATTTGGATGAAAGTACGAAGACCCAAAACCCCACCTAAACAACTCTTACAAGGCTGAATGTTGTGGAGTTGTTACACAATATGTGATTAACACTCGACCAAAATTTCATGCAAGATTCCAAGCCAATTGATTGTAGTTGAATGTCTACGCAAGCTACTAAAAAAATGTTCCGATTTGGACCACTTCACAAAGAATCATTATATCAGATAGAAAAAAATCTGGAAAAGTTCTTAAATTTTTATGAGGAAAGTATACAGAAAACTGACAGTTTCAAAAAAAAAAAATGGCTCAAAAATCTTTTTGCATGAAGGGATATGCCAACTTCGACATCTGACCCTCAAACATGATTTTCTCACCGATTTTTTGATTTTAATTCTTCCTTTTTCGATCCTTTTACACCAAAACTTGCACGAATCTTCAAATGAACCCCTCCATAAAAAGTCTTGAGGTCAACGACCCTCTCAAGAGCACGGCCACCATTGTGCTGAGTTTTCGTCGTGTAAACCCTCACAAGGGCAAATTGCGATTTGATGGAAAGGGGGCTTGTTCGGTAGTGAGTCCTTGGCATTGAGTAAACCAACAGTGATAGTGCCAAAATAGGATGGGACAGGAGGATGTATATTGAATTCACGTGCAGGTAAACAATATAACCATCAAATACGGGTTCCCTATACTTAGATTGCACGATTGTGGATGAATTGTATGGATCTCAGGTATTTTCGAAGATTTGACCTGCGAAGTGGCTATCACCAATTAGAATGAAAGAGGGTTGACGAGTGGAAGATGGGGAAGACTGGTTTCAAGACGAAATTGGGTCTTATATGAATGGTGTAGTCTGCCTTTTGGATTGACCAATGCACCTAGAACTTTCATGAGATTAATGAATGATAAAGCCTTCATAAGAAAGTTCGTTAGTGGTTTTTTAGATGACATCTTGGTTTAATGCACTTGCGTGTAGGATCTCTAAAATCACTTGAGAAGTGTCTTTGATACATTAAGGAAGCAAAAAACGTATGCAAACTGAAGAAGTGTTACTTTCTGGTGGCCTAGTGTGACGTTTTTGGGATACATATATTCGAAAGATGGGGGGGGTTTGTTGTTCTCAATCAAAGGTTTGAAGCTATTAAGTCATGGCCTTGGTACCCAAAAGTGTTATAACATTCCATGGATTGGCATCTTTTATAGGGATTGTGTAGAATTTTCATTTGTAGTTGCCTCTATGAGATGAATGTATCAAGAAGGACAAGGGAAGTTTGAATGGATTGACTCCAGAGAGGTGCAAGAGGCATTTGTTTTTATAAAGTATACGGTGCTGTGCACACACCAACTTCTAACATAAGTTTTTAACCCTTTTGGGTGGAGATAGTATTGACGCAAGTGGTTGTAGGAATTGGAAGCAGTTTTGTATGGTCAGGATAAGAGTGCCAATTGTTTTTCAGTGAGGATTGTGAATGGGCCGAAAAGAATACTCTACTTATGATAAGGAATTTGTGCCATGGTAAGAGCTTTGGATCATTGGAGTCTTATCGAGACCAAATCACTTATTCTCACTCAGATCATGACGCTTTAAAAACTTATCAATGGTCAGCTAAGTGAATCCTGTCAGGCAAAGTGGTTAGATGATATTTACAATCTTTTCACTTTTCATCGAAGTATAAAACTGGCAAGTCAAATGTTGGGAAAATGCTTATCAGGAGATATGCTCTAATAGGTGTCTGAATTTTATGTGCTTGGATTAGATCTTATCATGTTACATGAAATGGACGAAATTTCGGACCCTATTTGGCGCGGGAATGACGAAGGGGGTTTTGGGTTCTTATGTGCTGCATGATGTTTTTCTATTCAAGGGAAATCTTTATGTATGTTTCCTAAAGTGCTTCAATCAGAGAATTCTAGGAGAGAAGCTGATGGAGGAGTTTTGGTAGGACATTTTGGGATTTACTAAAACAACATGACATGTTACAGGAGCAATTTTACTGGCCTAAGATGATGCAGATGTGTTAAACCTATTATTGTCCAATGTGATACATGTCAGAAAGCCAAAAGCATCTTTTCATCAAGGTTGTACATCCATTGCCTGTTCCAGAATTCCCTGGGAAGTGTAGATGTGGAATTTTATGTAGTATTCGTGATACAACCTCAAATTCACGTGTGTTTATCAATCCAAACTCTCCACTCCTGGATTATTTTAATTTGGCTAATTAATTTAATACACTCATGTAATTAATTTACTGGATGTACATTTGTTTATCCTCTTGACCCACACAAACTTATGAGAAAATCTGCGAACAAAATTACTTGTGCAAAGTTCCTTAAAAATTCAAAGCAATTGACTTTATTTTCAATGAGGAAAACCTAATTAATTACATCCTATTGTTGAGATGATTTTATAGGTATAATCAACAACAAAATCCTAACTAGAAGTCTACAAAAGGAAACACGAATAAAATAGGGAAATAAATCACTTGCTTGTGCATAACTAAACTAAATGATAAGATTGCCACATCATCATGCCAACTTGCACTTTGATCTTATCTTTCCGTAAACAAATCTAACTAACTTACTAATCAAGAAATTATCCTAACAATCTGACTAAATAATTAATAAACAAGATAACATCAAAAACTTAGACTAAAAATCACGGAAAAAGCTTGGTGCCAAAAGATCAAAAGAAAATCTGTCCCAATTTCCGCAACTTGATGCGCATTCTTCCAAGATTCTTCAAGGAACTTCAAGAAATGCTTCAAGATTCAATTTGTTAATCAAGAAATCTTCAAGAAACCATGTTCATGCATTTTAGCATATTTATGATGATAGAGAGTCTTCAAAAACTAATAATAATATGTCCAAAATGAGAAAACCCTATCAAGTGAAATGGGAAAAAATACATCAGGACCAAACCAACTTGTTCCCTGTAACCACCATGTGTTTCCATCCTGGTGATTTACTAGTTATATTATTATCACTAGCTTAACTAATGGCTCACTCCACAGTGACAAAGTCTAGTGATCACTATCCCTAGTGTTGGCTAGGAAGCCATCACCATCACCTTCATCATTTTCAGTGTGCTTAACACATTGTTTACCATTGTTACCCAAACCTGTGATTTGTCCTTATCAAACCCAATAGGATTATTAATAGGTTGATTGTGGTTGATCACTATTGGTGTATTATAGGATAATTCACTAGGACCTAAATTTATAAGATGTTTCTATGTGATTTCATTAGTTGTTGCGTAGAACATCAACGAGGAAAGATTCAATCAAGGGTGGTGTGATTGATAGATTCTCGAATATGGCACACTTTGTTCCTTGCATAAAACAGATGATTGACCATGAATGTAGTGATCTTTACTTTTCAGGAATATCATGAAGCTATATGGAGTGCCGAATACAATAGTCAGTGACAGGAATACTAAGTTCATGAGTTAATTGGAATCACTGTGGAGGTTGATAGGTGATGTGAATTTCTTATGAATTAAACAACTCACAAAGATTAACTAAATTTTCGAATTCCGAAAGGCAAGCAACCAAAATCTTCAATTATAGGTTGAAATTAGTCTTTGATTAAAGCTTAATCACCCCCAAAGCCCACAAGAGTGTCACAAAGAGTATAAAGCAATAACCAACCAAATCAACAAAAATTTCGGGTTTTCTACATAAACAAACAACTTTTTCATTAACTCAAACTTATTTTACAAGCTAATGTTAGACTATTGTGGAAGAAATAATCATCAACAAAAACCTAACTAAAAAAACACTTAAAACACACGCACAAACAAAGGGAATTGTTCTCTACTCACACACAACAAAGATAAGGATGCCCATCATCATTGCATCTTGATCTTATCTTGCATAAAAACTTTAACAAACTTATCTAAACAAGAAATATCTAAAAAATTCTTAACAATCTAAAAAAAATAAGATAATCAATAAATTACAACCGAAATACATAAAAAATTAAAGAACCCAAAACCCTAGAAAATCGTTAAAAATTTTCCGACCAAGAAATGTTTTTCAATTTTGCGACATTTTATGGATTTTGCCTCAAATCTCAAATAAACCTTTCAAGATCAAATTTTTTATCAAAAGGACCTTCAATAAGTCATTTTTCATGTCCTTAAGGCTGTAAAGAGAGATCAAGACTACACCAAGAACTAAAAGACTCAATGACTAAAATGTTGAAAAAACCCAAACAAATGCATGGGAAAAAACCATAAGCAAAAAACATCTTGTTCCCCAAAATCACCAGTCTTTCCTTGATTTGCGTGCCACCCTAGCTGTTATGTGAACATACACACGCAAATCCTTACCCTTGATGCACCCATATAGCTTGTATCCCCATATGCAATTAATTAACCTACCGTTGCATCCCTTGCCATGACATCTAAACCTTAAAAGTTGATTACATCTTTCTAATCTTGTCATGTTGATCAAATTGATTACATTGTCATTTGTTATTGATGCTGCATCATCCTTCCTTCTTCAAAAGAGTTTGATCACAAACCTCGAAGTTGCCCATCAAGAATGTATGGAGATAAATCGACTATATTGAAAGTAGCATGGACTCCATAATCTCCTGATAACTTGATGTGGATTATAAGTGGTACTCGCAAATAACACTCAAAACTCACGAAAATATTAAATCTTAGTTATCAAATCCAAATAACTTTGATTGAATGCTAATTAATTAAACCAATCCATAGATTAACTAATTAGGATTCTAAAAATGTAATTCAATCCGAAATCACAAAGTTAGTAAAAATATTCACGCATAAAACTGAAGCAACTTCGTATATGAATTTTTTTGTGAATCAAAACAATAATTACATCCTATTGTTGACACTATTTATAGGTAATACTGCAAACAACAAATCCTAACTAAATTTACCTAAGAAACACGCATACGATAGGCAAATAAATCCTACTTGTGTGGAACTTGCCACAACAAACTAAAGATAAGATTTCCAACATCCTCATGCACTTTGTTCTTATCTTCCTAACAAACTCTAACTAACTAACTAATCCAGAAATTATCCTAACAAAATGACTGAATAATTAATAAACAAGATAATTATCAAAATATTGCCCAAAAAATACGGACGCACATAAGGAACCCAAGTCTCCCAAAAATTCGTCCAATTTCGCCAAAGCCTTTTGCGCCATTTTCCAGATTTTCTTTGAAAATTTCACGAAATGCTTCAAGATTCAATCTTTTAATCAAGAAACTATTCTTCATGCTGGGATTCCATCAATCATGGACTCATAGACTTACCAAGATATTCACAAAACACCATGTGAAAAACCCTACCAAGTGGAGTGGAAAAACCATAGGCTCAACAAACACCACTTACCTACCTTTCTTTCCTTGCATAAAGGCTATTATTCCTCTAATCACCTTTCATAGATTCGACCGCCTTGCTTGCTCCTCATAAAATTCACTACATTCTCCCCCTCTTGAAAAGAATTTTCCTCAAATTCACATCATTGTAGTATGGTGATAAGTCGCCAATGTTGAAGTTGCACTGACCTCTCATACTCACTAGGTAGATCAATCTTTATGAATTGTCACCATAAGCTTCAAGCACTTCAAAAGGACCATCTGCTCTTGGCGGAAGTTATTTTGCGCGCCTCTAAGGAGAGCTTCTTTCCTCAAGCGTCTCATACCATATCCCTGGTTGGATATATGTTGTCTCCTCCCCTGTTAGTCCGTGTCCTGTAAACCTCATTCATCTTAGACGAAATTCGTTTCTTCAAAGTCACAAGTCTTTGGAACACTTCTACTCTTCTTAGCATTTGGTTGTGATTCTTATCCCTTGCAAAGGAACCAAATCATTGGCATGGTATGATTAATGGCGTAGCAAACTTCGAATGGTGAGTAGTTTGTGTGAACATCGTCACCATATTAAGCAGACTCAAGCAAACATAGACGAGTGTCCCAATCTATCGAGTTTTGCTCACTAAACACACGCAACAATGTACCCAGAGATGTTGTTGTAACACTCTGTCTGGCCATCTGTTAGTGGGTGGTGAGAAAGTACTAAAAAGAGTAGTTTTCGTACCAACCATTTCCATAGGCATTTCCAGAAGTGAACTTAACTAGAACTTCGTATCCCCTTTCACCTTACTACACTCCTCGGTTATTCATGTAATCTCACAATCATCTTGGAAATACAAGTCAGCACAGCAACATGTTGTGCATCAAGCAGTTTTGTATAGCAACAAAGTGTGCCATTTGGAAAATCGATCCACCACTACCATTATAGAGTCTTTGGCTCCTTGAGTTCTAGGTACAACCCAATGATAAAATCCATACTTACACACGTGTCCCATAGTGTATTGACAACAGGGTAATGGTGTGTGTTTAAGCCTTTATGAAATGTGACTTGGATTCTCTGGCAAGTTGCGCTCACCTAAGCAACCAACAGATTACACATCTCCCAGTCATCTTTGGCCATAGAAGTATTCATTAAGCATATTACAAATGACTTACGAACGCACCAAAGTGACCAGCCATAGCCCACTGTGTGCTTCCCTTACTAAGTATTTGCGAAACTCACATTGAGGAATACACAATTTTGTATTTGATATGAGAACAGGAAACCATCCTGAACCTTGATAGCAGATTCAATGAGCACAACTTCGAGGGTTTGGGTTGATTGAAAGTGGAAAAACAAGAAGCAACCTTGGGGGAGTTAGTGGTTATGGAGAAACAAGGCTTCTTGGGTTGGCTGGTGGATTTCTACGTGTGCATGGTGGCATGCACAAGCTAATCACGTAAATATAGAGCAAGTATAGTTAGTAGTTAGAAGTGTGAGCTATATGGGTTTTCTTCCCACGTCATTTGATAGGGTTTTACCATATGGTGTTGTTTTGTTTTTCTTGATAGTTTATGGTCAAGGTTGATGGAATCCAGATGAGAAACACAAAAATGGGTTTCTTGAAAAAAGATTGAATTTGAGAAGTTCTTGAAGTTCTTGAAGATCGAAGTCCAACCAAAAACAGCAACGAACATAGCAGACTGCATATGGCGGGATTTTTGGAAGATTTTTGAAGTTTTGGGCAACGTTGTCAACGCGGGCGGGATTTTGTTGATTTGACTTTGTCAACCTAAGGTTGTTATTCGGATATATGGTGGTTAGATTGATTTGCAAAATATCTAAGATTTAGACTTAGAATCATAGATTACAAAAATATAGGAACAAAGATTGTATCCGGTTTTGTTAGGATTTTTCTTGTTTTCCTAATCTTAGTTGGTTATACCATATATCTAAGGTAGTTAGGAGTGTTAGATTTCTGAAATATTGTGTGATATGTTTAGCCTATAATAGGATGTAAAAACATCAATAAAATTTCAGATTTGAGAGAAGAAAACACAAAGTGGTTTCGGTTTCTTTTGTTCACGAAAGTAAACAATTTTTGAGAGTTTCTGTGAGAAATTCGAAATTGAATGAGTGGTTGCTTGCTTTATCTAACGTGAGGATAGTTCTTAGGATTTGAGGGTGCTTTGTTTAATCAAATCTACTAATTATTCGCCTTAGAAGTTCGATTTGTGGTGCGTAGCTTTACAAATTTGAAGTCTAAGTTTCTTTGTGTGAGTGGCGTTGTCTATAACAAAATTCACATCAACTTTGGTGCTTTCATTGAGAGGGGGGTTTCGTTCAATCTCAAGGGTTCAATATCAATTCATGGCTCAAGAAGGTGGAGGTGAAAATCCACCAAGGATTTCGAAGGGTTTGCTTGCTCAAGCAAAAGGAGCTACGGATGCAAGGGGAGATGACGAGTTAAAGGCTCGTTTAGATGAAGTCCTAACCATCATGGCTTCTACCAAGAAACTCCTACTAAACTAACAAGGGGGGTCCATCACTCAGTGCAGTGGCACGCGGTGAGGAGTGTGAACGTACCAACGAGGGATACTACTCAAGTTTCTCTAGTGCGTGAGGGACCAAGATCAAGGTCACAACATAAGGGAAAGATGAGGGATGTGACTCGAACTCTTAAACTCGAATTCTGTTAATGGGGTGGATCCTGCCATTTCTAGATTGGATTCGTTAGGGTGAAGGATTTTTCGTTACCAAAGATATGATGATCATAGTCTTACAATGGCGGCGTAAAATCACTTCCTATGCAAGTTTATGGCTTAGGGTTTACGAACGGAACGGACAGGGTAGGTCAAAAATATCTTCATGGGGGGTCTAATTAAAAAGGGAAGATGGAGGAAACGGTTTTGTTCCTCAAGTATTTCGAGCAAAACAAATTTCATCAAGATGCATAATTAAAACAAGATAGAAAAGAAACGGTGATGAATACATTGTGGAGTTGCAAAATTGATCATGATTTGTGACTTGCGAGAAAGAAGACCACAAAGTGGCTCGTTTTGTGGCTGGTCTAGATGAAAATATAAGGGAGAAAGTCGAAGACTTACAACCTTATTGGACCTTGATGAAGTTTGTAAGTAGGCAGCAAAGCAAGGGTTGAGAAACAAGTTGCACGCAAAACAAAGACATACTCAAAACCTATGATTCTAAGAAACAGCGTGATACTTTCCTCAAAAACCAAACTTGTAAGGTTACTAAACCCCTTTCATCAGGATAAGAGTTCATCTTCAAAGCCCCAAAGTAGTGATTCACGCATTGTGTTTCAAGGTAAAGGGACAAGGTCACATTCAAAGAGATGTCCTCATGCTAGAGGTTACAACAACTCGAAATTGGGTAGATGGGGAAGGCCTTGTGAAGAAGAGGAGGAGATTATGGGGGATGAGCAACCCGAGAGGCATGGTTATGGGCAATGAGAAACCGATGGATGAAAGGCAGGAGGAGGAAGTTCAACCAGAAAACAAGGAGTGAACTCTTAGTGTTACGTAGGGTATTACAATCTAAAAGTGCCACAACACTTTGGGAGTCAAAGGGATAAAATTTCTCTGACCAAGGATGTAATGTTCAATCGGCCAAGCTATTTGTGAATGATAGAGTGCATATGCTACTGGAAGTGCACAAATTAGTATCTACGTTGTTGGTGGAAAGGAAAAGCTCAGCAATCCTACACAAGATAACTCCATCAAAACTCCAAGCTAGCATTGGGCCTTACAACACAGAAGTTGAGTTAAGGTAAACAAACAAGCCGTTAATTAGCCGTTTAAATGGTGAAACTTTGAGGATCCAGTACTTGTGATGTTAGGTCATGGATGTTGGTGTCGAACCTAGTTGAGGTATGAGCACTTGGCAGTATGACGTTGTTTGTGAAGTTTAAGGGAGCCACAAATGTTTAGTATTGTGCGTAGAACCTAATGAAAAAATCATTTGCATTAAAACCCTGATGATTTCTAAAAACCTAAGCAAGCCTTATGGGTGAAATTCTAAAAGTGTTGTGGTGGGTGGAAAGGAGGAGTTAGAAAGGGAGTTGTCAAACAAGTTTAGTCTTACATGTTGGTAGCCAAAGAGGTAAAGATGAGCCCAGAGATTCTAGTGGTTTTGAATCTATGTTGAATGAGTTTTCAGATGTGTTTCCTATGATAGTTGCCACCAGGATTCCACCAATAGAGGGGATATTGACATCAAATTGATCTTATTCCTGGGTACTCAAATTCTTAAAAGCCTGCATATAGATGTAACCAGAGGAGACAAAGGAGATACAAAGGCAGATGATTGAGGTTAATGGAGGGGGATACTGACAGCGTGAGAGAATGAGTCCAATGTGCGTGCCTACAGTGAGTACCTAAGAAGGAGGGACGTGGGAAATGTGATTGATTCAGAGAGTTAACAATTAACCGTAAGTATAGGTTTTCCTATACTAGATTGGATGATTTGCCAGTGAATACATGGGTTCAATTGAGTTTTCAAAAAATTGATTTGAGGAGTGGCTTCATCAGATTAGAAAAAGTGAAGTGAGGGTGATGTGAATGGAAAACAGGTTTTCAAAACAAGCTAGGCTTTATGAATGGTTAGTCATGCTTTGGTTTAACTGATGCACCAAGTACATTTATGAGGTTGATGAATGAGGTCTTAAAGCCATACATTGGTAAGTTTGTAGTAGTGTATTTAGATGATATTTTTTGTGTATAGCAAGAGTGTGTTAATGACATCTAAGCATATCTAAGGAGTGTGTTTGGGGGACATTACGAAAACCAAAGCTCTATGCTAAGCTCGAAAAGTGTTATTTCATGGTACAAGTGGTTAAGTTTTTGGTGTATATGTGTCCAAGTGGGGGGTTCTGGATCCATCTAAGTGGGGAAGCTATAAAACATGGCCAACACCAAAGAACGTGACTGATAAGTAGTGCTTTTCATGGGTTAGCTTCGTTCTCTAGGAGGTTTGTGAAGAATTTTTCATCTGTTGTTGCTCCTATAACCGATGCATTAAGAAGGTAAGCCTAAGTTTGAGTGGACTAAGGGGGCAACAAGAAGCTTTGAATTGATAAGAAGTGCTTTGTAAAAACGCCTTTAGTAGCTCTACACAGATTTCTTAAAACATTTGAAGTAGAGACAGATGCAAGGGGTGGAATTGGTGCTGTTTAGTCCACAGGGAAGAGGCCATTGTTACTTTAGTGAGAAGTTGAATGGTCGTAAACTAAACTATTCTACAATATGACAAGGAGTTCTATGCCATTATTAGAGCTTTGGATCATTGGAGTCTATTCAAGACCTAACCCACTTCATATTAATTGTGATCATGAAAGCATTGAAGCACAGTAATGGTCAACAAAAGTTGAATCCAAGACATGCTAAATGGGTTGAATTTTGTGCATCTTTTCACTTCTCTTCAAAGTAAAATGGGGAAGTCTAAGGTTGTTGCTGAGCTTTGTCAAAGGAGATATACTTTGCTTGGGTTTTGAACTTTAAGGCTGGGTTAGTAGTTGATAACAAGTTTTACGAACAAGATGAGATTTGGACCCCTATTGGCCAACTCAAAAGGTTTCTAGAGTTCATATGTGCTACATGAGGGTTTTTGTTTTAAAAGGTATCTAATTGTGCTACCTAAAGGGTTCTAACGTGAGTTGTTAAGTAAGGGAGGTCATGGAGGAGGTATTGTGGACATTTTGGCATTACAAAGCACAACCATGTGCTAAGAACATTTTTAGTTGGCCAACGAGATGTTGATGTTGAGGGCCATAATGCTCAAGTGCTATTGTCAACAAAGGCAAAGAACACCTTTCACTCAAGTTTTTATACTCCATTGCCTAGTACCAGAGGGACCTTGGGAAGAGTTTCTATGGATTTTATTGTAGGGTTACAAGGGACGCAAGGGCGAAAAGAATGCTATTATGGTGAGTAGTATAGAGTATTTCAAATGAGGCCATTTTAAACACCAGACTTTCACAAGACAGATTGAGACTGATATGTGGCTGGATTTATACCTTTAAAGACATGCATGAGGTTGCAGGGGGTTCAAAGACTATTGTAATTGATAGCGGACGACAAATCATGAGTTTCTTTTGGCAAGTCACTTTGGAGACGAATGGCACGAAATTTTGTTTGAGCACTTTAGTTCATCCTTCAAACAATGCCAAAGCAGAAGTAACTAATCGAACACTAGGAGTTTTGTTGCGTGGTTGGTTAGATATTATAAACACAAAAGGATTGGGTTATTTGAAGAGTTGCTCATGCTGAATTGCTTTATATAGGTCCCACTTATGCTACTAAGCATCAACCGTTCGAAGATTGCTATGGAGTTAATACTAGTTACCATTGATTTTGTAAGTATTCCTAAAGGAGAGTTGGTACAACCGATGCCAAGACTAAGTTGAAGTATAGCAAAACACTTCATGCAAGAAGTAAGGGCTCATTGAGAAAGGTTAATGATATTTATACAGGCAAACGAGCAACAAGCAAGAAATCAAACATGTTACAAAGAAGGGGGATTTGTTTTTGGTTACACTTGAAGAAGGAAAGATTTCCAATAAGGAAGATAAAATTATGCCTCGGTTGTGATGACCGTTCAAAATCATAAAGTAAAGTGGGGGATAATCTGTTAAATGGAATTACCTAGTGAAATATGGAGCTTCCATGCTCTTTACAACATTGGTGATTTAGTTCCTTATGTTCCTGATGACCAAATTCGAGGTTGAGGACAAAACTCTTTGAACGAAGAGGAGGATATACGCATAACCAATGAGCACAACTTCGAGGTTTGGTTTGATTGAAAGTGTGAAAACAAGACGCAAACCTTGGGGGAGTTAGTGGCGTTATGAGACACAAGCTTCTGGTTGGCTAGGGGGATTTCAACTGTGCATGGGCAGCACAAGCTTAATCACGTAAAGATAGAGCAAGTGATAAGTTAGTAGTTTAGAGTGATTGAGCTATATGGGTTTTCTTCCCAGTATTTGATGGGTTTTACCATATGGTGTTTTGTATTTTCTGTTATAGTTTATGATCCAGGTTGATGGAATCAAGAGAGAAAACAAAAATGGAGGTTCTTCTTGAAATAGATTGAATTTGAAGAGGTTCTTGAAGTTCTTGAAACGCAAGTCCAACAAAAAAATCAAGAAGAATCAAGCATTGGCTAATATCGCGGGATTATTGGAAGATTTTGAAGTTTTGGAGTGGCACCGTTGTCAGACAGATGGATTTTGTTGTTGTGACGATTGTCAACCTAAGGTTTTATTGCGGATATATTGGGGGTTAGATTGATGTTGCATATAAGTATCTAAGATTTAGGACTAGAAATCAGATTACAAATATATGATGTAACCAAAGATTATGTACCGTTTTGTTAGGATTATTCTTTGTTATCCTAATCTTAGTTGGTTATTACCCTATATATCTAAGGTAGTTAGATATGTTTTGATTTGAATATTGTGTGATATGGTTAGCCTATAAATAGGAGTGTAAATAATAATAAAATTTCAGACTTTGAGAGATTAAACACAGAAACACAAAGTGTTTCCGGTTTTCTTTTGTTTCACGAAGTAAACAATTTTTGAGAGTTTCTTGTGAGAAATTCGAATTGAGTGAGTGGTGCTTTGCTTTATCTCACGTGAGGATAGTTCTTAGGATTTGAGGGTGCTTTGCTTTAATCAAATTCTACTAATTATTCGCCTTAGAAGTTCAGATTTGTGGTGCGTAGCTTTATCAAATTTGAAGTCTAAGTTTCTTTGTGTGAGCGGCGTTTGTCTATAACAAAATTCACATCAACCATGTAATTTCGTGAGGGTACTTGCATCTCTTTTGCAAAATCTGGATCCGTGACATAGAGTTCTTTAATGTGTTCAAACCCTAATACTCGTGTATCAACCATTGCAAGCAAATATGATCGTCTAGACAAAATATCAGCAACAACATTCGTTTTTCCCTCTTTATATTTAGATGAAAACGTGAAGGATTGAAGAAATTCAACCCACTTAGCATGCCTGTAATTCAACTTCTGTTGTCCATTGATGTACTTCAAAGCTTCATGATCGGAATGTAATATAAATGGCTTTGGCCTAAGATAATGTGACCAATGATCCAATGCTCTCACAATTGCATAAAATTCTCGATCATAATTTGAGTAATTCAACTTAGCTCCGCTCAATTTCTCACTGAAGTAAGAAACAGGACGCTTCTCTTGGACAGGCACTGCACCAATAACTATGCCATTGGCATCACTCTCTACTTCGAAAAGTTTGTCAAAATCAGGCAAACCTAAAATAGGTGCACGACAGAGCAATTGCTTGATGTTGTCAAAAGCCTCCTATGCTCTTGGATTCCATACGAATTCTCCCTTCTTCATAAGCTCAGTAACAGGGGCCATGATGGTAGAAAAGTTCTGGATGAACCTTCTGTAGAACGAAGCCAATTCATGAAACTACACACCTCATGTATGTTTGATGGAGTTTTCCAAGACATGATAGCCTCTACCTTGGATGGATCAACCATAACACCTTCTCCACTAACAATATATCCCAGAAAAACAATCTTGTCTTACATGAAATCACATTTCTCAAGCTTTCCATAGAGCTTTTGTTCACGCAACTTAGCAAACAACAATCTTAAATGTCCTAGATGCTCATGAATGTTTGAACTATAAACAAGTATATCATCGAGATAAACAACCATAAACTTGTTTAAGAAAGAACGTAGCACCTCATTCATAAGTCTCATAAACGAGCTTGGAGCATTACACAACCCAAAAGGTATCACTAGCCACTCATAGAGACCTTGTTTGGTTTTGAAAGCCGTCTTCCATTCATCTCCTTCTCTAATGCGCATCTGATGATAACCACTTCTCAAATCAATCTTCGAAAAGATCGTAGCACCATGTAACTCATCCAACATATCCTCCAATCTAGGCATAGGGAATCTATATTTGATAGTGATGTTGTTTACTGCTCAAGAATCAATACACATGCGCCATGTACCATCCTTCTTTGGAACAAGGAGAGTCGGAACTGCAGAAGGACTCATGCTTTCACGAACCAATCCCCCTTCTCCAACAACTTGTCTATTTGCCTCTGTAACTCCTTAGATGCCTCAAGATCACACCTACAAGAAGGTTTATTTGGAATAGGCGCCCCAAGAATAAAATCAATAGCAAGTTCTATCCCTCGGATAGGTGGTAACTCATTTGGCAACTCTTGCGGAAATACATCATGGAACTCGTTCAAGAGCTTTTGTAATTGTTCATCTTGCACCTTAGACTCTTTTGCAACTTCCTTCACCACAAGCATGTACATAGGAGTGCCTTGCTCAACCTCTTGCTCGAGTTCTTTTCCTGTTAAAACCAAGCTAGGTTTCGTGTTTTTAGGGTTAGAGTTTGCGTGAGTCTCCTTTGTCTCTTTTGGAGACAATGGCAACAAATCAACCCTTTTCTTTCCACAAAGGACAGAATATACATTAGATACACCATCATGCTTCACTTATCTATCAAATTGCCATGGTCTTCCCAAAAGTACTTGACAAGCGCTCATAGGCACCACATCACACCATAATTCATCATTATATTTGCCAATATCAAAAGAAACAAGAGCTTGTTTCCTTACCTCAATCCCGTTTGTGTTATCAAGCCAATTAAGCTTATATGGACGAGCATGGAGTCTTTGAAGAAGTTTCAAACGATCAACAAGCTCCTTAGAAGCCACGTTTGTGCATGATCGACTATCAATAATCAAGGTACATAGAAACCCTGCTATTTTGCAATGAGTGTGGAACAAATTCTCCCTTTGGTCTTTGTTAGGCGAGGCTTCTACATGCAAAGTCCTTCTAATCACGAACAATTGGCCATCTTCCTCATTAAGCGGTGGTTGTTTGTAACAATCTTCTCCACTATCCTCCCCTATCTCACTTTGATGTGTGTCCTCAGCACATATAATGTCAAACTCTTCTTCCTCTTTCTCCCGTTGACAAACAACATCAATGTGTAGTTGACGTTTCATTGTGCAATTAGAAGCAATGTGTCCATAGCCTTGACACTTAAAACAACGTCGCCTCTCTTCAAAATCAGCCTTAGACAATACCTTCTTAGGTTTTTCATTAGATGGCGTGGGATTAGGGTTTTGTGGCTTTGTTGATTCTTTGTTCAATGAAGTAGAATATGTAGATTTGGTAAAAGGCACATATGGTTTCTTTCCATCCTCCTTGGAACGCTTCTCTACTTTCAATGCCTTCTTGCACAAATCGTTAAAATCAACGTATTGCACCAAATCCAACTCTCGTTTAATGGAACGATTTAGTCCCTTCAAAAATCATGCAATTTTCATGCTTTCCTTTTCTTGAAGGTCACATAACAATGCTAACTTCTCAAATTCAGCAATATATTCATTAACACTCATAGATCCTTGGTATAAAGAAGTTAGTTTGATATAATTTTGTTGCTCAAAATCGATTGGGACATACTTGTCACGCATCTTTGCACGCAATTTCACCCATGAAGTGATTTTTGCCTTGTTTTGACGTAGTCTCTTGGCCTTCAAACCCTCATACCATAACCCTGCACTCTTCACAAGGTGAATATATGAAATCTTGAAGGTTTTTCGGTCATCAAAACCTTTATACTCTGCAATTTTCTCAACTTGGCGTTCCCATTTTATGTAATCCTCTGGAGTACCTTGACCATGGAAATTATCAAGTTTAATGCCTCGATCATCCAATGTAGACTTTCGTTTAAGCTTCTTCTTTGAATCAAGGGTTGAATCTGACGAAGATGGGTCACCATCATCGTCATCCTCCTCGTCACTTCCCTTACCTTTGTAGTAAATGCTATTAGGGTCGTTTTGTCGTTGAGATTGACGAACAAGGGCGTCGATCCTTGCCTTTTCTTGTTTATGCCCTAACTCCAAGGCTTGTAATTTTTCGAGCACAACCCTTTGGAATTTTTTAGTGGCCTCAAGAAACTCCTCTTCCGCCATAAGTAATCGAAAACCTCAAATTAATGTGGATTTTAAGTGGTACTCGCAAATAACACTCAAAACTCACGAAAATATTCAATCTTAGTTATCAAATCCAAATAACTGTGATTGAATGCTAATTAATTAAACCAATCCAAAGAATAACTAATTAGGATTCTAAAAATGTAATTCAATCCAAAATCACAATGTTAGTAACAAATATTCACGCATAAAATTGACGCAAACTTCATATATGAATTTTTTTGTGAATCAAAACTTTGTTGAGACTATTTATAGGTATAATCAACAACAAAATCCTAACTAAATTCTACCTAAGAAACACGCACAAGATAGGCAAATAAATCCTACTTGTGTGCAACTTGCACAACAAATTAAAGATAAGATTGCCACATCATCATGCAACTTGCACTCTGTACTTATCTTTCCTAACAAACTCTAACTAACTAACTAATCAAGAAATTATCCTAACAACTTGATAAAATAATTAATAAACAAGATAATTATCAAAATATTGCCCAAACATCACGGACACATAAGGAACCCAAGATTCCCAAAAATTTGTCCAATACTCGCCAAAGCCTTTGCGCCATTTTCAAGATTTTTCTTCGAAATTTCAAGAAATGCTTCAAGATTCAATCTTTTAAGCAAGAAACTTTCAAGAAACTATTCTTCATGCTGGAAAAATACCATTGAATCTTTCTTTCCTTGCATCCAAAGATATTCCTAAAGGCTTTGGCGAGTTGACTTTGTAAGTATTCCTAAAGGGGAGTTGGTACATAAGGATGCAAAGACAAAGGTTGATTACATGCAGAAGCTTCACGCAGAAGTAAGGGCTAGAATCGAAAAGGTAAATGATATTTACAAGGCAAGAGAGAACAAACACAAATCACAACATGTTTACAAGGAAGGGGATTTGGTTTGTCTACATTTGAGAAAGGAAAGGTTCCCAAATCAACGGAAGAATAAGCTTATGCCTCGGTGTGATGGACCGTTCAAAATCATAAGTAAGGTGGGGGACAATGCATACAAATTAGAGTTGCCAGGAGAATATGGAGTTCAAGCTACTTTCAACATTGGGGATTTAGCTCCTTATGTTCCTGATGACCAACTTCAAGGTTTGAGGACAAACTCTTCTGAAGAAGAGGAGGATGATACGAATATCAACGAGCAAAACTTATAAGTGAGGAGAGCATGAGTCCATGTGCTGTGCCTACATTGATAGTACCTAGAAGGATGGGACGGAGGAGAATGTGTATTGATTCAAGAGCAGTTAACAATATAACCGTCAAGTATAGGTTTCCTATACCTAGATTGGATGATTTGCTAGATGAATTACATGGGTTCTCAATGTTTTCAAAAATGATTTGAGAGGGGTATCATCAGATTAGAATGAAGGAGGGTGATGAATGGAAAACAGGTTTCAAAACAAAGCTAGAGGCTTTATGAATGGTTAGGTCATGCCTTTTGGTTTAACTAATGCACCAAGTACATTTATGAGGTTGATGAATGAGGTCTTAAAGCCATACATTGGTAAGTTTGTAGTAGTTATTTAGATGATATTTTGGGTGTATAGCAAGAGTGTTAATGATCATCTACGCATCTAGAGTGGTGTTTGGGACATTACGAAAACAAAAGCTCTATGTAAGCTCGAAAAGTGTTATTTCATGGTACCAAGGTTACGTTTTTTGGGGTATATTGTGTCCAAAGATGGGGTTTCTGTTGATCATCTAAAGTGGAAGCTATAAAATCATGGGCCAACACCAAGAACGTGACTGAAGTACGTGCTTTCATGGGTTAGCTTCGTTTCTATAGGGGTTTGTGAAGAATTTTTCATCTGTTGTTCCCTAAACCGATGCATTAAGAAGGATAAGCCTAAGTTTGAGTGGACTAAGGGGGCACAAGAAGCTTTTGAATTGATAAAGAAGTTGCTTTGTAACACGCCTATAGTAGCTCTACCAGATTTCTCTAAACCATTTGAAGTAGAGACAGATGCAAGTGGGGTTGGAATTGGTGCTGTTCTAGTCCAAGGGAAGAGGCCAATTGCTTACTTAGTGAGAAGTTGATGGTGCTAAACAAACTATTCTACATATGAAAGGAGTTCTATGCCATTATTAGAGCTTTGGATCATTGGAGTCATTATCTAAGACCTAACCACTTCATACATTCTGATCATGAAGCATTGAAGCACATTAATGGTCAACAAAAGTTGAATCCAAGACTGCTAAATGGGTTGAATTTTTGCAATCTTTCAACTTCTCTTCAAAGTACAAAATGGGGAAGTCTAATGTGTTGCTGATGCTTTGTCAAGGAGATATACTTTGCTTGGTGGTTTTTGAACTTTAAGTTGCTTGGGTTAGAGTTGATAACATAGTTTTACGAAACAAGATGAGACTTTGGACCCATATGGCGCAACTTTCAAAAGGTTCTATGAGTTCATATGTGCTACATGATGGGTTTTGTTTTTAAAGGTAATCATTGTGCATACCTAAGTGTTCTATACGTGAGTTGTTAGTAAGGGAGGCTCATGGAGGAGGTATTGCTGGACATTTTGGCATTACAAAGACACTAACCATGTTGACAAAGACATTTTTATTGGCCAAAGATGATTGTTGATGTTGAGGCCAATATTGCTCAATGTGTACTGTCAAAAGGCAAAAGCAGCCTTTCATCAAGGTTTTTATACTCCATTGCCGACCAGAGGGAGGACCTTGGGGAAGATGTTTCTATGGATTTTCTGTAGGGTTACCAAGGACAGCAAGGGGAAAAGATGCTATTATGGTAGTAGTTGATTAGATTTTCAAGATGGCTCATTTTACACACATGTCACAAGACAGATGATGCTATGAATGTGGCTGATTTATACTTTAAAGACATCATAAGTTGCATGGGGTTCCAAAGACTATTGTAGTGATAGAGACACAAAATCAGAGTTTACTTTTGGAATCACTTTGGAGACTAATAGGCACGAAACTTTTGTTTACACATCTTATCATCCTCAAACAGATGGCCAAACAGAAGTAACTAATCGAACACTAGGAGTTTTGTTGCGTGGTTTGGTTAGTAAAACACAAAGGATTGGGATTTGAAGCTTGCTCAGCTGAATTTGCTTATTATAATAGGTCACCTACTTATGCTACTAAGCACTCACCTTTCGAGATGTTTATGGAGTTAATCCTAAGTTACCAATTGATTTGTAAGTATTCCTAAAGGAGAGTTGGTACAAAAAGATGCAAGACTAAGGTTGAGTATATGCAAAAACTTCATGCAGAGAAGTAGGGCTCGAATTTGAAAAGGTTAATGATATTTATAAGGCACGAGCAACAAGCATAAATCACAACATGTCTACAAAGAAGGGGATTTGGTTTTGGTTACACTTGAGGAAGGAAAGATTTCCAAATCAAGGAAGAATAAACTTATGCCTCGGTGTGATGGACCGTTCAAAATCATAAGTAAAGTGGGGGATAATGCTTACAAATTGGATACCAGGGGAATATGGAGTCCATGCTACTTTCAACATTGGTGATTTAGCTCCTTATTTCCTGATGACCAACTTCGAGTTTGAGGACAAACTCTTTTGAAGAAGAGGAGGATGATACGCATATCAAGAGCACAACTTCGAGAGGTTTGGGTTTGATTGAAAGTGGAAAACAAGAAGCAACCTTGGGGGAGTTAGTTAGTGGCTTATGGAGACCACAAGGCTTCTTGGGTTGGTAGGGTGGATTTTCCGTGTGCATGGTGGCATGCACAAGCTTATCACGTAAATATAGAGCAAGTTAGTTAGTAGTTTAGAAGTGTTGAGCTATATGGGTTTTCTTCCCACGTCATTTGATAGGGTTTTACCATTGGGTTTTGTTATTTTTTGCTTAAGTTTATGAGGCAAGGTTGGGAACAAGTATGAGAAACAACAAAAATGGAGGTTTCTTGGAAATAGATTGAATTTTGAAGAGTTTCTTGAAGTTCTTGAAATCGCAAGTCCAACAAAAAATCAACGAGAATCAAGCAAGCATCATTATGGCGGGATTTTGGAAGATTTTGAAGTTTTGGGCAACGTTGTTGTCAACGCGGGGGGATTTTGTGTTGTTTGACTTTGTCAACCTAAGGTTGTTATTCGGATATATGGTGGTTAGATTGATTTGCAAAATATCTAAGATTTAGACTAGAAATCGATTACAAAATATATGGAACAAAGATATGTATCCGGTTTGTTGGATTTTCTTGTTATCCTAATCTAGTTGGTTATACACATATATCTAAGGTAGTAGGATATGTTTAGATTTCGAAATATTGTGTGATATGTTTAGCCTATAAATAGATGTAAAAACATCAATAAATTCAGTTGAGAGATTAAACACAAAGTTGGTTCCCGGGTTTTCTTTGTTTCACGAAGTAACAAAATTTTTTGAGAGTTTCTTGTGAGAAATTCGAATTGAGTGAGTGGTGCATTTGCTTATCACGTGAGGATAGTTCTTAGGATTGAAGGGGGTGCTTTGCTTAATCAAATTCCACTAATATTATCCTTAGAAGTTCGATATTGTGGTGCGTAGCTTTATCAAATTTGAAGTTCTAAGTTTCTTTGTTGAGTGGCGTTTGTCTATAACAAAATTCACATCAACCATAATTTATTTCGTGAGGGTACTTGCATCTTTTGCAAAATCTGGATCCGTGACATAGGTTCTTTAATGTGTTCAAACCCTAATACTCGTGTATCAACCATTGCAACGCAAATATGATCGTCTAGACAAAATATTCAGCAAAAATTCGTTTTTCCCTCTTATATTTAGATGAAAACGTGAAGGATTGAAGAAATTCAACCCACTTAGCATGCCTGTAATTCAACTTCTGTTGTCCATTGATGTACTTCAAAGCTTCATGATCGGAATGTAATATAAATGGCTTTGGCTAGATAATGGACCAATGACCAATGCTCTCACAATTGCATAAAATTCTCGATCATAATTTGAGTAATTCAAACTTGAGCTCCGCTCAATTTCTCACTAGAAGTAAGAAACAGGACGCTTCTCTTGGACAGGCACTGCACCAATAACTATGCCATTGGCATCACTCTCTACTTCGCAAAAGTTTGTCAAATAAGCAGCAAAACCTAAAATGGTGCACGACAGAGCAATGCTTGATGTTGTCAAACAGCCTCCTATGCTCTTGGATTCCATACGAATTCTCCTTCTTCATAAGCTCAGTAAAGGGCCATGATGGTAAAAAGTTCTGGATGAACCTTCTGTAGAAACGAAGCCAATTCAGAAACTCACACCTCATGTATGTTTGATGGAGTTTTCCAAGACATGATAGCCTCTACCTTGGATGGATTCACCATAACACTTCTCCACTAACAATAATCCAGAAAAAACAATCTTGTCTACAAGAAATCACATTTCTCAACTTTTCATAGGCTTTTGTCACGCATACTTAGCAAACACAATCTTAAATGTCCTAGATGCTCATGAATGTTAGAAACATATAAACAAGCTATACATCAGAATGATAAACAACCTAAACTGTTAAGAAAGAAGTTAGCAACCTCATCATAAGTCTCATAAACGAGCTTGGAGCATACACAACCCAAAAGGTATCACTAGCCACAATAGAGACATTGTTTGGTTTGAAAAGCCGTCTTCCATTCATCTCCTTCTCTAATGCGCATGCTGATGATAAACCACTTCTCAAATCAATCTTCGAAAGATCGTAGCACCATGTAACTCATCCAACATATCCTCCAATCTAGGCCCATAGGGAATATATTGATAGTGATGTTTGGTCACTGCTCAAGAATCAATACACATGCGCCAGTACCATCCTCTTTGGAACAAGGAGAGTCGGAACGCAGAAGGACTAATGCTTTCACGAACCAATCCCCCTTCTCCAACAACTTGTCTTTGCCTCTGTAACTCCTTGATGCCTCAAGATCACACCTACAAGAAGGTTTATTTGGAATAGGCGCCCCCCCAAGAATAAAATCAATAGCAGTTATAATCCCTCGGATAGGTGGTTACTCATTTGGCAACTCTGCGGGAAATACATCATGGGAACTCGTTCAAGGGCTTTTGTAATTGGTCATCTTGCACCTTTAGACTCTTTTGCAACTTCCTTCCACCACAAGCATGTACATGGAGAGTGCCTTGTCAACCTCTTGCTCGAGTTCTTTTCCTGTTAAAACCAAGCTAGGTTTGTCGTGTTTTTAGGGTTAGAGTTTGCGTGAGTCTCCTTGTCTCTTTTGGAGACAATGGCACAAATCAACCCCTTTTCTTTCCACAAAGGACAGAATAACATTAGATACACCATCATGCTTCACTTATCTATCACAATGCCATGGTTTCCCAAAAGTACTTGACAAGCGCTCATAGGCACCACATACACCATAATTCATCATTACATTATTGCACAATATCAAAAGAAACAAGAGCTGTTTCCTTAACCTCAATCCCGTTTGGTTATCAGCAATTAAGCTTATATGACCGAGCATGGAGTCTTTGAAGAACTTCAAACGCAAGTTGCACGTAAGCCAAAAGCATTCTTTAAGACTTACGATCCTAAGGAAAAACGTGATGCCTTTCCTCAAAAATTAAACTTTGACAAGGTTACTAAACCACCCTTCATCAAAGATAAGAGTTCAACTTCAAGGCCTCAAGGTAGTGATCCACGCATTNCAACTTCAAGGTCTCAAGGTAGTGATCCACGCATTGTTTGTTTCAAGTGTAAGGGGCAAGGCCACATCCAAAGAGATTGTCCTCATGCTAGGGTTACAACAACTCGACATTGGGTAGATGAAGAAAACCTTGAAGAAGAGGAGGAGGTGTATGAGGATAGGGGAGAGGAAGATTATGCTAAATATGAAACTATGGAAGAAGAAACGGAGGAGGTTCAACTAGAAACACAAGGCCAATCATTGGTTTTGCGTAGGGTGTTGCAATCCCAAAGTGCGCAACCTTTGGAGAGTCAACGAGACAAAATCTTTCTCATAAGGTGTAATGTTCAAGGCAAGCTTTGTGATGTGATCATAGACACTGGGAGTTGCACAAATGTAGTCTCCACATTATTGGTGGAAAAGCTCGCAATCCCTACGAAGGTCCATCCTCAACCATACAAACTACATTAGCTTAGTAACACAAGCGATGTTAAGGTAAACAAACAAGCTTTGCTTGCGTTTAAAATAGGTAAATTTGAGGATCAAGTGCTTTGTGATGTTTGTCCTATGGATGCTTGTCATATCTTATTGGGTAGACCTTGGCAATATGATCNAAGATAAACATATCCAAAATTATCCTACACAATTTAGAGATGTGTATAAGAGACAGGTGCGCAAGAATGCCAATGAGAAATCATTTGCATTAAAACCTTTGATGATTTCTAAACCTAAGTTAAACATANAAATTAAACATGAGTAACTCTAAAAGTGTTTTGTTAATTGGCGGAAAGGAGTTAGAAAGGGAGGTGAAAACAAGCCCTATGTCCTATATGTTGTTAGCCAAGGAGGTACAAGATGAAGCCCCAGTGATTCCTAGGGTTTTGCATCCAATGTTGAATGAGTTTTCGGATGTGTTTCCTAATGAGTTACCACCAGGGTTACCACCAATACGTGGGATTGAGCATCAAATTGATCTCATTCCTGGGTCTCAAATTCCTAACAAGCCTGCATATAGATGCAATCCGGAGGAAACAAAGGAGATACAAAGGCAGATTGAGGAATTGATGGAGAGGGGGTACGTAAGAGAGAGCATGAGTCCATGTGCTGTGCCTACATTGATAGTACCTAAGAAAGACGGAACTTGGAGAATGTGTATTG
>PYUH01002562.1:0-10783 GCA_016808085.1 Suaeda aralocaspica | reverse complement strand
ACAGGAGCCCACAGGGCCCAGCGGGGGACGCACCGTGACTGGCCACGGCATCCTCAACACAGGATAAAACGGATGGGAATCACCGCCGGAAACAGTCCCCAACCAAGGGGGAGGCCGAGCGCGCAGAGGGGCGGCACGGAGGGACACGAAGGGAGGGCGGGCCGCCGGCTGCTCAAGGGAAAACACAAGGAGGAGGACTCTCAAGTCATCTGGAACATTTTTAAGAGCATGGAATCTTATTCTCGAATTCTGCCTTAAGGGCCAGTTCTCCCAACATGGAAGGGTTCATATTTGTAACATTATGAGACAGGCCTAATTACAATCTGACTCTCACATCCCTAAACATCCTATCATAGTAGTGTGTCGTCATCCTACTGTTATCTTGATTGTTGGGTCACCTTGCAACTTCAATCAACTAACTTAAACACTAAGCAAATTTCTTTCATCGATTTCCACTGAATTTCTTACCATCATTAAAAATAAAAATATACACTTTTATTTAACCTCAGTACATAATATTACTTGGCAAGCACAAAGTTATTACCTCTATCACTAGTTTCCAACAAGTGGCAAACAATTTCAAAAGGCGCTTAAAAGCAAAATACATCAACTTGAAAAATCCCACATCAAAACAAAAGGAGAAGACTAAAACTAGAACAAAAGAGAAGACAAATAAAGAAATTATATTCCCATTTTGCTTTGTTTACTAACTTCACTAACAACTCTAAGATATTTAAAAACAAAAATAAAAAAATTAAAAACCTAGCGAGTCATTCTAATTACAATCAAAAGGAATGTACATACATCCTTCTTTAATTTCGAAAAAGTCGAACTAAAAAGCTAAACATAAAACTAGATCTTTCACTCTTCAAAGTTGCGTATAGAGAGCGACGTGCGCTGGGTCAATTCCACTCTAATTCGTGCTTTCTTCCTCTTGTTATCTCTATGTGGATCTTCTGATGTCTTCCACTTTCCTTGTTCAAACAATTCCATCATCGTCATCTTTCTTCAACCTCACAATCACTGAATATGATTATCTGATGTTCTCCTTCTCCATGACCACAACAAACACATAGTCCATCCTCATCCCCGTTTCTTAATCTTCCTCTTCCTCTTCCAAAATCTCATTATCATTTATGTCAGCATCCGTCACACATCATCCTCTTTCCAACATCACTTCCATGATCCAGGAACCACCCAATAAAGTGTATGGTTGACGGATTAGACGGCATTGTTACCATTCATGTAGTCCTAATCAGCTACCTGTATCTCCCTCCCTCAAATATCCCTATTGAATTGCCAACCACCAGTCCTCTCACTACAGAATAACTTTGAGTAAATGGAGCTGGGATCTAATATCCAAGTAATGCAAGTACTCTAATTAAGAGTCCAAATAAGCACTATCCCTCATTGAGTAAGTACATCTCATCAAAGTCATCTCAACATCAACGCCATGTCAAAATAGCTCCTAGTAGCTCATATCATACGAAACGACCATTTCAACACTGTCATAGTCAAGATAATCATGAAGATTGCACATCATCAGAAATCCTCCCCAATGTAGGTTATACTGGGAGGGGCCCACATCGCAGCTTAACAATTGAATCCCAAAACCATGTAACCTGAACAATTCACAACTAAACTTAAAGTTGGGAAAGGCATTATAGCATGTAGTAAACAAAAGAATAATAAAGTACTTAAGCTACATTGCGAACTGAAAGATGCAAAATCAATCCTTTTTTACACACACTCGACCATCGACTTTACAAGTTACATGTCTCTACATCCTTGATACTTTCGTGTTTTCCAACACATGTTCATAAAAACACTAATTAAAGACAGATTTATGGACAACACATTGCTATCTATTGATATACTACACAATATAACCACCCAGCATTCTCAACTTTCAAAATTACACTAAAAACACTTGTAAAACAAGGGACTTGGAGTATACTTAATCATCCATGCTCCACAACTCTTATAAACTAGTTTGCATTGTAGAGGCAAAATAATGGTAAAGGGCATAAACCCCGAAAAAAAAAAAAGAAAAGAAAAAAAAAACTATCTCAAAACCCCAATACACACAGGCGGAAGTGTTTTACTTACTACCAAAACCACTCACAATCGACCAATTTGTCAAATCTTAGTGTTAACACCCCAATTTCCTTTTCACTTTCCAAAAACTTTACTTTAACTAATGAATAGAGGGAACTTGAGCATGTTAGATCCCCGCCACAATTGAATAGAAACTAGTTTGTTAAGCAAAGGCTAAGGTAAAACAAAACCCACAAACAAAACAGTTTTCTTACAACACAAGCCGAAGCTTTTATTATGCGAAGATCAACCCATTGATCAAACTCTTACAACTAGGAACCATTAGTCCCCTTATTCAAGACAACCAAGTTAAACGTCCAATGTTTATAACAATCAAAACAAATTAAAGCTTAATAAGCGTAGTAGCTACCTACATTTGGTCCCATCTAAAAGGCCGATAATGACAAGTGTACCACGTCCATAGTCCCAACGTGACTACATTAATTGCTTGAAAAGAATCCCACATTTGTCCAATTCATAGTTTCAAACTATTTTGAACACCACCTAACAATCTATACGTGGGTCCTTTGTCCCCGGTCAGCGAGTCGAGGTCCGGGTGGAAATGCCTCTGTTAGGGGGTTAAGAAACAACGCCCCCCAAATTTTTTTTAAATCTAAACCAATACAAAATAAGCTGATAAAGTCCGGTGGCTGAAATGTGCCTTAATTTACTTTCCATTGATTTTGAACTATTTTATTTTTTATAATTTTCATTTTAACCTTATTATGCATTAATTTGAAAACATAAGGAAAAATTAAGCAAACGAACACTGGCCTAGTATGATCGAAACTTTCTAGAATGGAATGGATTTGTACGGAAATAATGATATCTTTAGGTTTAGTGAGAAGCCAAATGTTGGTCTTTGACCGTTAATTTCGACAATATGAAAGTACAATATTGTGCGATTGGAGTTGAGTACATTTGCATTTAAGAGCTATATACCGCTCATTGGGGGCTTATACCTAAAAGAGTCGATCTATCTCGAACTAAGGAAGAACAAAACTCCATAAACTAACCGCAGCCTATAGACACTCGAGGAGCGTCAGAGCGCTGGAGACAAGCGCTTCTAAGTGCTAAGGCGCTTGCTGGGCGCTCCAGCGCTCCATGCTCGATCTCCCTCTCTTTGACCACTGTAAGTACTTGACCCTATCACCTCCGCATTCGACTTCTTGACATTCGTGATCTGCATGCATTCTGCTCGTAATTCATGCCAAAGACTCTCACTTTTCGCTCGCTCGTTCTTTCTCTTCTACAAAAAATGATTTCTAAGCCAACCCTAAACAAAAATTACGCATAATTAATTCTCCTTAAACACATTATATCATGATCAATAAAATTATTTAAACTTATGTTCTTCTGGAAGCATTCTATCAAGAATGGTGTTTTGACCGCCACAAACACAAGGTATTCAAATGTGATCACACTCCATCTGATCTTTTTTTTTATTCTTCAAATTGAGATTATTTTGTTTGTTTTAATTGGTTTATTTAGATATTTGACATGCTTAATTTAATTTATGAAAGTATTAATTAGATGGCATTGACATTATTTAAAATCAACTTTATGCAGAAACAATTAAATGGTTGTTATGGATTTCATGCTATTTCTTTTAAATGCTTTAACACAAAATTCTGTTTTCTTTATACATACAGTAAAGCATGTTCTCCACCAAAAAATATTATTAAATCGTTCGACAAACCAACGCTTTTTAGTTACCTTAATCATGATAATTCTTAAATCGATCACCCTTGCATTCTATTTAGATAATATTCCTATGCATTAAACAAACCTGGCCTAATATTTCTATGTTGTTTTAGGATTAATCCGAAATTCTACTGCTCTAATTTTGATATTATAATTGGTGACAATTACATATGACACCAAGTGAGGCCGGTAATGTAGGGGAAGATTGTCAACACTATGTCCTTACCCTCGTTATTTTAGGACTGGAACCTTCAATGTGTTATTCCCAAAAGCTTCCTGAAAATAAATAAAATGAGCCGCAAGTCTTGATGCTAATCCATGGAAAGGTCCATTCGATGATCAATGTGTACCCACGTCGCATTAATTTTCAACTTCCAAAAAATTAAATGCTTGAATAAACAACTAAAATAAGTAATGATTAGCCGAACATAATCATTGATAAGTTCCAAGATCGGGTTAACGCTATATATTATTTTTCTATCGGTTTCATTTTAATATTTTTAATCTTTCATTATATTTTTTTTTATTTGTTTTTGTTTTATTTCATTTTCTTACTTTCTGAATTTTCATCGGAATTAAGAAAAATAATAATGGCGCAAACTCAAGCACTACGTCCAAACCTTCTAGAATAATGTAGGAGAATCCGTACGAAATAAGTAACTTCGGGTTTGGAAGTGAATAAAATGAAATGGGAATGAATTTCGTATATAATGGAAGTAATATCACGAATTTTGAGAACCAATTGCAAAGAACCAAAGACTTTTAAATTTTGAACGTGCGAGCACCTAAGCGCCTCGACAGGCGCTAGAGCCGCCCAAGACGAGCGCATATGCTCTCAGTAAGAGCGCCTGAGCGCTAGTTAGGTACCTACGCGCTCGTCGATGATTGCTCCAACACTCATCAGGCGGCTATACGCTCAGCGCAATGCCCCACATGCCGCACCTAGTAGAACTACCTCACGACTTCTTCCCTGATGACACACCATTCACACACATCTTCACCACCGTAACACCCTGAACTTCCTAACTTCCTGTCCGTTCAATTCGTTCGGAAATAATATAATAGATAGAAAAAAATTAATTAAATAGCTTCCTACTTAACTAGGAAAAACCAAATCACATTACCCGCCACTGTTGATAACGGCTAAGAATTTTTTACAAAGTACTACAACGGAAGTGTTTTAGTTCAAAACCAAATTAAAACTCAAGAAATTTCAAACCAAAACAAAATAAACTTTAAACTTCAAAAATCCAAAATTCAACAATAACATTAAATAAAGCAAAAAGTCAACACAGCAATAAAACAACAGTGCAAGCGCTCATCACACTCAATCCCAACATTATTGACTATTCGCCACTGTACTTGTAGCTTTCTATTTATTGTGAACTACACCACACCTTCCACCTGTACACACAACATAAGCAAAGTCTGAGTACATACGTACTAGAGACTGCAAACCATAATTAACAATTAAATAGAAGAAAAGATTAAACAACACATAATTCTCATTGACAATCACACTCATACATATGCAGTACTCAACACATGTACAAATTATTTATTTTATTAGAACTTTGAATTTAGCATCGAATAGGTTTCCTTTCCAACATTTCCTAATAGATCCAAAGGGAGCAACTCCATAAAGTATACCTATGTCACATATAGTGAACGGAATTCTACGCGCATTTCGAAATATAAAAGAGTACAACGTCTTGTACCCCCCATTAGAGATTACAGTAAATATTCCCATCTCTCCCCCATTGTTCATACTCCAAAGCATATACTTTCCAAGAGTTTTGGTGCGAACCTCTTTCACTTACGTGATTTAAACAGGTTTAACAATTGTTATGATTCACAAAAAAACACATAAAGCATACATGGTAACAAGCACACCATATTTTATTATCTTGATTATAAAGTGGTTCTAAGATTAATTATTATTGTCCTTTATAACTAAACTTCTTTACCACAACACATGTTACTGAAATGGCTAATAACTCGGCTCATTTATTGTAATAAATATTCACTAAACTATCGTTGTTATTTATATCAAGTATTTAATCAAACCAATTGTTTTTTTTTTTTCCTTGTTCACAACATAAATTCTTGCTCGACCGACCATCATTTACCGACCATTTCATCGGCATGGGGCATTCCCGACCGCTTTTCCTGTCGGTAAAAGCACGTTGACACATTAGTAGTCTGTACAATCAGTCAGTGGTCATTCACATTCCATCACACTTCCTATTTTTTTTATGGTTTGAGGCGAATTTACCGACAAACAAACGGTCGGTGTAATGTTTTGTTGCGCTTTTTTTTTTTTGTTTTAGAGACTGAACTTACCGCGTTTTTGTCGGTCGGTATGTTTGTTTTTAGTTTTTTTCTTTTTTTTTCCTTTAAAGTGCTTTCTTTTCGCCTCACCACATACAAAAAAGGTACAAAAAGAAATTAAATTATATATATGAAAAACAAATTAAAAATTACAAAATAACATAATATATTAGATATAATTACGTAGGTACACAAGAACCACCATGTTATAGGTTTCCAAATTAAATAAACAAACTACGCTACGAAGGCTTCAGAAGCGCCAGAACCGTCATTTGCGATGGTTTGAGGGGGGCGGGGGGGGGGGGTGGGGACGGGGAAAAACGAGATGGATATCGCCGAAACGCTCTTGATCAAAGTCCGCGATCGTCGCTGCTTCACTCAACGTATTTCGCTTGCTTCTTCTAATCCTCCTCTAGACTAGCGTTCTCTCTCCTCCTGAAGGCGGTCTCTCTCCTCCCGTGCTTGGTCTCTCTCTCTCCCTTCGCCCAAGGCGATCTCTTCCTCTAACCGCCTTACCATGCCCGAACGCCTCCAAACGCTTTGCCATCTTTGCTAGTTGAGCGGAAACCGTGGAGATTATGACATATCCAAACATGTCGACCAACGAGCTTCTCTTATAATGAGGGAAGCTCCTTCTTTGCTGAACCCTAACGCCTGCCCTTCCAGATGCCACCAACCGTCTCAAGATAGTTCCTTGTTTGGATCCATCTCTAGCTAGCCACTAGCCTTAGACTCGAAAGGTTCTGGATTATTTTTTCCTGCATATTATGGAGTTAGTTTCAATAATACTACAATTCCCAAATAAAAGAAGAATAAAGTAAACATGCGTTTTATGGGGTTTTTGCGCCTAAATTCTAGAGACGCCCTGTTACATGTGTTTAAAGCTGATCTGTCATAAAATCAATCATTAAAGCTTTTAGCCACGTTGGGACGTGAAATGGCCAATTTCAGTGTGTTTTATGGGGTTTCACGACTAAATTCTGCAAACGCGACCTGTTACCACACGTGTTTAAAGCTCCATCATTCATATATTATGCATTTAAATATATCTATTTAGCTCTTGTTTTGGCACACGTTAGACAAAAAGGTCACTTGGGATGTGAAATGCGCCTAACTTTCTAGAAACGCGTACCTGTTACATGGTTTTTAAACTCGATCATTGATAATTAATCATTAAAGCTTTCGTAGGTCTTGGTTGCACATGTTTAGACACGACAAGGTCACTTTGTCACTGAAATGGCCATTTTCGACGTTTTAGGGGGTTTCGTGCCTAACTTCTAAAAATGCTACATGTTATTGGGTTTTAAATCCCGATCATGTCAAATATATGCATTTAAGCTTTTTAGGTCTTGGGTGCACATGTTTAGAACACGACAAGGTCACTTTGGACATGAAATGGCCATTTCGAGGCATTTTAGGGGGTTTTCGCGCCTAACTTTTAGAACGCACGTGTTAACATGGTTTTTAAAATGCAAGCCCGATCATGTCATAAATTATCCTGAAAGCTTCTTAAGTCTTGGTTCCACAACTTAGATACGACAAGGTCACTTGGGACGTGAAATGGCCATTTCGGGGCATTTGAGGGGGTTTTTCGTGCCTAACTTCTAGAAACCGACCTGTTACATGATTTTAAAGCCCATCATGTCCAAATACTATGCAAAAAGCTTTTTAGGTCTTGGTACACATGTTTAGACAGGAAAAAGTCACTTTGGGACGTGGAAATGGCTTTTTTCGTACGTTTTAGGGGGGGTTTTCACAAAATTTAGCCTAAACATTAAAAACGCTACATGTTATACTATACTACGGTTTTAAAGCTCTATCATATCAAATATTAGCATTTAAGTTTTTCAGTTCTCTGGTTGCACACGTTTAGAGACGACAAGGCATTGGGAACGTGAAATGGCCATTTCGGGGGCATTTTTTGGGGGTTTTCGCGCCTAACTTGCGCTACATTGTTATATGGTTTTTAAAGTTTCGATCGTAAATAAATATGTGTGCATTTAAGCTATAGGTCTTGTTCATATTTAGACACGACAAGGTCACTTTAAGGACGTGAAATAGCCATTTCAGGCACTTTTAGGGGATTTTCGCGCCTAACTTTTGGAAACGCTACATGTTACATGGTTTTAAAGTTCGATCATATCATAATTTTAGTCAATTGACTTTGAGTTCTTGCTTGCACCAATTTAGACACGAAAAGTCTCATTGACGTGAAAATGGCCATTTCGGGTCGTTTTAGGGGGTTTCGGGCCGTAACTTCTAGAAACGCTACATGTTACTTGGTTGTTAAGCTTGAACTTATCAATAATTAATCATTAATGCTTTTTAGGTCTTGGTTGCCACCGCTTAGAAAGACAAGGCAACTTGGGACGTGAAATGAAATCATAAAAATGATCTATTCGTACTCACATCACTTATAAGCTGGAATTCCGCTCTAAACCTCAAATGCAATAAAAAAAAGCAATCCAATTCGTACTCATCACTTATAAGCCGAAATTTTGTCCTAAACACAAATTCAAATGTTAAAAATCATTCCTACTAGTACTCATGCGCTTAGAAGCCGAAATTACGCTCTAAAAATCAAATGCGAATTAATCAAAGAAAAGCATTACTATCACTTTCCTTAGCCTTCTAGCTAATCGAAACGAACCATTCCTTCTTTTCCTTGATGAGTGGCCCGAAGAGATACCAACATTAGAAAACTTCCCTCCTTTCGCCTTAGCCTATACAAATAGATGCGCCATGTGTTAGTGATTATTCAAAGATTTTAACGAATCAGCAATTACAAGACTCGAAATAAAGAGTACAACAACATTTTTTTAGCTCGGGTGAATGGTGAGGTAGATCCTTGGCAGTGAGATGCAGAGCGCAACCAGTAGCGTTACTGGCTCTCCTTTTTCCTTCGGTCGAGCTGACCTCTCTTTGAATTTGTCGTCATTGAGCATGCCTTTCATTTCCTTTTGTACAACCCTCACCAAGCCATTTGGGTCGGTCTTTCCGCCTTTGAACTGTGTCGTTGAACAGTACAGGTCCTTCAGCTGTACTTCAACCTTCTTCTCATATGCATCTCGCACTGGGGCCTCGAGCTCAAGCCACCAATACTGTTTCTGCATTAGAAGACAATGAAATATGTTAATAATAATAATAATAATAATAATAATAATAATAATAATAATAATAATAATAATAATAATAATAATAATAATAATAATAATAATAATAATAATAATAATAATAATAATAATAATAATAATAATAATAATAATAATAATAATAATAATAATAATAATAATAATAATAATAATAATAATAATAATAATAAATATATTTCCTACTTAACTAGGAAAAACTAAAGTATTACTGCCACCGTGATAACAACTAAGGCTTTTATCGAAGTATACAACGGAAGTATTTTATTTCAAAACAAAAATAAACTCAATGAACTCTCAAACCAAAGTCACAGCCAAAAAGAAAACCAAAATAAATCTTAATTACAATTTGGAACTGCATTAACGGCCCTTCAAAACCAAATAAACTTGAAACTTCAAAAAATCCAAAAGTCAACAACAACAATAAATAAATAGCATGTCCACACAGGCTGAGAAAACTACAATTCAAGCGCTCAACACCCAATCCCAGCATTTACTATGCCCACTGTAGACACGTATTTTTGGTCCCTCCTAACGGTCGATGACTATCGTGTACCACATCGCAACAATGTTCGATTCTTGAAAGTCGAGCGCTTGAGAATAAATAAATAAATAAATAAATAATTAGAACCATTGTCGATGGGGTTTAACCGATGATGAGTTATAACAGTTAAAGTACGCTTAAAATGGTTTTATTATTCATTCCAATATTATCTTTCACTTCTTTTCATTTTAAATCCATCTTTTTGAAAATAAAATAAAAAAAAAAAATAAAAAATAAAAAAAAAATAAAATAAAAATAATAATATAAATTTAAACGTACGAATGTGGCCGGATTTGACGAGCCTTCTAGAAAGGTTTGTTCAGTTTATGGCAACTCTAAGTTATGGTAGTGTATAATAGTGTAAAGGAATCAAATTCGTATATCTTTGTAATATTTCGGTATAATTCGATTTATGGAAGGAAAATATGAAATAAGAACCAATAGAGATATCCTACAAAAATGAAAAGTCAGGACAGTCGGCGCCCAAGCAGCACCTTGGCGCTCAAGCGCGCCCACAGCGCTTAGTGGGCGCCCTGGCACCGCTTGAGCGTCCTGGCGCTTAGTGTTGGGCGTCCTAGCCTCCCTAGTGCCCTGCGCTCAATAACCCTACTTCCAGCACTATATATACCCTCCTCTTTCGACCTTCATTCATAAATTAATCAACACACAATCATTAACTCTCTCTCTCTCTCTCTCCTAACTCCCTTCAGTTTTCGTGCCTTACTTTGAATGTTGTGCCAACACATATCACTTATTATTCTTATTATTATTATTATTATTATTATTATTATTATTATATTATGTATTTATTATTATTTATTATTATTATTATTTATTATTTATTATTATTATTATTATTATTATTATTATTATTATTATTATTATTATTATTATTATTATTATGATTATTATTTATTATTATTATTCTTATTATTATTATTTAATAAGGTCCGTCGCC